>JAEOAD010002038.1:1800000-2162500 GCA_036365145.1 Orientallactaga sibirica | reverse complement strand
GTAGGGTGTGTATGCAGCTGCGTGCACCCTATGCACATGCATGCAGAGGCCAAAAGAAGACATGAAGGGTCCTTCTCTGTCATTCCTCCTCCTGACTGGACTGGACTCCCTCGGTTTTTGTTGTTGTTTTGTTTTTTGTTTTCTTGCTTATTTGTTTTTTCATCTAGACTGGCTGACTAGGAAACGTCAACAATCCTCCTGTCTTCACCCCACATTCGACACTGGGGTTCACAGCCATGCCTGACTTATTTATTTATTTATTTAAGAGAGAGGGGGGCGGCTGGAGAGATGGCTTAGCGGTTAAGGCACCTGCCTCCTAAGCCTAAGAACCGGGTTCCAATCTCCAGGTCCCACGTTTAGCCAGATGCAAAGCGACGCAAGGGCGCAATGCTGCACTTGACCACAAGGGGGCGTACACATGTGGAGTTCGTTCACAGCAGCTGAGAGACTGCTGGTGCGCCCATTCTCTATCTGTCTCCCTCTCCCTCTCTCTCTCTCTCTCTGTCTCTCTCTGTGACTCTCTCTAAAAATGAAAAATAAATAAAAATTAAAAAGAGAGAGAGAGACGCAGAGAGAGAGAGAGAATAGATACACCAGGGCTTCTAGCCACCTTATGTATCTGGCTTATACATGGGTACCAGGGAATCAAACCCAGGCTTTTCAGGCAAGCACCTTACCGGCTAAGCCATCTCTCCAGCCCCATGCCTGGCTTTTTACATAGTGCTGTGAATCGAACTCAGGTCTTCATGCTTGAGTAGCAAGTGGTCTTACTTACTGAGCCATGGCTCCAGCTCCAAAACACCTCCTCCTCTTTTGTTCACTTCTTCTTTGAAGATGACTTATTTCGGAGGAATAAAGAAACAAAACCGCCAGGCATGGTAGCACATGCCTTTAATCCCTGCACTTGGGAGGCAGAGGTAGGAGGATCCTTATGAGTTGGAGGCCAGCCTGGAGCTATAGTTCCAGGTCAGCCTGGGCAAGAAAAAAGAAAAGAAAAGAAAAGAAACAAAACCTTAAGATCTTAAGTCAAAGAATTATTAGGCCCTCTCTAAGACAAGAGCACTCCCAAAATGTTCATGGCACAGTTTGTCTTGGACCACCTCATAGTACTGAACATCACTGCCTTCCTGGAGTGGTTAAAATTCCACCGCAGTGCTGTGAGAACGGACCACACATCCCCCAGGATTAATCACAAATATTTTATAAAGATGGAGCTTCCGTTATATCTTTGTTCTTTGTATCTTGGCTTTTGTTGGCGCATTTTAATTAGGATCTGGTATCTGCAATAAACAGTAAACATAAAGAGCTTTGCAAAAATGTATTAGACTGTTTGTTTTCACACTCTAATGCATATTTGCACAATTTTACCATGAAAAAAGGAAAACATGCTAAGCTCTTGGGCTGTATCCCAAATGTCCTGGAATAGAATCTGGAAATGACTAAAACTGCAACCAAACCTCATCATATTCCAGCAATTAACCTAAGAAACAAGGGTCCGTTTTCTGTATGAAAAAAAAAAAAGAAAGAAAGAACATTTTGGAGGGGAGAAGTCTGTGAAGGAGGATGCTTCTTGATAACACGTATCGCATTCTCCAAAACTGTTTTGAAATTTGGACTATTTCCCTTTTGTGCTAAAAGAGCTTAATAAACAAATTAAGTTGGATAATGTTTTATTTATTTTTCTTTCTGAATGTTAAGAACGCTTCTTCAACAATAGTAGGACAAGAAGGACTATGAAGCCTAAAACAAGGACTGAAATAACCAAATGCCTATTTTTTTTTTTTTTTGAGATAGGGTCTCACTGTAGCCCAGGCTGACCTAGAATTTACTATGTAGTCTCAGGATGGCCTTGAACTTATAGTGATCCTCCTACCTTTGCCTCCAGTGCTGGAATTAAAGGCATATGCTACCATGCCCAGCTCCAAGTGCCTAATTTTTAAAACATAGCTAGGGGTTAATAACCCTGCTGAATACATTACAATGAAATATTATTTAAAAAATAGAGCCATGGGGCTGGAAAAATGGCTTAGTGGTTAAGGTGTTTGCCTTTGAAGCCAAAGGACCCTGGTTCGATTCTCCAGGACCCACGTAAGCCAGATGCACAAGGGGCACATGCATCTGGAGTTCGTTTGCAGAGGCTAGAGGCCCTGGCGTGCCCATTCTCTCTCTATCTGCCTCTCTTCTCTCTCTCTCTCTCTCTATCTCTCTGCTTACAAATAAATTAAAATTTAAAAAAATTAAAAACAAATTAGAGCCATGGAGAATACCGACGATAAAGCACAGTTTGAGGGTTTTTTTAAAAATATTTTTAAGTTTACTTATTTTTTTGAAAGAGAGAGAGAAAAAAGAGAGAATGGGCACATCAGGGCCTCCAACCAGTACAAACAAACTCTAGACTCATGCGCCACCTTGTGCACCTGGTTTATATGGGTCCTGGGAAATCGAACCTGGGTCCTTTGGCTTTGCATGCTAGTGCCTTAACTGCTCAGCCATCTCTCCAGTCCTGAGATTTTTTTTTTTTTAGGTGCACATGCTAATCAAAGAATAACAAAATTTTTAAGAGTCTGCAAATGTGGCTCTTGGTGTCTCTCTGTGATGCAGAATTATAAAAGTGTGAGCACTTCAGTAGCATAAACTGACTTTTCCTTCTGAATCTAACCCTAAATATATAATAAAATGCAAGATTAAGTCATTTACTTTGTTGCCTGATTTATTGGTGACGTGAACCGTAGCAAGCAACAGATAAAAGGCCTAGTCCCTGGCATCCACTTAAAAGATAAAACTCATCACGTTATATTAGATGGAGACGTATAAAAATGCCAACATGAACTGTGAAGAAAGGAAAAGCATCAACTTAGAGGTCCCAAGCCTGAGTTATACTTGACATATCTAACTCCCCTTTGGGGGAATTATATTTCTGAATTTAATTAGAAATCTGTTTTTGTAAAGATTAAAGTTGTGGAAAAGTTAAAAGGTTGGATCACACAAAAATAAAAAATGACTCTGAGGGTCTTAGGGAATTTGAACTGGTAAACTTAGATTTTTATTTCCTGCCAACTGTTTGCAGGAGGATTAAGAGATGTACAGGAATTATTAGTTTAAGATAAAAGCCAGCACTTTATAAAGCAATTAATTTTTCATTACTTTCACATAATTTTGGCAAAAATAGTTTTGTTTCAATAAAACCATTACTTTCCAAGAGGTTACTCTAACATATAGCCATTAACTTCACATTAATTTAACCAGATTTATAATAAGCTAAACTATAGGCAAGAAAGAAGTAATAGGTTTTTTTTTACAGAATATATTAGTTTTAAAAGGAAAAACAAGATGAAAAATAATTTTTTAAAAAAAGGTCATAAAACTTTCAAATTTCTCAAGCATGGTTATACATTTATTTAAAAGACATTTTTTCCATAATGTTTCTTGACCAAAGAAAATGAATACTATGAAGTAAGTTCCTAAGTTTTTGCATAAGGATATATTGGAAATGGCAGAAATAATTATTTTTATTAAGTGGCTTTTATGCAAAGTGATGCATGCATCTGGAGTTCATTTGCAGTGGCTAGAGGCCGTATCACACCCATTCTCTTTGTTTGTCTCTCTTCTATCACTCTCTGCTTGCAAATAAATAAATAAAAATACTTTTAAAAAAATGTCAGGAGTGGAGGTGCCGTGTACAATTCCAGCACTAAGAAGGCTGAGACAGGGAATCCCAGAGATTCGCTGACTAGCTAGTCTAGCCACAGAAGCCAGTACACTGAAAGATCCTGTCTCAAAGAGTAAGGTCTGGAGAGATGGCTTAGCGGTTAAGGCACTTGCCTGCGAAGCCTAAGGACCCATGTTTAACTCTCCAGATCCCATGTAAACCAGATGCACAAAGGTGAGGCAAGTGCAAGGTCACTACATGCCCATTAAGTGGCGCAAGTGTCTGGAGTTCAATTTCAGTGGCTGAGGACCTGGCCCACCAGTTTTCTGTCTGCCTGTCTGTCCCTCTCTCAAATTAAAAAGAAAAAGAAACAAAAGAATAAGGTGGAGAGAAAACGAGGAAGACACCTGACTTTGATCTTTGCCCTCCCAACACACACACACACACACACACACACACACACACACACACACAAGAAAACCATATGTACTGGGCTGGAGAGATGGCTTAGCGGTTAAGGCACTTGCCTGTAAAGCCTGAGGACCCAGGTTCAATCCCCCAGTATGCACGTAAGCCAGATGCACAAAGTGGCGAATGTGTCTGGAGTTTGTTTACAGTAGCTAGAGGCCATGACCCACCCATTCAATCTCTATCTGCCTTTTTCTCTCTCATAAATAAATAAATAAATAAATAAATAAATAAATAAAATATTTTTTTAACAAGTGAATCAACATGATCTTGATAAAACTTTCTATCCATTCAGTTTTCAGATCTGTTGCCTGGTTTTATGCCTTTCACTGCCCTTTGGATGTGGGGTTCACAATTCTCTCCTTCACCAAAGCTCCCGACTCCTTTGGGAACATCACATTGTTCCATGCTCTGCCTGAATCACAGCAAAATAGACTCATCTAATGAACACTGCTCAAGTGGGAGGCACAGTTCCCTGGTTCATACCAGCCCCACATGGGTCCAGAAAAATTATGCATGATCTATCATTAATCTATTCTCTAATAACTGCGTGGAATTTCATACTGCCTCCCTCAGCACAACACAGTTCTTTATGGCTAATAATGTAACGTTCTCATTTAGAACACATTAGCGGGGTGCTAAGGCCTTGGCAGATGCCCCATCCAACATGGGGTCAGCCTAAAACAGTCGACCATCACAATGAGATTGCTCACACAGAGACATTTAACTAAAACTGAGGGTGTCAAACTAGGGGGGAAGAGACACCATTTATTCATTCATTCACTCATTCACTCATTCACCACCCACACAGCAACTCCTCTGCCTCAGAACGATGTTAGATGATGGGAAGAAAGAAATGAACAAAACACACTTAACTAATTTTTTGCTTATTTCCAAATTCTTGGTTCCATATTATTATCAACTTGCACATGGTATGTGCATGTGGGCATTCCCCCCAACACACACATACACACACATTTTTAAAATATTTTATTTGTTTATTTGAGAGAGTGGGGAGAGAAAGAGAGGAAGAGGCAGAAAGAGAGAGAAAATGGGCACGCCAGGGCCTCCAGCCACTGCAAATGAACTCCAAAGGCATGTGCCACTTTGTGCATCTGGCTTATGTGGGTACTGGGGAATCAAACCTGGGTCCTTAAGCTTTGCAGGCAAGCACCTTAACCGCTAAGCCATCTCTCCAGCTCCACACATGTTTTTTGATTCTCTGCTCAGTATCTTTAAGTTTTCTTTTAAAAGAATAATTGATCATTGTCTATATAGAAAACTCAAGGGATATAATGGAAAACAATGAAAACTAATATTCAATTAAGTGGTAGATTACCAGAAAAATGTACAAAATTCAACTAATTTCCTACATACAAACAATAATCAAGTAGAAATTATTCCCACTCATAACAGCTAAAATTAAACCTAGTAAGAAATATGTTTAAAGAAAACTCAAAAAAATTAAGACACATAAAAGAAGTCTTAGCCAGGTGTAGCGGTGCATGCCTTTAATCCCAGCACTTGGGAGGCAGACAGGAGAATTACTGTGAGTTTGAGGTCAGCCTGAGACTACGGACTAAGTTCCAGATCAGACTACAATGAGACCCTACCTGGAAAAAAAAAAAAAAAAAGAAAGAAGTCTTGAGTAATCTGAATGGAACACAATGCACTAATATTAAAAAAAAAAACTCATTATAGAGTGATCACTTCCTCCAAAATTTACAAATATTATGTGATACCAATTAGAATCATCTAAAGTTTGCTTGACCTTTGAAACATTGTATGTATGTGTGTATGTATTTTTATTTATGTGCTCATGTGTGTGGTGAGGGAGTATGTCTGCATATGCTGTAACATATGTGTGGAGATCAGAGGACAACTTAGAGGTGTCTGTGCTCCACCTTCTTTGAGCCAGGGTCTCTTTATGCCGCAAATAAACTACCAGACCTCACACGTCAGCAGAGCTGGCCTGGGAGCTTGGATTCTCCTGGCTCTGCTCCTTATTGTTGTAGGAGCTTTGGGATCCCAGATGCATGAGCCACTTTGCAGCCAGCTTCTACTAAGTGCTGGAGAATTGACCCCTAGCTGTCAGGACAGAAGCCACAACCCTCTTGCAATCTAATCTTAGAAATGACATGCTATCACATTTACCACGTTGTATCTGCTTAAGCATCATTACATCCAGCCCACATTAGGGAAGAAATTACCCGGGAGTATGAATCTCAACAGGCAATGACCCTAACAGGACAGCTCAGGGACTCACCGTGTCCCAAATGAAGGAGAATTTTATTGCTAGCTTTGGAACATGCCATGAGGTTAAACTAACGCAAATAACATGCATTTGATATCAGCATAGAATGTCCAAAGTCGGGGTGGAGAGATGGCTTAACCATTAAGGTGCTTGCTTGCAAAGCCAAAGGACCCAGGTTTGATCCCCCAGTACCACATAAGCCAGATGCACTAGATGGCACATGCATCTGGAGTTCATTTGCAGCAGCTAGAGGCCCTGGCATACCCATTCTCTTTCTTTCTATCTGCCTCTTTCTCTCTCTCTCAAATAAATAAGTAAAAATATTTTTAAAAAGAAATACACAGAAAGCCCAAAGGAAATAAAAGCATATGTAACTAATCCATAAAAACAGGGCTGGAGAGATGGCTGAGCAGTTAAGACACTTGCCTGCAAAGCCAAACAAGCCAAGTTCAATTTCCCAGTACCCACAAAAGCCAGATGGAAAAGGTAACACATGCTTCTGGAGTTCATTTGAAGTGGCTAGAGGCCCTGACACACCCATTCATTCCTCTGTCTCTCTCTGTCTCTTCTCTGTCTCTGTCTCTCTCGCTGTCTCTCTCTGTCTCTGTCTCTCTCTCTCTCTCTCTCTCTCTATATATATATATATATATATATAGAATATCATAAAAATAGCAAGTAAAAATGGAATCTAGGGGCTGGAGAGATAGCTTAGTGGTTAAGGTGTTTGCCCACGAAGCCTAAGGACCCAGGTGCAATTCCCCAGTACCCACGTAAGCCAGATGCACAAGGTGGTGCAAATGTCTGGAGTTCATTTGCAGTGGCTAGAGGCCCTGGTGTGCCCATTCTCTCCCTCTATCTGCCTGTCTCCCTCTCTCTTTTTCTCAAATAAATAAGTGAAAATATTTTGTAAAACAAAAATGAAATCTGGGGCTGCGAAGATGACTCAGCAGTTAAGAGCGCTCGCCCCTTAAGCATCGCTCTCCTGCCAGAGAGCACCAGGTTTGACTCTCCCGAATCTACATACAAAGCTGGGCATGGCCACATCACTCTGTAAGCGCAGTCTGTGGTGAGGTAGGGGAAGATGGGAGAGTCACTGGGGGTCACTGTTGAGCATCACCTCCAGGCAGAGGGAGAGAGTCTTTCTCAAGGAATGTATCTGCATATACACATGCGTACACCACATATCACTCACACCACACTCGTGCTCTGTACACACACACACATGAAATCTGCATTTTCTATTTTTAAAAATATATATTATTTATTTATTTGATTTGAGAACGAGAGAGAAGTAGGTAGAGAGAGAAAGAATACATGTATGAATCCAGCTTTACGTGGGTACTGGGGAATCGAACCTGGGTCCTTTGGCTTTGCTAGCCATCTATCCAGTCCGAAATCTGTATTTTCTTTTAGAGTTAGCAAACATTGGAAAATTTATGATGCTTCATGAGGGAAGAATAAAAACAATTTCATATGTCCCATGACTATATAAATTAACACAAATTCTGCAAGAAAGTTTTCAATATCTATCAAAAGCCTGGAGACAGTCATCTGCCCCCTTACATAGCAACTCTACCTTTAGCAATTTATCTTGAGAACTAATTGGACCAAGATGTATAGAAAAAGTTGCTTGCTACAGCACTTTTCATTGTGTTCCAAAAGTTTGAAAACAACCTAAGTGTCCAGAAAATAGAAGGTTTTGTTAAATAAATGACGGGACAGCAGTGAATGATGAAATACAATGCCACTGATGTTTTAGAAGAATATTTACTGACAGGAAATTCATGAGGCTAAATGAAGAAAAGCCATCTTTTAAATGGCATGTGAACATTAGACAGTTTTTAAAAGAAAAATTAGCAATGCATATGCATAGAGCATATGTTAATAGCATTAGAATGCTATATGCAGCAAAATGTTAACAATGTTATCTTGAGATCTGGGGAACTTTTTTGTTTCCTTCTTTACTTGCTTGTTGTCAACTCCTGATTTTATTTTATCTTATCTGCAAGCACAGAGAGCTAGAGAGAAGAGAGACAGGGAGAGGAGAGAGAGAGGGAGGAAGGGAGGATGGGCATGGCAGGGCCTCCGTCTGCTGCAAACAAGCTCCAGATGCATGCACCACTTTGTGCACCTGGCTTTACGTGGGTCACTGGGCAATCAAACTAAGGTTCTCAGACCTTGCAAGCAAGCGCCTTAACCACTGAGCCATTTCTCCAGCCCCTTACTCTTGATTTTAAAGTAAGCTCAAGTCATAGGTCCTGAGTTATCTCTTGGGTTTGTTGTTGTTGTTGTTGTTGCTGCTGCTGCTGCTGTTTTGGTTTTTCAAGGTAGGTTTTCCCTCTAGCCCAGGTTGACCTGGAATTCACTATGTATTCTCAGGGTGGCCTCAAACTCATGGCAATCCTCCTACCTCTGCCTCCCGAGTGCTGGATTAAAGGCGTGTGGCACCATACTCTGCTCTTCTACCATTTCTTCACTTAAGGAAGAAAAGAAAGCCGGGCGTGGTGGCGCACGCCTTTAATCCCAGCACTCGGGAGGCAGAGGTAGGAGGATCGCCATGAGTTCAAGGCCACCCTGAGACTACATAGTGAATTCCAGATCAACCTGGGCTAGAGGGAGACCCTACCTCAAAAAAAAAAAAAGAAAAGAAAAGAAAAGAAAAGAGAGAAAAAGAAATGGTAGAAGAGAGTGGAACCTGTCACCATCAGTCAGTTGGCATTACTCCTCTCATAGCAAGTACAGCCTCTAGTCTGCATACTACATCAAGGGGCTGTGGAGATGGATCAGCCATTAAAGGTACTTCTTACAAAGCCTGACATCTCACATTCGATTCCACGTTAAGCTAGAAGCATATAGTGGCACATGCATCTGGAGTTCATTTGCAGTGGCAGGAAATCCTGGTGTGCCCATACATTCTCTCTCTCTTTCTCTCTCTCTCTCTCTCCATTCTATTAAAAAATAAAAAAAAAATTTAAAGAATGGAAAATTTTTTAAGGTTTTATTTATTTATTTGTTTGTTTATTTATTTATTTATTTATTAGAGACAGAGAGGGAGGGAGAGAGGGAGGGAGAGAGGGACAGATAAAGAGAGAGAGAATGTGTGTGCCAGGTCCTCTAGCCACTGCAAACAAACTCCAAACACATGTGCCACCTTATGCATCTGGCTTAGGTGGGATCTGGAAAATTGAACCTGAGTCCTTATGCTTCACAGGCAAGTACCTTAACCATTAAGCCATCTCTCCAGCCCAGAAATCTTTTTTAGTATTTTTATTTATTGACTTATTTTCAAGTGGGGTGGGGGAAGAATGGGCATGATAGGCCCTCCTGCCAGCCACTGCAAGCAAATTCCAGATGCATCTAGCTTTACATAGCTACTGGGGAATCAAATCCAGGTCATTTGCTTTGCAGGCAAACACCTTAACCACTTAGCCATCTCTCCAGTCCCAAAAAAATATCTTTTAAATGAGTCAAAAATCACCTGTCCAAAGATCTCCAGCTGCTTCACTAATGATCTGACTTTAAGCTGGAAAAATGGTGAGCGGCAAGTCCAGCTCACATTCAAGGCCAGAGACGGGAAGTTTACATGAATATGAACCCATCGTGCACACCTAAAAAGCTCACTGCAGCTTCTGCTAGTGGAGCCCGTGATTACTCAAAACTGCATCTATGTCATCTGCCAATGTCATTTTAGAGATGGTTGAAAATTTAATTTGGAACATGAAAAATTCTGAGATTGTATACACAGGTCTATAATTAACAGTTAATTATTCATATTGAAAGTTAGCCAGGGACAAATAGACAATCCATTTATTTCTCTGTGTTCTAATGGATTAATGTTTTTAATTAAATTAGCCAAACTTTGGCAAAATTTCTATCAAGAAACACTGAGTCCAAGAAAACAGGTAACCATTTCTCATATTGAAACAGCTCATATTAATGTCAATATTTTTGAAAGTCAAAACTCACTTCATACATTTTTATCATAATAATGAAGTATATTTTGGAAGGCAATAGTCAACATAAAATCAGTGTTCACTTTTCAAAAATTCAGCATTCCTACATTTAACAAGCAAGAAATAACCAGGTATGATGGTGTACGCCTTTAATCCCAGCATTTAGGAAGCTGAGGTAGGAGGGAGAATCACAATGAGTTTGAGGCCAGCCTGAGACTACAGAGTGAGTTCAAGATCAGTCTGGGCTAAAGAGAGATCCTGCCTCAAAAAAAAAAAAAAAAAGTTAAGGAATAAGAAATGATTTATACTGCAATTGATAACACCAGAGAAATGGCTGTGGTTTGGCTCTTGACTGTCTCCCAAAGGCCCATGGGTTAAAGGCTGAGCAATGTTGGGAGATGCTAATGGTCTTTCAGAGGGGGACGATCAAACAGTTTTAGGACCTTGAAGATATGCCCTGAAAAGAGATATGGCAATGCTGGGCATCTTTAATCCCAACACGTGGAAGGCAGAGGTAGGAGGATCGCTGTGAGTTTGAGGCCAGTCTGGGACTATAGAGTGAGTTCCAGGTCAGCCTCAGCTGGAGTGAGATACTACCTCGAAAAACCAAAGAGAGGGAGGGAGAGAGGACAGTGTCCCTCTCTCCTCTCAGACTTTGTTAACCTGTCCACCATGAAGGAAGTGAGCAGCTCTCCCAACCCGCCAAACTTCCAACATAAAGTTGCCTAAAAGGAACAGGACCAGCCAACCATGAGCTGAAGCTCAAAACCATGAACTGAAATAAATCTTTCCTCTTTTTTTCCCAGTCTCTCCTCCTCTTTTTAAATTGATTGTCTCAAATATTTTGTCATAGCGGTGGAAAACTGACTAACAGGAAAAGAGATTCTAGATTTTTAACTGGCAAGAAATAATAAATGGTTTTCATTTTCCTTGCTGTTTTAACAACAAGCCCAACAATTCCTTCACTCCTATGAGATAGCACATATGAGATCAAAGAAACTGTCAAAGAATTTAGAAATTATTTGATTATCGTATTCATTTGGGAAGCTTTTTATAATTCATTTGTTACTATTTTCCTATATTATTATTGATTATCTTAAAAGAGCATTGGTCAGATGGTATCCGTCCTTGTACAACATGAAAGACTTCATCCTTTTAGAGCCAGCAACTCCCACTGAGAACTTATTTCTTTGATGGTACTAAATAAATAATAAGAATAAGGTTATGATATCCAATGTCTGATTCAGCACTGGCTTAATGAGTTTGCAGGTAATGTTAAGTGCTTGTAAATCTTCAGATAGGACAGCATAGTACTCTAGCACTCATTTGGAACCTAATACTCTTCTATTAGAGATTAATATAATTCTTGATTTTGTATCAATATCTGCACTTTGATTTCTATCACTTTGCTTATCTGCATTTAATGGGTAAATCAAGGTGTTAGAAAACACTTAAAGGAGCAAGAATTTCATGGGACCCAGAATTATATTGAGAGTGTGGCGGTTTGATGCAGATGTCCTTCTTAAACTTGTGTGTTCAGAATGCTTGCTCCCCAGGGGATGGCAATTAGGGAACTGGAACTTTGTTGGAGGTCTGTTCT
Organism: Orientallactaga sibirica; assembly: GCA_036365145.1. Classification (NCBI taxonomy): domain Eukaryota; kingdom Metazoa; phylum Chordata; class Mammalia; order Rodentia; family Dipodidae; genus Orientallactaga; species Orientallactaga sibirica. The sequence continues at coordinate 2,150,576 of JAEOAD010002038.1, read as the reverse complement.
TGGGTGTGGTCTTATGGGTATTATAGCCAGCTTCCCCTTGTCAGTGTTTGGCGCATTCTCCTGATGCTGTTGACCGCCTGATGTTGGCCAGGAAGTGATGTCCAACAGCTAGCTTTTTATGTGGGTGCTAGGGATCAAACTTTGATCCTTGTGTTTGTATAGCAAGCACTCTTACCCACTAAGCCATCTCCCCAGTCCCCCCAAGAATGTTATTTGATAAGTGAATCTATCTATCATCTATCTATCTATCTATCTATCTATCTATCTATCTATCTATCCATCCATCTACCTACCTAACCTATTTCCTTACCTAAGTTCTACAGTGTTAAGTTTTTGGGCTGAAGAGATGGCTCTGCCCTTAAGATACATGCATCTAGGGTTTATTTGCAGTGGTAAGAGGCCTTGGCACATCCATTCTCTCCCTCTGTCTCCTCTCTGTCCACTCACAAATAAATAAATAAAAATATTTGAAAAGAAAACTTCAGGCTGGAGAGATGCCTCAGCAGTTAAGGCGCTTGCCTGTGATGTCTGACAACCTGGGTTCAAGTCCCCAGTACCCATGTCAAGCCAGATGCTCAAAGGGGCACATGCATATGGAGTTTATTTGCAGCAGCAGGAAGATCTGGCATATCCATTCTCATTCTCTCTCTCCTCATAAATAAATAAAAAATTATAGTAAAAGAAAAATTTGATAAAGTCTTTCAATTATGACTTTGTCTAGCAGCTTCTTTCCTTTTCAATATCATCAAGGACTCATGTTAAAAAACTTTAAAAGTCAGTTTATTCAAATCCAGTGATTTTTTTTTTTTTTTTTTTTTTTTTTTTTTTTTTTTTTTGGCCTAGGAGGGCCTACTCCCCTGAGATGAAAATGCTGAGGACACTTTGGAGACTTTGAAGAGGCACAAAGCTTTTCCTCCCTTGGGGCAGGAGCAGAACCTCCTCATTTTGGAGGCAGATATGTAATTTATCATGCTTTCTTCTTAGCAGCCTGCCAAAAAAGCTTAGACCCAAGCTTGAGACTCGGTCACAGCAGCCAGGAGAACAATGACCGGGTTAGCACATTCTCGTCCCTTTTCTATAACCTGCTTTTCAGTTTTATTCACTCTGCTGCTAAGATGCAGTTCTTTATACCTCATTGCAAATTCTTCTGGAAAGAGGTTAGCTACAAAGAGATATAACTGTAGAATGAGCATAGCATATCAAAATCACAATCTATTTCTGGAGAGCCACATCCGTCACCTCTACACAAGGGTGTTAAAATTAAAAGTGAACTTATTTGGAAATGAACAGCATGATATCAGCAAAATTTAGGCAAGGAGTAATTTGTTTATTAGATGCTTCATCAAGTGTCATGATCCAGTTTGCTTTATTAATCTCTTAGGGAAATTTGAGGCCTCTCGGCACACTTAGCTTGTGCAATTAAATTAAATATTTTGTAAAACTACATGTCAGTAATTTTCTGTTGAGCGTCGATCTTCGAAGAGGAAGTAAGATTACTTAGAACCAGGGGACTGGCTCTGGAGGTAGCGCAGTGGTAAGAGCCCGCTTTGCATGAGCAAGGCGTGAGGTTGGTTCACAAAACACGCGAAGACTCAAACACAACTGAGGGGAGCTTTTACTCACCTGTGTTTAAGAAGGAGCTGTTCCTAACTGGCCCTCTTTGGTGGGGCACAGCTCTGAATTTAGCAAAGATTGGAAGTAACCTCTGGTCAAACTGCTTCTAGGAGCAGAGCTTGAGAGGTGGGAGAGAAACCCCTGGATGCCCGTCCCAGGAGTGGGCTGAGGCTGCCTCTAGCAGCTGCCCGAGGAAAAAGGGAACTGAAGAGAAATTTAGTTTAAGCCATTAGTAAACCTGCTGCACCAGCTGTCACCGCTGCTCTGATATCACTGTGGCTTCCTCTGTGTACAGGCACTCATGGGCACTTTAAAAAAAAATATTGTATTCTTATTTATTTATTTGGCAGAGAGAAAGAGAGGAGGGAGGGAGGGAGAGAATGGATGCACCAGAGCCTTCAACCACTGCAAACAAACTCCAGATATGTGCGCCCCTTGTGCATCTGGCTAACATGGGTCCTGGAGAATTGAACCTGGGTCCTTTGGCTTTGCAGGCAAATGCCTTAACTGCTAAGCCATCCCTAGAGCCCTCATTGGCATTTTTTATTGATCAGTTAAAAACCATCAATACGTGAACAAGTAGTACCAAGTGAACAAGTATTGCATAAGAAAACAGTAAGGAACTTTCAACTTTGGAGAATCCTTAAACATTTGTTAAAGGAAGGGATTGAGCTAGAGAGATGGCTCAGTGGTTAAAGGTGCTTGCATGCAAAGCCCAGTGGCCCAGGTTCAATTCCCCAATACTCACATAAATCCAGTTGCACAAAGTGGTGTAATGTCTGAGTTCATTTTCAGTGGCAGGAGGCCCTGGCATGCCCATTCTTCTCTTCTCTTCTCTTTTCTCTTCTTTCTCTTCCCTTCCCTTTCCTTCTCTCCCTCTCTCTGACTGCAAATAAATAACTAATAAAAAAATTTGTTTAAAGGAGTTCATTTGCAGTGGCTAGAAGCTATAGCACACCCATTCCCTCTCTACATATCTGCCTCATTCTCTCTCTCTCTTTCTCTCTCTCTCTCTCTCTTTCTCTCTCTCAGATAAATAAATAAAAATAAAATACTAAAAAAATTGAAATTAAAAGGCTAAGTCTACTAAACACAAGAATTTTTTCTCATCTTATTCAACAAACATAAGGCTCTATGGAATTGCCACCAAAGTTTCTGAACATTCTGAACATGCACACAAATCTATAGGCCAGGTGGGAAAAGTCCAGGAGATCTGATCACATCTAAGGCTCCCCTCAACTCCCCTAGTACCTCATTTGAGAAGAGACTGGACAATGAGAGCTCCAGAAACCATCAAGTCCAAGTGTTCAGTCACCAAGTCTAGCTTCGTTTTACAAAACAGGTTTTTGAAAAATCTTTTTATTTATTTATTTATTTTGAAAGAGAGGGAGAAAGAGAGAAAGAGAAAGACAGAGAGAGATAATGGGCATGTCAGGGCCGTTGGCCATTGCAAATAAACTCCAGACACATGGGCTACCTTATGCATCTGGCTTCATGTAGGTACTGGGGAATCGAACCTGTGTTCTTAGGCTTCGCAGGGAAACACCTTAATAGCTAAGCCATCTCTCCAGCCCCAGCATTTTTATTAGATCTGGGTCATTGGGATATTTTCTTCCTACATGACTGTTTTTAACAACCACTGAAACTGATATTTAAACATGTCAGCACTGATGAGTCATGCCAGAAAAAATATAATCAAACAAAAGGACTAAATTAATAATTTATAGAGTAACAACTATTTGAAAATATAAGGCTAGTGGAATTCAATTAGGAAAAAAAAAGGTAATCCAAATTAGAGTGTGTCTCAATTGAATTACATTTCCCAACAGTGCTGTAAGTTTTGTTAAAGCTGGTAGCGCTACCATGACCTTCACATCACGAACGATAACTTGACTTGGAGCACACGTGGTATATTTGAAGCTCTTTATAAACATTTATGTGGATGCTTTCCTTAAGCATAAATGGTTTTTAAAAAAAAAAAAAGACTCTTCCCTGGTTTCTCTTTACACTGTAACAGAGGAGTTATGGATTTAGCATTTGCTGGGCTTCAGAGACTTTACCTGTTTTAATAACGTCCTTCAACAGCCCTGTAAGGTTAGCATTATGCGCTTCCATTTGGAAGGTGAGAAAATTGAGGTACGGAAGGGGAAAGTGCACGGTGCTGCCCTATATCCTGCCTGCACCATCAGCTTCAGGCAAACTTGGGCTAAGGGTAGAGACCGCCTGGCTTGGGATTTTGTTGTTGTTGTTTTGTTTTTTTGAGGTAGGGTCTCACTCTCTAGCTTAAGCTGACCTGGACCTCACTCTGTAGTCCCAGGCTGGTCTCGAATTCCCAGTGATCTTCCTACCTTGGCCCCCGAGGTCTGAGATTAAAGGTGTACGCCATCATGTTGGCCTTTTAAAATACATTTTTAAAAAATATTTTTATTTATTTATTATTAGAGAGAGAAAGAGACTGGGCACACCAGGGCCTCTAGCCACTGCAAACAAACTCCAGACACATGTGCCAGCTGGCTTACATGGGTACTTGGGAATTGAACCTGGATCCTTAGGCTTCACAGGTAAATACATTAACTGCTAAGCCATCTGTCCAGCCCAATACTTTTTATTTTGAAATAGTTTTAGACTGAGAGAAAGTATTTGCAAGAGAGAGAGAGAGCAAATAGTTGTGCCAGGGCCTCTAGCCACTGCAAATGAACTGCAGATATATGTGCCACTTTGTGGATGGGGCTTTATGTGGGTACTGGGGAATTGAACCCAGGTCCTTAGGCTTTGCAGGCAGGTACCTTAACTGCTGAGCCATCTCTCCAAACCAGTTTTTTTTTTTTTAGCCCAGTTTTTAAAAAATATTTTTTTATTTATTTGCAAGGAGGGAGGGAGAGTGAAAGAAAGAGGGCATGGGCATGCCAGAGCCTTTTACCTCTGCACATGAACTCTAGATACATGCATCACTTTGTGCCTCTAGCTTTACATGGGTACTGGGTAATAAAACCTGGGCCAGCCGGGCGTCAATTTTTATAGCACTTGGGAGGCAGAGGTAGGAGGATCACTGAGAGTTAACTGAGACTGACCCATCTGAGGGAGACCCTCCATTTATTTATTTATTTATTTATTTATTTATTTATTTATTTATTTTTTATTATTTATTTATTTATTTATTTATGAGAGAGAGAATGGACACACCAGGGCCTCTAGCCACTGCAAATGAATTACAGGTGCATGTGCCACCTTATGCATCTGGCTTACATGGTACTAGGGAATTGAACCAGGTCCCTAGGCTTCACAGGCAAGCACCTTAATGTCTGAGCCATCTCTTCAGTCCCCCTTTTATTATTTATTTGAGGGGGTTCCATTTTTATGTCTCTAGGCACTTCTAATCTGCCCTCCATTTCAATTAGTTGGATGTTTCCTTAAGATAAAATCATGTTGTGATTTGGAGAAAAAACACCACAGAAAGCATGTGCCCTTCTCTGAATGCCGTCCCAAGGGACATATATGGATAATGTGTCTGATTATGGGTGATGTTACCCTTGACTACTTGATTAAGGTACTGTTGTAGTCAGGTTCACATTGATGGCAGAAAACACCCAACCAAGAGCAGCTTACGGGAGGAAAGGGTTAATTTTGGCTTACAGACTTGAGGGGAAGCTCCATGATGGCATGAGCAGAGGGTGGATGTCACCTCCTGGCCAACATCAGATGGACAACAGCAGCAGGAGAGTGTGCCAAACACTGGCAAGGGGAAGCTGGCTCTAACACCCATAAGCCTGCCCCCAACAATGCATCACCTCCAGGAGGCTCCAATTCCCAAATAGCCACTAGCTGGGGACATGGCATTCAGAACACATAAGTTTATGGGGGACACCTGAATCAAACCACTACAGGTGCTGTCTGCCAGGTTTCTCTGCTACAAAGTTACTTTTCCCTTCATAATCAATTTCTTTGTAATTAATGTTTAGTTGAGGGGGAGATGCTATAAGAATATTCTGGCTGATTTGGCACAGCATCTTGGTTTTTATGAAATTGACTTCAGAGTCACTGTGTAATGTTAGAACAGGGTAGTCAGATGGACTATCACAGATGAACCCACTCGCTCTGGGAGAAGGAAGAACAGTCCCGAGGGTACCAGATGAGGAACAGAGATGAAAAGTGAGCATAGGGCTGAAGAGATGGCTTAGTGGTTAAGCACTTGCCTGTGAAGCCTAAGAACCCCAATTTGAGGCTTGATTCCCCAGGACCCATGTAAGCCAGATGCACAAGGTGGCACATGCATCTGGAGTTCGTTTGCAGTGGCTGGAGGCTCTGATGCACCCATTCTCTCTCTCTTTCTTTTTCTCTCTCTCTCTCTCTCCATCTTTCTCTCTCAGTCTGTCGCTTTCAAATAAATAAATAAAAATAAACCAAAATTTTAAAAAAGAAGAAAAGAAAAGAAAAGTGAGCATAGCTCAGTAGAGAAGAAACAGGTGCACAGAACCCCCAAAAGAGACTTTGAAATGTTTCCCTCCCTCATGTACAATAGCAACTTCTTTCTTTTTCATAACTTATCCCCATGTTTGGGTGTTGGAGACCAGTTCTGTAGCAGGAGTCCAGCAGCTATCTGGACTACACCCGTTTGTCCTTCCACAGCGGGAGGGAGGAGGGAAGCATTCGCTTACTTCCAAGTATCCTCAGGTGAACCGCTGACTCCATGCAATGGCTGAAGATCAGAAGTTTCTTGATGTATTTCTCATACATGTCGCACTGTTTTTCACACTGTTTCCTGTTCGCTAAGTTTAAGTCACAATAATCTTGTTTTTAGGACATAATACTCTTAAATTCTTACTAAATCCCCAATGTATACTGACATAAGACACAAATTGATATGTCCTAATGCACTTTCACGTGTAAGCTTGTTAATCATTTGCTTATATGCGCCTTAACAACAGCACCATGGAGGGGCTCGGGGGCAGAGGCATTACCCAGGAATGTTCTCTCCTCAACCGGCCTTTCTACCCCGAGTCTGATGTGTCTTTAATGACCTGGGACCAATTCTCTTTTTCCTGTCCTGTCAAAGGCAAGTATGTTGTCCAAGACAAGGCTCTCCGAGGTAGATACGGTCCTGCCACTCAGTTCTCAGCAGCAGCCTATAAGCAGGACTTACTGTGAACAATTCATTAAAGAAAGATTTTTAACCCCAAGTTCTTTTTTATTTATTTATTTGAGAGAGAGAGAGAGAATGGGCACACCAGAGCCCCAGCCATTGCAAATGAACTCCAGGCGTATGTGTCACCTTGTGCATCTGGTTTATGTGGATCCTGGGGAATCAAACCTGGATCCTTTGTCTTTGCAGGCAAGCACGTTAACCACTAAACCATCTCTCCAGCCCTAACCCCATGTTCTTACTTTCATTGATCAAGACCTCAGAAGAGTTTTCTGTGAAAAATATTTAAAACTTTTTTTATTTATTTGCAAGAGTTGGGGGAGGGAATGAGAATGGATATGCCAGGGCCTCTAGCCACTCCAAATGAACTCCAGATACATGTATCACTTTGTGCACCTGGCTTTACATGGGTCCTGGGGAATCAAACCTGGGTCATTAGGCATTGCAGGCAAGCGCTTTAACCACTGAGCCATCTCTCCAGCCCAGACATGCTTTCTAAATCATACTTGTACCCTTTTGGTCTTTTGCCAAATCATCCCTGAGACAGTAGCTGAATGATGTTTTAAGTGCATAAAGATATGCTGGATGACCACAGAAATCAATCATAATAAAATATCATTATTAACACATTTTAAAAAATATCTACTGCATAGTAATATATGGACTTTAAAAAATATTTATGTATTTATTGATTTAAGAGAGAGAGAGATGGAGAAAGAGAGGGAGAATCCAAGTGAAGGAAAATCTGTGTTTCTGTTATAGGTTTCCTACTCAAGTTTATAGACAACCTACATTCATAAAGACCAGATTGAAAACCTATATCCCAGAGGATGTTGGGACACTGGCAACATAGCCACAAGAATCGGAAATCCTGGATGACTCATGGAACAGAATTACCTTCCTGCCTTAGACTTGCACCTGTGGAAGAGTTGCTTTAAGAAGAGAATTTCTGGCCAGACATGTTGGTACACACCTTTAATCCCAGCACTCAAGAGGCAAGAGGTAGGATGATCACTGTGAGTTCGAGGCCAGCCTGAGACTACGTAGTGAATTCCATGCCAGCTTGAGCTAGAGCGAGACCCTTCCTCAAAAAAAAAAAAAAAAAAAAAAAGATAAAAGAAAAGAGAGAGACTTGCTTGAAGCACTCCGTGCATCCATTTTTATTTTTTCTGAACATGTCTCTTAGTTACTATAGTTGAACATTCCAACTTAGTAGTTCTCAAACTTTTTTGGTTCTTAGGCCACGTTTACAATCTTGAGAGTTATTGAGGCCATCAAAGAACTTGAATAGAGGTAGTATGTATCAACATTTACCACTTTAAAAATCAAATCTAAGGAATGAGGACACAGCTCAGTTGGTAGAATGCTAGGCAAGCAGGCCCAAAGCCCTGATGTAATTACTTTCTTGTTTCTGGTACAAAATACCCAATCAGAAGCAGTTTAAGGCAGAAAAGGGTTTATTTTCATCAATTTCAAGGCCAAGTTTTATCGTGGTAGGGAAGTTTCATCAGCAGCAGTAAACTGCCATGACATCTTCACATGAGCAGAGAGGATCTAAAGAGAAAGAACTGACAAGCAGGGCTGACTGGAAAACGTCAAGGCCCACCCCTAGTAGCACACTTCCTCCAGCAAGGCGCCACCTCCTACAGGCTCCACAGTCTTCCCAAACAGTGCCACCAACTGGGGATTAAATACTCAAACACATGGGGGGGGCATTTTGCATACAAACACCACCCTTGGGTTCACTATCCAGCACCACATAAATCAGACATGGTAGTGCATCCTTGAAATCTCAGTTCTCGGGAGGTAGAGGCAGGAGGATTAGGAATTTAAAGTCATTCAAGGCTGAACAGAGAATTTGAAGGCAGCCTAGGATACATAAGATCCCGTTTCAAAATAATCTGAGATTAAAATTTTTTAATTCATTAAGAATAATAAAATCATGTTATAAAATAAATAACACTTTAATGAAAAGGATTGTTTTGCAAAACAAGAACCTGAGACAAAAGAATAAGAATTATTTTACATTTGTAAAATCTCTTCATAGCCCAGTTTAATAGGAAACAACTGGATTCTCATAACTGTTGCTCCATTTAATATGTTTTACTAGGGGCTGGAGAGCTGGGTTAGCAGGTAAGGCACTGCCTAGACCAGGGTTCTGTTCCACAGCAACCATGTAAAGCCAGATGCACAAAGTGGCATCTGTTCTGGAGTTTGTTTGCAGTGGCAGGAGGCCCTAGTGCACTCTGTCATTCTCTCTCTTCCTCTCTCCCTTTCTCTCTTCCTCTCTCCCTCTCCCTCTCTGTCTCTCTCTGTTTCCTTCCAAATAAATAATTTAAAAACATTAATATGGGGCTGGAGAGGTGGCTTAGCAATTAAGACACTTGCCTGCAAAGCCAAAGCACCCAGGTTCAATTCCTCAGTACCCACGTAAGCCAGATGCACAAGGTGGCACATGCATCTGGAGTTTGTTTGCAATGGCTAGAGACCCTGGTGCACCCATTCTCCCCCCCTCTCTCTGCCTCTCTCTCTCAAATAAATAAATTAAATAAATACATTAATATGTTTTGCTATGTTGTTTTGGTTGAGGTATATGGAAGTATATAAATTCATACAGAGGTGTAGTTGGAAAAGAGTGGAGCTTTTTAACAGACTTTTTAGATAATGATGGATATTCTTTTTGATATCATACTAAAACTTGACAACTAAAAGTTTCTTTAAAGCTCACTGTAATGTACACTCTGAACCCATATCAACAACTTTTCTACTTATAGTGACATTAAAATCTATTATTTTATTTTCTACTTTGAGCAAATCTTCCTGATGCATAATTTTGTAATATCATAAAATGATCGTTTTGAAAATATTAGTGCACCAAGGTATACAGAACTATTAACATCGAAATTTACATTGGTTAACATTGCCATAGACCCCATTTTAAAAGTTTCTGGCATTGGGGAACTGCCAGGCTCATGAGAGTTGGATATAAAATCTTCCAAAAATTATAATTTTCACTTGAAAGCTCAAATGTTATCTTTGGCAACAAATGCTGTGAGTTGTTTTCCTTGAAGTGACAGGGAATGTCTGCCAAATACTATAGCTTGTCTATCAATCGTTCTTTCAAGGAATGGTTTTCTGTGGAAAAGTGGCTAATTCAGCTCACAGCTCAGACAATCGCACAAATGCTTCTTGTGAGGACAGCCATCATCATACTTGGATATGCAACAGAGGTACATTATTTGAATTTCCTGTTCTTCATGTTGGATCATTAAAACACTAAATGTTGGGCTGGAGGGATGGCTTATTGGTTAAGGTGCTTGCCTGCAAAGCCAAAGGACCCAGGTTCTATCCTCCAATACCCAAGTAAGCCAGAAGCACAAGGTGGCACATGTATCTGGAGTTTGTTTGCAGTGGCTAGAGGACCAGGCATGCCCATTCTCTCTATCTGCCTCTCTTTCTCTGTGTCTCTCAAATAAATAAATAAGTTAAAAAAAAATTTTTTTAAATGGTAAATGTAAGCCAGGCGTGGTGGCACATGCCTTTAATCCCAGCACTCAGGAGGCAGAGGTAGGAGGATCACCATGAGTTCAAGGCCACCCTGAGAATACATAGTGAATTCCAGATCAGCCTGAGCTAGAGTGAAATACTACCCCCCCCAAAAAAAAACCAGTAAATGTAATCAACGGTTGAAAATTAACTGATAACTGCTTTATTAAGGATGTTTATAAATGAAACAAGCTGTAGAAAATAAATCACTATTGTCACTTAGTAAGTTTTTTTAGTATATACTGATTATACAAAGTAAGACGTTTCATTGTGACATTTCCAAACATTTATATGATGTGTACATTAATCATATTCACTCCTTCCATTAGATTTTCTTAGCCCTCCTCTTTCCCCACTTTTCCTTTCTAAATCTTTTTTTTGGAGAGAGACAGAGAGAGAGGAAGAGGAAGACAGATAGAGATGGGCACGCCAGCAGCCTCTCAGCTGCTGCGAACGAAATCCAGATGTGTGCACCCCCTTGTGATCAAGTGCAGCATTGCGCCCTTGCGTCACTTTGCATCTGGCTAAACGTGGGACCTGGAGATTGGAACCAGCATTCTTAGGCTTAGGGGACAGGCACCTTAACTGCTAAGCCATCTCTCCAGCCCCTTTCTAAATCTTTTATTTTCAGGGCTGGAGAGAGAGGTCAGTGGTTAAAGGTACTGCTTACTGAGTCTGTTGGCCGGGGTTTGATTCCCTAAGACCTACATAAAGCCAAATGCACAGAGTGGTGCATATATCTGGAGTTCATTTGCAGTGGCATGAGGCCCTGGCATGCCCATATGTTCTTTCTCTCTCATAAATAAACAAAAATATTTACATCTTTTATTTTCATGTCTTTTCCCTCTAGATTCATTTGCTATTCTGTCTTTCTGCATCTAGTTTATTTTACTCAACATGATGCTCCACAGTTCCACTGTGTACATAACACACATTTCCTTTATTGATTCATCTATTGATGGGCACCTAGACTGATCCAGTAGTAAGCATGTGATAAATGTCAAATATGTCTATTATTTCTTGTCCTTGGTCTCTTACCACTGGGATAACATTATCCACAATACCAGACTTATGATTCCAGACCCTAGCATTTAACGTCTTGTCTTGCAGTGTTTGCCTTTTGCATTTGATCTCTCCAGGTGTGTTTTCTCACATCCAACTAACCTCTCAGCCCAGTTTGTATTTCAAGGAACTAAGCTGGTAGTTTCAGAGGTTCTGAAATGGTCTATGTCTTACTTTGGCCAGAAGAATGCATCTGACATGAGAAGGGATGAATTCCAAGCCTAGGCTTGTTCTCTTTGTTTTTTTTCTTTAATTAATTAATTAATTAATTTGTTATTGACTACTTCTTTAATTGTAGACAATATCCCATGGTACTTTCCTCCCTTCCCCCACTTTCCCCTTCGAAACTTCACTCTCTATCATATCCCCTCCCCCTCTCAATCAGTCTCTCTTTTATTTTGATGTCATCATCTTTTCCTCCTGTCATGTTGGTCTTGTGTAGGCAGTGTCAGGCACTGTGAGGTCATGGATATCCAGGCCATTTTGTGTCTGGGGGAGCATGTTGTAAGGAGCCCTACTCTTCCTTTGGCTCTTACATTCTTTCTGCCCCCTCTTCCACAATGGACCCTGAGCCTTGGAAGGTGGGTTTGAGATGTTTCAGTGCTGAGCACTCCTCTGTCCCTTCTTCTCAGCACCATAGTGCCTCATGAGTCATCCCAAGGTCACCATCTTTTTGTTTATGAACCACATCATTGCCATGATAACAAGCCCAGGTTTACCTGCTAGGGACATATTGTGTAGAACAAAGACAAGCTCCCATCTTGGCCAATACTACATCCTTAAGCACTTAGCTGACCTACCAACTGACCACACACCAGTCAATGAGCCCATCCTCCAAGACTGGAACAACCTGCTCCAGATCAGCAGAACCTGTCAATAAAATCATTCATAAGAAATGAAGACATGATCGTTATCAGCAATAGCTAACCAATGTATGTGAGTCAACAAAGAAAATGCAACAAAGAGCCAGGCATGTTGGCACGCCTTTAATCCCAGCACTTGGGAGATAGAGGTAGGAGAATTGCCATGAGTTTGAGGCCACCCTGAGACTGCATAGTGAATTCCAGGTCAGCCTTTCCTCCCATAAGCTGTGTCTGGTTGAATGTTTGCCCCAGCAATGAGAAGCTGACGGCAACACACAGTGAACTAAACACTTCCACTATGCTGCTATAGACACAGCTGTCTCAATAGAGAATGTGTGCTCTCTACTTGCTTTGCAATGTTTCAGCACAGGATCAACTTTAAAGTAAACCCCAATGAAAGCAGGAACCAATTATGTCAAGAAGAAAACAAAGTTCTATCGGGAAATCCTAACACAACCTCATGTTTCAGAAGTAAATTACTGTGTGGCAGAATTTTATCAGAGTGCTTAGAGATGAATTGTACAATCAACTCCAAGTCTCTGTGTGTAGATTATCCTTTGTGTAGATTATAAAGGCAAACATGAAATTCTAGCTTTTACCTTTCTTTCTCTCCACCTTTTTCTATACCACTCTCCTGAATATTAATAGTATGCTGAGGACAGAAATGTAGTGAAATACATACTTTACTTATTTTGCATTATATAAGGTTTTCAATTTAAGAAAATTTCCCATATAATCTAAAAGTTGTCCAAGTATCTTCCTTAAAAAATAAAATAGCCAAGGCAGGCGTGGTGGTGGTGCACGCCTTTAATCCCAGCACTCTGGAGGCAAAGGTAGGAAGATCACCATGAGTTTGAGGCCAGCCTGAGACTACTACATAGTGAATTTCAGGTCAGCCTGAACTAGAGTGAGACCCTGCCTCGAAAATACAAAAAAAAAAAAAAAGCCAGGCATGGTGGCACACACCTTTAATCTGTCCCAGCACTTGGGAGGCGGATGTAGGAGGTTCACTGTGAGTTTGAGACCAGCGAGTTTCAGGTCAGCCTGGGCCAGAATGAGACTCTGGTTCAACAACAACAAAAAAGTAACCATTGTGGAATTGTTACAGGAAACTGAGTCACACAGAGATGACACCAGAGAAAGAATGGAGAATCAAAAATGTATTCATGTTGACAGGGACTCGAAGGAATAACTTCCAAACCCTGAGTCCCAAGCTCTGATAGCTCAGAAGTTTTATAGATAGTTTGGCAGGCAGCCTGACATCCCCTTGAGTTCTTTACACTATTGGTGGGTTATAAGTTTCTAAAGTTACATGAGTTTGGGGCACAAATAGAAAATTCCTTAGTAATAAGAAAGTACAAATGAGGAAGAGAAAGCTGGTTGTTCAGGGGTGTTTGTGTCTATGGCTGCACTGACCAGAATACATACAAGCGGGTGCAGCTGCATAGATAGGGAGGAGACTCAGGGTCCCGCTGTCTCCCTCATTAAGCTTGTGCAATAGAAACTGTGTTTTAGATAGCATCTGAGCCTGGTTTCTTTGTGAAATGTCTTCTACCAAGGAATAAGCCCTTCTGAAATGCATTTTATGGTTTCCTTTCATATGAAGCTATGTTCTTTTTTTTCCCTTAAATAAACCTTCATCATATAAGAAAATTTAATAATTGTTAAAATGATATAAAAGTAAGCCACAACAGGACTACAAACACAAGTGGATTACAGCTAAAGGAGTTTACATGGCTCCTGAATCATGGACACAGATGATTTCAGGATCAAGCATTATGAGAACAGTAAAGACTAAGTTACATGTGAATTTAGAGAAAACATTGAATTCATTAAGGGACATGAGTGAAAAGGTCTTTGTAGGGAAGAATTGTGGGCAGTATGGGTAAAGGGTAAGCAAATGAAGCAGTTATCCTGGAATAATTTTTTTTTTTTTTTGAGAGAGACACACACAGAGAGAGAGAGAGAGGGAGAAGAAGACAGATAGAGATGGGCGCGCCAGTGAATGAAATCCAGATGAGTGTGCCCCCTTGTGGTCAAGTGCAGCATTGCACCTTTGTGTCACTTTGCATCTGGCTAAACGTGGGACCTGGAGATTGGATCTGCTGGAGATTGGAACCAGCGTTCTTAGGCTTAGGAGGCAGGCGCCTTAACCATTAAGCCATCTCTCCAGCCCTGGAATAAATTTTTAAAAAATTATAAAACAGAGGCTGGAGAGATGGCTTAGTCATTAAGGTGCTTGCCTGCAAAGCCTAAGGATCCAGATTCAATTCCCCAGTACCCACGTAAGCCAGATGCAGAAGGTGGTACACACGTCTGGAGTTTGTTTGCAGTGGCTAGAGGCTCTGGCATGCCCATTCTCTCTCGTTCTCTAATAAATAAATAAAACTTTAAAAAATATATCGAAACGTTCAGTAGTCCTGCTGGGGGAGAAAAGTCATTAAGAGGTCTTACCAGGCATTAGACCTGTGATCTACACAACTAACCAACTAGGCAAGATGTGCCCACTGGTGTGACACTGGCAGACCCGTTATGGGGTAACCAACTTCTTTCTGACTGAATTTGAGGCCTACTCCATGGGGGAGAATTCGTACCTGGTATTGAAAACCTAGTCAAAAGCATATGGCTGGGTAGGAGAGATAGCTTAACAGTTAAGGTACTTGCCTACAAAGCCTAAGGACCCAAGTTCAATTCCCCTGTACCCACGTAAGCCAGATGTACATGATGGTACCTGCATCTGGAGTTCATTTGCAATGGCTAGAGGCCCTGGCACACCCATATTCATATACTCTCTCTCTCTCTCTCTCTCTCTTTCTCTCTCATGAAAATAAAATAAATAAATAAAAATAATTTTTTTAAATCCTACATGCACTGGATTGATTGCTTAGCAGTTAAAGTACTTGCCTGCAAAGCCTAAGGACCCAGGTTCAGTTCCCAAGTACCCACATAAGCCAGATGCACAAGGTGGCACATGTGTCTGGATGTCATTTGCAGTGGGTGGAGGCCCTGGGTGCCCATTCTCTCTATCTGCCTCTTTCTCTCTATCTCTCTCTCACAAATAAATAAAATAAAATAAAATAAAATAAAATAAAATAAAATAAAATAAAATAAAATAAAACACAAAATTAAAAGAAAAAGCCTATGGCTGAGAAGTTAATATACCCTAGGTTGGGGGGGGGGGAATCCTAGTGCAATATGATTAAATGGATATGTTGTGGCCACCAAATTGGCCTCTAAATGTTTGTGTTTATGCCCATATATTACTGTTGCTCTCACATTTGGCTAGAGAAGTTTCTTTTTGCACATGGCGCTAATACAAGTTACTGTGCTGAGAATAAATGGCTGTTGAGTGCTCAGTGCCAAATGAGACATCTCTACCATGCTCTCCAAGGCTCAGTGAACATTTGGAAGAGGTGAGAAAGAACATAAGAAGTAGCAGACAAGGAGGAGTGCTTGGGAACACTGTCTTCCAGACGTAAAGGTGGTCACTGAATTCATGACCTCACAGCAGCTGGCATCACCTGCACCAGACCTGCACAGTATTGGGTCCATCAACATTTCACCATGTAAAATAAGACATCAAAACAGAAGAGAGGCCTGGAGGATGGCTTAGCAGTTATGGCACTTGCCTGTGAAACCTAAGGACCCAGGTTTGATTCCCCAGAACCCACATAAGCCAGATGCACATATTGGTACATTTGGCTGGAGTTTGTTGTGGTGGCTGGAGGCCTTCCCTTGCCCATTCTGTATCACTCTCCCTTTCTCTCTAATATATAAATTAGTTAAAAACTTTCAGGGTGGAGAGATGGCTTAGTGGTTAAGGCACTTACCTTAACCAAAATCAAAGGACCCAGGTTCAACTCCCCAGGACCCATGTAAGCCACATGCACAAGGTGGCACATGTGTCTAGAGTTCATTTGCAGCCCTGGTGTGCCCATTATCTATCTGCCTCTCTCTCTCTCTCTCTCAAATAAATAAATAATAATAAATTTAAATTTTTTTAATTCAAAAAAATAGAACAGAGACTAGTTGGAAAGAAGGGAGTCAATGGAGGGAAAAAGGGTCGGGGAACAAAAGAAGGTAATGAGAGGGGCTTATAATTAAAATACATTATATACATGAGTGAAAACTATCCATAAAAAAAAGTGAGGGTTTTTTTTGTTTGGGGTTTTTGTTTTGTTTTGTTTTGTTTTGTTTTGTTTTGTTTTATGAGGTAGGGTCTCACTCTAGCTTAGGCTAACCTGGAATTAGTCTCAGGCTGGCCTCAAACTCACAGCAATCCTCCTATCTCAGCCTCCTGAGTGCAGAGATTAAAGGTATATGCACCATGCCCAGCTTTTATTTTTATTTATTTATTTGTAAGCAGAAAGAGATAGAAGAGAGACAAAGAAAGACAAGAGAGAGAAAAAAAATGGGTTCCAGGACCTCCCACCATTGCAAACAAACTCCAGTTGCATGTACCTCTGTACATCTGGCTTTACAGGGTACTGGAGAATCGAACCCAGGTCTTTGGGCTTTGCAGGCAAGTGCCTTAACTGCTGAGCCATCTCTCCAGACCAGTTTTTAAAAGTTTTGCATCTGAAAAAAAAAGTTCAGTAGTCAAGATTTGTAATATTTTAATGCATTATTTTTAAAACTCAAAAAAGTGCAAAATGCGTGATAAACAAAATGTCCAAATTTCAAATAAAGACTGGACCAGGGACAGTAGTGCCATTTGGAGCCATGTTAGAGCCTGAGGCAAAAGGAAAAATTTGTAAAAGGTTACATGGGTTGGTGATTAAAGGAGTCTGTTAACTGAGATGTTATACCATTTCTTAAAATTACATTCTAGTGTGAAAAATAATGGTCTCTTGCAAGGAATGACAATTTCTGTCATGGCCTGACTCTCTTGTTTGCCACACCTTGAACAAAATATTGAGGAGACAGGAAACCCATCTGCTGATGACCAGTCAATGAGAAACGATCGATCGTGATCTCCAGCATTTCTCTTCTAACCAGTTAAAATATAGACGGAATCTGAAACCTGATATGAACTCAAAGTTATAAGGCAAAACACTGTGTCAGAATTGTGTGGTTCAATGATAACATTCACGTGGTTTCCCTACTTTCTAGTAGAGACAGCTTACTCTAGGCAGCTTGTGGCATCCATCTGCCTTAAGGGGGTATTTGGATTGCTAAGCAGGAATGGAAAGAGAAACAAAACTATAATTTGGTCTCTGCCGTGAGAAATAGGATTTTTAAAAATATGCCTCAAGACTTAAAACTCTAGGTTTTGTCAAAAGAAAAACAAATTTCTAAGTTCCCTTCTCTCCTTTCATTTATCCAGGGAGAACTTAGTTCCTCGTTGTGTGTGGCCCGTGGTAAAGGCATCCACCTCGGACCAAGGGCGTGAGCACAGACCAAGGCAGACAGGAAGTGGAAAAGGCCAACTCTTGGCTGCTTCCAAGGCAAATGGATTTAAGAGAGAACCAAAAGAAATCTGTGGCAGGTTTTCTGAGATTTGGGCAAAATGAGACCAAACAAAAAATGTGTGACTCACTACAGACAAGAAAATAAGGAAAGGCAAACTGAGAGCCAGTGCTTGACTTTTCTTTTCCAAATAGGTGTGGAGAGACCTCTGAAGTTCTCCGGTGGCCCTAACTGAAGAGAAAGAACCACGTAACTGAGATGAGAGCCAAGGCTGCCTCGCACGGTCCAGCGGGCGAGAGGCGAGGGCTCTGAGCTCTCGCACAGCAGAGGCCTGTGGCCGCTTACCTAAGCCGTGCCAAATGGACAGCAGAGGAAACGTGGAACGTCGACGTGAGCCACAGAAAGGCCAGATAAGTAAATGCGCCCATAGGTAGGTAAGTGATGTAGTGCATGAGAACAAATGGAAGGCTTTTTCAATCCCAGTCTAGCCAGAATAGGCAGGATTCTAAATCACTCAGATTGCCACCTTTAAGTAGCTTATGTGATTCAATCTAATCTCTTGGCCTACAAGATAAAAAGTTATCAGATAAACAAGGAACCATTTAACAAGACCAGGAGGGGGCTGGAGAGATGGCATAGAGGTTAAGGTGCCTGCCTGCAAAGCCAAAGGACCTCGATTCAGTTCCCCAGGACCCACGTAAGCCAGATGCACAAGGTGGCGCATGCATCTGGAGTTGGTTTGCAGTGGCTGGAAGCCCTGGCACGCCCATTCTTTCTTTCTGTCTGTCTGTCTGTCTGTATCTCTCTGCCTCTTTCCCTCTCTCAAATAAATAAATATAAATATTTAAAAAGACCAGGAGAGTCATAAGACACTTGAAATGGGCATTAGGATCACTCTTATATGTTCTTATTTTATTGTATTAAATATTTTTATTTATTTGTTTACAAACAGATATTTTTGCAAGAGAGAGAGAAGAGATACAGAGAGAGGGAGGAAGAGAGAGAACAGGTATACCAGAGCCTGTAGCCAGTGCAGATGAACTCCAGATGCATGTGTCCCTGTGCATCTGGCTTTACGTGGGCAGTGGGGAATCAAACCCCAGTCGCTAGGCTTTGCAGGCAAGTGCCTTAACCACTGAGCCATCTCTCCAGCCCTTTATATGTTTTTAGACACAGCAGCACACCTCTCCTTCAAGTGACCTTTGTCTCCAATGCCTACATCTGACACTATACCACCCTGGCAATAACAGAGGAATTACTGAATTTTATACTTTAGCAGTGAATGTTATGCTACACAAATATTATGGTTTGAATATGACATATTCTTCATAGGCCTGGGGATTGGGGGGGTCGGTTGCCAGTGGTTGGGCTTTTTGGAAAAATCCTGAAGGTTTTGACTTTTAATGTGATCCATTAATCCCATAGTGGATTTATAATATGACGGCACTATCAGGAGGTGGTAAGAGGTAGAAGGCAGAGCCTAGTTACTTCTCTGAAAAGATTTGTCTTGCCCTTGACTTTCTTGTTGACTTCCTGGCAGCCACGCACTGAGGGACTTGTCCTATCACACCCTTCATCATGACGCTCTGCCCCAGCACAGGTCCAGAAACACAGAGCCACCTCCGAAACTGAAGCAAAATAAATCTTCCCTCCCTTGTTTTTCTCAGGTATTTGTCACCAAAATAGAAAAAGTCTGCCACAGAGATTGCATTTCACTAAACTGTTACTTTAAAACAAGAGATGTGTTGTTACACATAATTTTTATTTATTTTTATATTTATTTATTTATTTTTATATTTACTTATTTTTATATTTTATTTATTTATTTATTTGAGAGAGAGAGAAAGAAAGAGGCAAATAGAGAACAATAGAGAGAAAAAGAATGGGCATGCCAGGTCCTCTAGTCAGTGCAAACAAACTCCAGATGCATGCACTACCATGAGCATCTGGCTTACCTGGGTCCTGGAGAATCAAACCTGGGTCCTTGGGCTTCATAGGCAAGTGACTTAACCACTTAGTCATCTCTCCAACCCTATTTTTTTATTTATTTATTTATTTATTTTTTATTTTTTTTTTTTTTTTTTTTTTTTTTTTTGGTTTTTCAAGGTAGGGTCTCACTCTGGTCCAGGCTGACCTGGAATTCGCTATGTAGTCTCAGGGTGGCCTCGAACTCATGGTGATCCTCCTACTTCTGCCTTCCGAATGCTGGGATTAAAGGCGTGCGCCACCATGCCCGGCCTTATTTATTTTTTTATGAATTTATTTATATATTTGAAAGTAGATTCTAAAAAGCCGGGCATGGTGGCCCAGATGCATGCTCCATTTTGTGCACCTGGTTTACGTGGAGACTGGCGAATCAAACCTGGGTCTTTAGCTTTGCAGGCAAACACCTTAATTGCTAAGTCATCTCTCCAGCCTGCCCCCCAAAGTTTTCAATTGGTAGCTTTTATTATGGTTTCCACCTTAAATGTTCCCAAAGATTCTCACATGTTGAAAGCTTGGTACCCAGTGCAATAGTGCTCAGATTTAGAGGCCTCTGGGAGGTGATTAGGTGGTCAAGGTGCAGCCCTTATCAATTGGCTAATGTATTCATTTATGTATCCATAGTTTCATGGGTTTAAGTAGAAGCTTTGTTATACGCATGAGCTCTTTCTGCTACCTGCACCATGATGTCAAGCTGGTTTGTCCTGCCACATATTCTGCTCACCATCACATTCTGCTGCTCACCATAGGCCCAAAGGCATAGACGCAAGCAACCCTGGACTAAAACTGCTAGTGGTGGTGGGATGCAGCCTGAGACACAGCTCCACGCAGCTGCCTGCAGCAGCACTTGGGAGGCAGAGAAAGGGTTCAAGTCTAGCCTGAGACTACCTAGTCTAGGTCAGCCTGGGCTAGAGTGAGAGCCTACCTTGAAAAAACAAGAAATAGGGCTGGAGAGATGGCTTAGCGGTTAAGGCGCCTGCCTGCAAAGCCTAAGAATGGTTGTTGAAATCTCCAGGTCCCACATATAGCCAGACACAAAAGTGATGCAAGCACACAATGTCACATATGTGCACAAGGGGGCACACGCATCTGGAGTCCGTTCACAGCCACTGAAAGACCCTGGTGCACCCAGTCTCTCTCTGCCTCTTCCTCTGTCTGTCTTTCTCAAATAAAAATAAAATAAAATAATAAAATAGAACCAAAATTGTCTGTCGGAAACTTTCCTAGCAAATGTTATTAACTTTGCTGTAATTCTTGACACTCAGATAGCCAGAGACTTCAACCAGACTCTGAAGTAAACTTTATACTTCCCTTCCTCATGTCCCCTTAATTTTCCTTGTCTTTCTACCTTGCTTCAAACCACTGTGACTGTGAGCCAAAATAAACCATTCTTCCTTTGAGGCTGTTTATTCCGAACACTTTGTCACAGAAATGCAAAGCAAAGCTGACTCACACATTCCTACACTCATCTGACCTGAATAAAGTGTGGTCAGAAAACAAAAAAAAGAAAAATAGAGGTTTTAAAAACATAACACACATTCATAAAAGTACTCAAAGGAAGTGTAATACTTTATAAACTTTTTACAGGATAAATGTACCAGCAAACAAGTAACTAGATCAAGATCTAGAACTTTCCCAGTGCCAGCTCCGTGGAAGTCTCTTGAACACTCCCTTCCAGGCACTGCTTGGGGTCGGTCTTGAATACTCACCCCAAGGTCTACTGCTAGGGAGCCCAACCTAAGATTGTATGACTACCAGAGGCCCTTTGCACTACCTTCACCCAATCTCCAAAACCATCTTTGAGAAGGAGAAAGAGAAAAAAGTCAAGAGGCCAAGCTTCGCCCTGAGAGATTATCATCCAAAGCTATCATGTCAGTGTCCTGACTGCATGTGACTGAAAATGCAGTTGGTGAGCGAACACTGCAATGATTATGCAAGGTGTGTTGGGGGGGGGGATGTGAGAAAGAAGACTGGAGCAGGTAGAGAGGAATGGCTGGCGCATGTTTGCTGCGTCCCTGATACCAAGTGCAGTTCATCAGGTGACCTCACTAAGAGACACTCTGGGTGAGGCACTTAATGACGTGACTGGAAAATAGCCCTACCACTGAAAGGGGTCTTGCAACGTTGCCCTAGAGAAGTAATTTAACCTCTGTTGGCCTTTGAATCATCAACTGTAAATAAGGCAGAAAGGCTGGGGAGATGACTCAGCAGTTAAAGTCACTTGCTTGCAAGTTTGCCAACCCGAGTTCAATCTTCTTCCACATCCCCATAAAGCCAGGCACAATGTGACACATGCCATCGTGCAAACAGCATTGGCATGAGAGACTCTGTCTGGGAAAAAAGGTGGATGTGCTGGAAAGATGGCTCAGTGGTTAATAAGGCATTTGCCTGCAGAACCTAGTGACCCAAGTTCAATTCCCCAGGATCCACATAAAACCAGATGCACAAAGTGGTGCATGCACCTGTAGTTCATTTGCAGTGGCTGGAGGCTCTGACACACCCATTCTCTCTGTTTGTCTCAATGCTATGACTCTCTGTTTGCAAATAAATAAAGAAAAGTGTTTTAAAATATTTTATTTGTTCATTTGAGAGAGAGAGAGACAGAGAGAGGCAGATAGACAGAGAATGAGCATGCCAGGACCTCTAGCCACTGCAAAGAAACCTCGAATGCATGCGCCGCTTTGTGTATCTGGCTTTACATGGGTACTGGGGAATCAAACCTGATGGTTAGCCTTTGCAGGCAAGCGCCTTAACTTCTGAGCCATCTTTCCAACCCTAATAAGATATTTTTAAGATATATTTTATATGAACTTAGAAGGATTGAAGCATGAAGTGATAGACATTGTCATGGATCTGCCAAGGGCGACTTTTGAACCATAGCTCCTCCAAACCCCAGTAACGTCTTCCTGCAGCTTCCATGAGTCTGAGCCCATGCAGTGAACCTCCCAAGCGTAGTGCACCAGAGTCCCCTAGCTGTCACCACAGCACCCAGGTTGAAATGGGTGAGTGACAGATCATCTTCACATTTCAAATTGTCCTTTTTTGTCCACATATCACTGTCCTTTCTGCAGACCAGTCTGGTGAACCTATAAGGCAGACTAAACTCTAGGGTGAAATAGCTTCCAGCTCTATCAGACCTCAGAGCTGTGTCAGGGTGACCTCTTTACCAAATCATGGACAGCAGTTGTTCCTCCCATGGATTCTGACTAAATATGCATTGTTTGCTTTGTTTTATTGTTTATTTACAAGCAGAGAAAAGGAAGAGAGAATGGATGTGCCAGGGCCTCCGGCCACTGAAAACAAACTCCACATGCATGCTTCACTGTACATCTGGCTTTAAGTGAGTACTGGGGAATCAAACCCAGGTCATTAGGCTTTGCAGGTAAATGTCTTAACCACTGAGCCATTTCTCCAGCCCTGACTATGCATCTTAAAGCCTTATGTGTCTGATCATGCATAGCTTTTTTATATTTTGTTTATTTATTTGAGAGGGAGGAAGAGAGAGAGGAATAGATAGATAGAGAATGGGCACACCAGGGCCTCCAGCCACTGTAAACAAACTTCACACACATGCGCCACCTTGTGCAACTGGCTTATGTGGGTACTGGGGGAATCGAACCTGGGTCCTTAGGCTTCACAGGGACCCCAGTTCAAGGTTCAATTCCCAGGCCTCATGTAAGCCAGATGCACAAGGGGGCACATGCATCTGGAGTTCGTTTGCAGTGGCTGGAGGCACTGGCATGCCCATTCTCTCTCTCTCTCTATCTGCCTCCTTCTCTCTTGGTCTGTCTGCCACTCTCAAATAAATAAAAATAAACAAAAAAAAATTTTTTTTTAAAAAAAAGAATGTTTTTCATCACAAAAAAAGAGGTGTGTCTAACTAAACTGACCTTTTCAAAAGTCACAGCCTTGTTGGGAAATAGGCTTCGACTTACTGTTTATTTGTTGATGTAGTCCTTATGTAATGACATAAATATATATGACATGTGCTTGATTTTTCTCCTATGAGTCACACAAATAAAAAATAAAACCTCACAGAAGACCTTGACCAAGGCCTCTCAGTGAGTCTTGCCAAAAGCAGAGACAGTATAATCAAGTGTGTTTTCTGAGTAGGGTGTGCATCTCAATGCTAACGTTGTCCTCTCCGCTGCCCCCTGAAACCTCACCCTCACCCTCACACTCACCCTCACACTCATCCAAAATCCTCCTTCAAGTAGAAACGGGATAGCTTCATGAACTTCTCATTGACACTTCTTTTTGTCTAGAAGCATCTCTTTTCCCTCACCCTTCGTGGATGTCCAGTGTCTCCAGGTTGTCCTGTCCCCAGTGGTGAACACCAGTGCCCTGCATATTTGATGTTTCTCTCAAACAGTTACAGACTGTGATGGCAATGTGGTATGATTAGGGAGAGGTTGATTAGGGAGAGGTTGTCAGTGTGGTATGATTAGGGAGAGCCATGAGATAAGTAAAGCATGCCTCTAGGTTTGTCTGCAACACTGTTTCCAAAGACAATGGCATCATACAAGAGTTCTAAACTAATGGGTGGTTTCATCTAGGAGTGAACTCAAACTCTGCAAAGTGGTGGGACTATGGAAGAAGGGGCCTGGGTGGAGTAAGCAGGCCACTGGCCGAACGTCCTTGGGGCTGTGTATCTTGCTCTGGTTTCTTTCTGTTCCTCCTTCACTCTGCTTGTCCGCTCTGAAGTGAACTGCTGTGCTCTGCTCCCGGCCACCCCAGGAGAAGAAACTCCTTCACCACGTGCTCTTGACACTGTGATATTCTGCCCGAGGACAATGGGACCAAGAAGTCATGAACTCATAGCTCTGAAACCGTGAGGCAGCATAAATCCTTCCTCTCCATCAGGTGGTTTATGACAGGCATTTTGTCACAGCAGCAAGAAAAGTAACTGGCACAAAGGTGGAACGTGCATGGTTATGTATTCACGAACTTAAGTTTACAAATACCACTCTGTCATCTTTATATTGGTAACTTGAAGCTTCCATGTGCAAAGATAGAAGAATCTAGTTACTTCCAGATAGTTCTTAATTTGGCCAGACAGATTCATTCCCATTCTGAGTATAGTCCTGTTTTTTTTTTTTTTTTAATTGCTTTTGAGAGAGAGAGACAGAGAGAGAGCCTTCCAGGGCTTTTAGCCACTGCAAATGAATTCCAGATGCATGCACATGTGTGACATTGTGCATTTATGTCACTGTGTATCTGGCTTACATGGGACCTGGAGATTCAAACAGGAGATCTTAGGCTTCCCAGGCAAGTGCCATAACAACTAAGTTATCTTTCTAGCCCTTTTTATTGCTTAAAAAAATTAAATATATTTACTTTATTTATTTGAGAGAGAGAGAGAGAAATAGTGGCCGATAGAGATAGAGAGAACGGGCACACCAGGGCCTCCAGCCACTGCAAATGAACTCCAGACACATGGTTGTACCACCTTGTGCATCTGACTTTCCAAACCTGGGTACTCAGGCTTTGCAAGCAAATACCTTAACCATTAAGCCATCTCTCCAGAACGGAATGTTTCAGTTTCTAGCTAATACAACCTTAGGGAATGGTTGCGGAATCTGCTACATAACAGCTGGCTTCCAGTAGTTCTCTTCGGAAGGACGTAAACATTCCAGTGCCAACAATGAGGAGGAAGCAGGTCCATGGACAGGAAATTTTGGGGACCATCTAGCTCTGCTGTCATCAGTCCTTCTAGAGGAAGGTTTCTGGGCATGGATTCTTGTACAGTTTATGCAAAAATTATCTTGCCTCCTAAAGAAGGTCTGGAGGAAGCTATGTTCAGAGGGAGTCAGCAAGATTCAAAAACAGATCATGTTTTAGAGTTCAGCTATCTGGCTTCTTAGCTGTCATAATCCATTTTCTATTGCAGTAAGTAAGTACCACAGATGGGGCAGTTTATAAAGAAAAGAAATTTATTTCTTTCAGTTTTAGAGGCTGAAAAGTTCACAGTGGAGGGGCTGTACCTGCTGAGTACCATCTTGCTGCTGGGGGTGTTGCATGATGGGACAGAGCAAGCTAACCAGAAACAGTTCAGTTTTGTAACAAAGCCGCTTCCACAGTTCATGAATTCACAGGCTGATTAATCCATTTACCAGTTATGAGAGCAGAGACCCCTTCATGAGCCATGACCCAAAGGGCCTACTTCTCAAATACCACTCACACATGATTTAGGAGGATAAGTTTGCAATGCCTGAAATTTGAAGGACACATTCAAACGGAGAAGGAAATTACCCCACACATTCACCTTGTTATCTGCCAGCAACTGCTGCAGAACCAGAATGACTCAGGTGTGTGTGGAGCTCGGAACCAGCCCTTCCTTTCCGGACACTGCACCCAGGTGTGCTGACTTCTTCTGGATTCAGCCCTAAACCCAAAATGAGCTTAGCTCTGCCAGGGTGGGAAAGGATATATGTGGGCCCTGAGACCAGGTGGATGGGCCCACTCCTCACCCTTTGCTTCTCAGACTAACCTCCTCTGCCATCCCTCCTTCTTTGGTCCACAGACTCTCCCTCACCCTTCCAGAACTTTATGGAATAAATATAATAATTCACTAAAATAATCCTTCTCAGTCTTGTTTTATTGCAATTCTTTAGTAACGCAGATACAAGCTCGGGTTTTAGGGTTTGTGATTAAACCCCCAAAAGTAAGAGTCCCGTTTCAAAACTGTAACAGTAGTACTTTTTTTAGTATTTACTTTTGCTACTTGTTCCCCATTTCTTACCATTTTTTTTTTTTTACACAAAGATCCTCAGATCTCATTGCACAGTAGAGCCCACTGAAAAGCTTTTAAAATTCCCTCTCAGGCCTGAGAAGATGGCTCACCAATTAAACATGCTTGCTTGCAAAACTTGCCAGCCCAGGCTGGACTCTCCAGTACCCATGTAAAACAAAGTGATGACTGCATCTGGCTTTTTTTTTTTTTTTTTTTTTTTTTTTAGGTAGGGTCTCACTCACTCCAGCACAGGCTGACACTGACCAGTAATTCACTATGTAGTCTCAGGGTGGCCTCAAACTCAAGGCAATCCTCTTACCTCTGCCTCCTGAGATTTAATCCTGGGATTAAAGGTGTGCACCACCACACCCAGCACATCTGGCGTTTGTATGCAGCAGCAAGAGGTCCTGGTGCACCCTGTGTGCGTGTGTGTGTGTGTGTGTGTGTGTGTGTGTGTTGTCTCTCTCTCTCTCTCTCTCTCTCTCTCTCTCTCATATTCTGTTAGGGGCTGGAGAGATGGCTTAGCAGTTAAGGCGCTTGCCTGTGAAGCATAAGGACCCACTTTCGATTCCCCAGGCCCCATGTAAGCCAGATGCACAAGGTGATGCATGCATCTGGAGTTTGTTTGCAGTGGCTAGAGGTCCTGGTGCACCCACTCTCTATCTACCTGCTCCCTCTCTCAAATCAATCAATCAATCAATCAATCAATCAATAATAAATAAAATTTAAAAATACTTTTAAAACCCCCTCTCTCCAGAGCTCCAACAGAATGAAAAAATGAATTTAGTCAAAATCTCTGAGAAGAAGGCCCAAGCTCTTGACCTACCTGGTTTTCTATCATTTATGTGTTCAACCAGTATGTGTTTGAGCTACACATGTGTATCTATATAAAAATCAATAAATATATAGTCAGTATGTTTGAAATCTCCTAATTACCATTTTATGTACATATGTGATCAACATATGTGATCATTATGTTCATATAAAATAAACATAATCAGTATACATATGTATAAGTACAGATATGGGATATAATCAGTATATACTCACTACATTACCATATATGTATATTCATTTATATGTATATACAACCTTGTGTATATTTAGGGTGTATACTATGACATTTTGATGTCATTATCTTGCTATACTAAAAAGTCTTTAAATGTTGCATTTAACCAGGCATGGTAAATATAAATAAATAAATTCTGTGCTCCAAAAGGTGCTCTATAGAGAGAAAAAGACAAAAAATAATAACAAACAAAAGACAGAGAGAGAAATGCAACCCACAAAATGAGGAAAGATATTTGCAAGTCTGATGAGTGCTAAACACCCAGAATGTATACAGAAGTCTTACAGGCTAATAATGAAAAGACAACTCATTAGAAAGTGGGCAAATAAACTAGCTATTTCTCCATAGAATATCTAGATATGGTCAACAAGCATATGAAAAGATATTCAACATCATTAGTCATCAGAAAATGGTAAATCAAAATGACGAGATACCACCTACTGCAACTATTAGCATGGCAATAAACACACTAATAGATCACAGAAAATAATGAGTAAGTGTAAACAAGAGTGCAAAGAAATTCGCCCCTTGAACGTTAATGTGGAAATCAAATATGGTATAGCCACTATAGAAAAAAAATTGCATCAGTTCCTCAAAGGCTAAGCAGAGCTGACATATGACCTAGTAATTCTTTTTATTCCATTTCTTTTTTAATATTTCATTTTATTATCTGAGAGAGAGTAAGAGAATGGGCACGCCAGGGCCTCTGGCCACTGCAAACGAACTCCAGACCCATGCACCACCATGTGCATCTGGCTTACATGGTTACAAGGGAGTCAAACCTGGATCCTTAGGCTTCATAGGTAAGCACCTTAACCACTAAGCCATCTCGCCAGCCCTCTTTTTATTTATGTTTTGCAGGTAGGGTCTCCCACTATCTCCGGCTCACCTGGAACTCACTCATTAGTCCCAGGCTAGCTTTGAACTCACAGTGATCCTCCTACCTCAGCCTCCTGAGTGCTGGAGAGTTATATTTTAATGGATCTAAGATGCTCTCTTGGAGCTGATGAAAAAATTGGGAATAGTGTTATCACTGTCTTTGATTGGACAACCCTCTAAATGTGATTAGTGCCACACAGTTAATGTAAAATTGGTTAAAATGACTGGCTTTGTATCTTTGACCACAAGTAACATTTTTTTTTTTAATTCATGAAGTCAACCCTGATTGATTGTCTTCTCAAAATTCTTTCTTATGATAATATTATGTAACTTAATAGGTAATTTGGAGTTCCTTTAGATAGGGACAAAGAATGGGTTATTAACCTGCTAGCAACCAAATAATGATGCTGTCGTAGTATAATATTGTTAACATACAGCTCTGGCTCTCAGAACACTCTGGAGACCACACTGCATCTAGAACCAGGCTTTACAGACTATTACTGTAGAAGAAAATATATTTAGGAATATATAAGCTTTGATTCTAGAAAGACAGATTTCTTTTTCCCTTCTGATTTAATTAAGATTCTCTTTAAGAAAATCCTATTATGGGTCAATTTATTAGAATGGAGTATAGTTTTTAAAAAGAAAATAAACACGGGAGGTAATATGATCTTTGAATAAAAAATCAATTTAATTTGTCATTGTGTTATTCAGAATTGTTTAAAGGAAAAACTCCTAAGTTCTGGCTCTCTCATTTTCTATACTGTGAGCCAGGTCATCATAATACAGACTATTTAGATACCGCCAAGAGATTCCAGGAAAATTCTGAAACGTAGGAATAACAGGTAATAGTGTTTTGAATCACTACTTTTTTATATTGGGTATATATTTGAGCATGCAAAAAAAATGCATTTAGGAGCCCATTAGAAATTCAGATACAGAAATTCCTTTTATCTGATCATGTAAAAGTGGATTAATATGGATAATATGAACAGAGAAAGATAAAAAGACATCATGTTGGATATTCAATAATCCATTACTCAAGATAAAAGTTTTCTAATAGCCATTAAAAGGAAAATCAAAGAATATATAAATTTTAATTTAGCATAACATCCCATCCCATCATAGATTATGAGAGGCTTCTCACGCATCTGGCAACAGATAGAATGCTGGTCAGTTACTAAGTATTTGGAAATGATAAAAGTAAAAAAAATAATAATAAAGTTGCCTAGCTCTACAGATCTTAAATAAAAAGTTAAATTCCCTACAGTTAAAAAAAGAAAGAAAGAAAGAAAGAAAGAAAGAAAGAAAGAAAGAAAGAAAGAAAGAAAACCACACGGAGAACAGTTATGAAGTTAGGTACTACCGAATAAAAGTGCAGTTAAGAAAGCCAATTATTTTTATAGAGAAAATAAATTTTCCTATGATAATCCAGATAAAACTGATAAATGGATAACTGCCATAATAAAAGGGAGAGAAAAAGCTTAACCTACCAGAAATTTATCCAAAGCAAGGAGTGACAATAAGGAATGAGATAAGAGAGACTTGGAAAATATATGATAAGTGAATGTACATTCAGGACCTGTAAAGTGCCATTAAAGTTGAGAAATCTGAGAGAAAAGGAATCAGAATCATACATGAACTTTTTCTTTTTTAATATTTTATTTTTATTTATTTGAGAGACAGAGCTACAGAAATAGACAGGTAGAGAGAGAGAGAGAGAGAGAATGAGCGTGCCAGGGCCTCCAGCCACTGCAAAGGAACTCCAGATGTGTGTGCCCCCTTGTGTATCTGGCTTACATGGGTTCTGGGTAATCAAACTGAGGTCCTTTGGATTTGCAGGCAAGTGCCTTAACCACTAAGCCATCTCTCCAGCCCGATTTTTTTTCTTCTTATTTTTGGTTTTTCGAGGTAAGGTTTCAGTCTAGTCCAGGCTGACCTGGAATTCACTATGTAGTCGTAAGGTGGCCTGGAACTCGCAGCAATCCTCTACCTCTGCCTCCTGAGTGCTGGGATTAAAGGCGTGCGCGAGGTAGGGTTTCACTCTAGTCCAGGCTGACCTGGAATTCACTATGTAGTCTCAGGGTGTCCTTGAACTACAGTGATCCTACTATCTCTGCCTCCCGAGTGCTGGGATTTAAGGAGTGCACCACCACACCCGACTCCAATTTTTTTTTTCTAATGAAGGAGTGACACCAGCAAGCAGGTGGAAATGGCATTTCCCCCTCACATAAATATCAACCTGAAAAATCTATCCACACACAAATAAGGGCTGAGAACTCTGACTTCATGCCTGCTCCATATCTAGGCTGTTTGAGTCACTACTATAGCAGAATACCTGAGATAATTTATAACTAAGAGAGCCAGCCTGGCTTGGTGGCTTACGTCTTTAATCCAATCCCAGCACAGAGCCAGACCCTATCTCAAAAGAAAAAAAAAAAAAAAAAAAGAAAGAAAGAAAAGAAAAGTAAAAGAAATTGTTTCTCACAGGACTGGAAGCTGAGAATTCCAAGATAACTTTACCTGCATCTCCTGTCTGATAAGAATTTTCTTCCTTCTTCTTTTTTTTTAAACAATTATTTTTAAAATTTTATTTATTTATTTACAAGGAGAGAGAGAGAAGAGAGACAGACAAAGAGAGAATGGGCATGCCAGGGCCTCTAGCCACTGCAAACTCCAGACGCATGTGCCCCCTTGTGCATCTGGCTTACATGGGTACTGGGGAATCAAACCAGGGTCCTTAGGCTTCACAGGCAAATGCCTTAACCACTAAGCCATTTCCCCAACCCCTAGAAAGACAATTTCTGAGCAAGATGACAATAGCAAAATTCCTGAGTGTTTTCACATGTGGAATCTCAAAAGAATAGACTCATAAAAGCAGAGAGGAGAGTGGTGTATGCTGGGTACCCGGAGGTGTTTGGAAAATGGGTAGTTTTGGATCAGAATATGAAGTCTCAAGGTGTATATCTTAAATGTTCTCACTACAGGAATAAAAAAAGATAACTGTGAAGAGATGGACATGTTCATTGGCTTAATCTCAGTAATCATTTCATTGTATATGTGAAACAGGAATTTTAGGGTTCCTCTGCCAATGCACATATAATTTGGGGGTGTTCTCAGATTTTTGTCTTATGAATGTAACAAATGAAACCCATAGACCAGAGGATAAAGTTCAGAAAGAGTTTATTACAGCTTAGAGTTTTAGGAGAAAAGAAGGGGGCTTAAGGGAAGGGAGGAAGATTTAGCTCTTGCCCAAGGAGGAAAGAAGGGGTTTGAGAAGCCCACCTTGAGACTCAGGTTTGGGTGTTGTTGTTTTGAGGTAGGGTCTCACTCTAGCCCCGGCTGACCTGGAATTCCCTATGTAGTCTCAGGCTGGCCTAAAACTCACAGCGATCCTACTACCTCTGCCTCCAGAGTGCTGGGATTAAAGGCGTGCGCCACCATGCTCAGCACAGAGAGAATGGGTGTGCCAGGGCTTCGGGCCACTACAAATGAACCCCAGACACATGGACCACTTTGTGCATCTGGCTTTATGTGGGTACTGAGAAATTAAACTTGGCTCATTAGGCTTTGTAGGCAAATGCCTTAGCCACCAAGCCAAGCCACCTCTACAGCTCAGGTTTGGGGGTTTGTTTCTGTTTGTTTGTTTGTTTGTTTGTTTGTTTGTTTGTTTGTTTGTTTTCTATCTCTGCCCCCTTAGGGAGTCTTTCCCTTCCCTTTCTTTCCCAGAGGCCCTTCCTGGAGAATTAAGATTTTGGGGAAGATAGATTGTCCTTTTCCAGAAATCCTGACTCCAGACACCTAATGTCAGAACTAGCCTGGCTATACCAGCCACCTTGCTACTGGGCTCCTGGGCTCATAAAAAAACCAAACCTGAGCAGGGTGTGGTGGTGCATGCCTTTAATCCCAGGCAGAGGTAGGAGGATTGCCATGAGTTCAAGGCTACCCTGAGAATTCCAGGTCAGCCTGGGCCAGAGTGAGACCCTACCTTAAAAAAAAAAAAAGAAGAAGAAGAAGAAGAAGAAAGAAAGAAAGAAAGAAAGAAAGAAAGAAAGAAAGAAAGAAAGAAAGAAAGAAAGAAAGAAAGAAAGAAATAATTTTTTAAAAAGAAAAGAAAATATTTAAATAAGTAAATAAATAAATCTCCAGTTATAAGCACAGGAGTTAAAAGGAAGAAAGGACCACTATCCAGTCTGGAGACAGACAGAGAGCAGAGAGAAAAGTAGGTTATTTAAGCATTTTGTTTATTTATTCGAGAGAAAGTGATAGAGAAAAAGAGGCAGATAGAGAAAGAAAGAATGGGCACGCCAGGCCCTCCAGCCACTGCAAATGACCTCCAGATGCATGGCCCACCTTGTGCATCTGGCTTTACATGGGAACTGAGGAATCAAACCTGGGTTCTTAGGCTTTACAGGCAAGTGCCTTAACCACTGAACCATCTCTCCAGCCCTGAAAAGTAAGTTTTGTGGTGAAGACAGATATCCTGGGCTAGCTCAAGTTGAAGAAACCTTGTAAATTCCTAGTAGCAAGAGGCAGCCAGGCATGGTGGCTCATAAGTCCAAGGAGAGCCTCGCTACATAATGAGTTCAAGGCCAGCAGGGGCTGGGTAGTGAGTCCTTCAGTAAAGATTGCGCTTGTAGGGCTGGAGAGACAGCTTAGCAGTTGAAGCACTTGCCTGAGAAGCCTAAGGCCCCAGGTTCTCTTCCCCAGATCCCACATAAGCCGGATGCACATGGTGGTGCAGGTGCCTAGAGTTCATTTGCAATAGCTATCCCCACCCCTTATAAATAAATAAAAATAAAAAATATTTTCAAAAGATTTAGACGTGTACACAGTCAGCTCAGAGAGTGCAATGAGAACTTACCAACAGTTAAAAGGAAGGGAAGAACAGTTAAAGCAAAAGACACAAAGAGCATCAGCAAGTAGAAAACAGCCCTTGTCTCCTTGCTCTCTCATCAGTCAAGTGGGGAACAGTGATGGTTCTGATGAACAAGGCAAAGGGCGCTAACAAATGCCAGGCGCTTTGAGTACTGACTGGCACGGGGGAGCATCCAGACAATGCTGTCCTGCAGCACCAACAGAGGGATTGTTCTAATGAATGGGGATAGTTAAAATAAACAACTACATTCACACGACAGGATATCATGCAACTATTTAAAGTTGGGTTTTTGAAGA
This sequence comes from Orientallactaga sibirica, assembly GCA_036365145.1. Classification (NCBI taxonomy): domain Eukaryota; kingdom Metazoa; phylum Chordata; class Mammalia; order Rodentia; family Dipodidae; genus Orientallactaga; species Orientallactaga sibirica. Next base: position 2,117,103 of record JAEOAD010002038.1, on the reverse strand, counting down.
ATAGAGAAATGACTCAGGGAAATGCCTTTAATTTATTATTAGGAGGGGAAATTCCAAATAAAATGGTCAGTCTACTAAGCAGAAATTGGCACACACATTCAAACCCTTGCAGTAAAAGGGAGAAAAAAAAAGCCACAATGCCAGGTGTGGCAGTGGACATCTTTAATCTCAGCACTCATGGGAGGCAGAGGTGGAAGGATCTCCGTGAGATCCAGACCAGCCTGAGACTACAGAGTGAATTCCTGGTTGGTCTGGGCTAGAGTGAACCCTACCTCGAAAAACCAAAGAGGGAAGAAAAAAAAAAAAGCATTCACAGCAGTTATCTTTGTGTAATAAGAATAAATGACTGGGGGTGAGGGAGGTGTTTCAGCGCGTGAATATAAGAGTGCTCGCCATGCAAGGGTGAGGACCCGACTTCAATTCCCAACACCAACATAAAAAGCTAAGGAGAGCCACACACATTTGTAACCCCAGCACTGAAGCAGAGACAAAAAGATTACTGGAGCTCACTGGTCAGCTGCTCTAGCCAAAAGAGAGAGAGAGAGTCCAAAGTCCAATGAGAGATCCTATATGAAGGATACAATACAGAAGGGTGATAGGGGACACGTGATGTCCTCCTCTGACCTTGAATGCATGTGTGCAGGGGCGTATCCATCTGCACACAGTGCATATGTCCGTCACACATGCAGCACACATGGCACAAAAACACACAAAAAAGGAAAGAATAAATAATGGCCTTGAGTGATAATAATAAATAACGAGGGGCTGGAGAGATGACTTAGCAGTTAAGGCACTTGCCTGTAATGCCTAAAACAACCTGGGTTCAATTACCCAGTACCCACATAAAGCCAAATGCACAGAGCGGTACATGCATCTGGGGTTCATTTGTAGTGGCTAGAGGCCCTGGTGCACCCATTCTCTTGTGCGCACACTCTCTCTCTCTCTCTCTCTTTCTCTTCTTGCAAATAAATAAAATATTTTTAAAAACAACCCTTAAAGCTGGGCATGATGGTGCATGCCTTTAATCCCAGCACTTGGGAGGCAGAGGTAGGTGAATGGCCATAGTGAATTCCAGGTCAGCCTGGGCTAGAGTGGGACCTTACCTCAACATCCCCCCCCCCCAAAATAAAACTTTAAAAGAAGAATAAATAATGAGAGTTTACTTTTTTCTTTTACTACATTGTCTATATTTTTATAACAAGTATAGGCAGAATTTATAGGCAGAAAGCAATTTTCAACAAGAAGAGTTTGATCAGTAGCACAAACATTGTAAACATTTCAGGTCATTGATCTTGGCAAGATCATTGACAACATTTCTAGTAGGACAATGACAGAATATGCTTATAAAATAGTGGCATGAGAGATGGCTTGGCGGTTAAAGATGCTTGCTTGTAAAGCCTGAAGGCTCCAGTTTGATTCCCCAGCACCCACATAAAGCCAGACGCACAAAGTGGCCCATGTGTCTGGAGTTTGTCTGCAAACCTGGCATGCTTGTCTCCCACTTTTTCTTATATAAATAGAAGGCGGGCATGGTGGCACATGCTTTTAATCCCAGTACTCTGGAAGGTTAAAGTAGGAGGATCACCATGAGTTCGAGGCTACCCTGAGACTACATAGTGAATTCCAGTCAGCCCGGGCTAGAGTGAGACCCTACTTCAAACAAAACAAAATAAAACAAAAAAACTCAAACAAATAGAAATACTGTAAAATATTTCACAGGTGTGAAAATACTTCAACCATATATTTCAGTATTGTTGAAGTCTAGGAATATCTTCCTTCCTTTGTAAAGAGCACTGAAATTCAGATTGTTGGGCAACACTGGAGACGTAAGTGAGCTGGTGTGAGACATGGCAGGAAGGACTCCAGAAGGTTTGCTCATGACTTAGTGATACAGTAAGAGAACAGTAACTCGACAGGCAAGGCTTTAACTTAGAATGCAGAGAAATGTGTGTTTCTGGCAGAAGAGAAGAAGCCAAGTAGAAATTAAGACTTTTTAAAATTATTATTCTTTTGGTTTTCCATGGTAGGGTTTCACTCTAGCTCAGGCTGACCTGGAATTCACTATGTTGTTGGGTCAGTGTGGCCTTGAACTCACAACCATCCTCCTACCTCTGCCTCCTGAGTGAGATGGAAAACTGTAAAGACAATCCTTTAAATAGGAATAGGAGGGGGGCTGGAGAGATGGTTTAGCGGTTAAACACTTGCCTGTGAAGCCTAAGGATTCCCGTTCGAGGCTCAATTCCCCAGGACCCACGTAAGCCAGATGCACAAGGTGGCGCTTGCATCTGGAGTTCGTTTGCAGTGGCTGGAGGCTCTGGTGTGCCTGTTCTCTCTCTCTCTCTCTCTGCCTCTTTCTCTCTCTCTGCCTCTTTCTCTGTCTGTTGCTAATAAATAAATAAAATAATAATAAATAATTTAAAAACACAGGAATAGAAAATTAATTAAAAAACAGGCTTTCCGCACTTGCGCTCATTGGAGGAAGCAGGCGCAGCGTCAACATGCAGAACTACGCCTGGGAGTTTATGGACCTGTTACGTGCTGCATCATCGACACCAATGACCACACGTCCATCCAGATGAATGTGGCCGAGGTTGAAAAGATCACCGAACGGTTTAAAACCAATGCCATCTGTGGGGCCATTCACAGAATGAGCGAATCAGATGATTCTATTCTGCGATTAGCAAAGGCTGACGGCGTTGTCTCAAAGAACTTCTGACCTGAGAAAATTGTGGATGGGGATTTTCGGGGAGTATTTGTTATAAATAAGCAATGAGAAGCAAGCAAGCAAACAAACAAACAAAAAAGGAATAGGAGCTGGAGAGATGGCTCAGCAGTTAAGGTGCTTGCCTGCAAAGCCAAAGGACCCAGGTTTGAATCCCTAGTACCCACGTAAAGCCAGATACACAAGGTGGCACATGCTTCTGGAGTTCTTTCGCAGCATCTAGAGGCCATGGTTCTCTCTCTCTCTCTCCCTCTCTCTCTCTCTCTCTTCCTCTTTCTCAAATGAATACATAAGAATAAAATATTTTTTAAAAAAACGGGAATAGTTAAAATGGGCACCTGGGGTAAACAAGCTCCATGACTGAATGTGCCATCCTAGTCATTAAAATATTCTATTTGGACTGGAGAGATGGCTTAGCAGTTAAGGCACTTGCCTGAGAAGCCTAAGAAATCCTGTTCGAATCCTCCAGATCCCACGTATAGCCAGACACAGCAGTGATGCAAGCATGCAATGCCATGTATGCCCACAGGAGGCGCACCCATCTGGAGTTCATTCACAGCAGCTGAAAGGCCCTAGCGCACCCATTCTCTCTATCTGTCTCTCTGCCTCTTTCTTTCTCTGTGTCTCACTCTCTCTCAAAAAAAATCTATTTAATGTCTATATTACTTCAGAGTAACATACATGTCATAAGCATAAGCTTTATTTAAGTAGACATATCCCATTGGAGATTTAATAAAGGCAGATAAACAGTTAAAACTCAATAAAAGGGCTGGAGAGATGCCATTAAGACACCTGCCTGCAAAGCCTAAGAATGCCCATTTGATTCTCCAGCTCCTATGTTTAGCCAGATACAAGTGATGCAAGGGTGCAATGCTGCACTTGCCCACAAGGGGGTGCACACGCCTGGAGTTCGTTCACGGTGGCTGAGAGGCTGCTGGCACGCCCATTCTCTATCTGTCTCTGTCTCTCTCAAATTAAAAAAAATAAAACTCAATAAAAAAAAATTAGCAGAACCCACAGAGAAGGATGTTGCTTTAATCCCTTAAAGAATTGAACCCTGAAAAGGAGAAGATTCCTTCATTTTTATTGCAAGTAGTGCCACATGCATAAATCAATTTGCTGTCCTATTTTATATTTATTATTGAAAATGAATGAATGAACTCCTCAGCTGCTAAATATACTACTCTATTTTTCTCAACAAGATTATGCAATAATACCTGAATTTTTAACCAACAGAATGAGTGGGGTTATAGAACAAATTATTCATAGAGATGGGACTCACTTCATAAAAAGGCAGACTGTCATGGAACAACGTGAATAAGATCTGAATAATATTAGTTGCACCCCAAATATTTCATTCCCAGTTCTGATCATAGTGAAATACACTGACTAGCATTTGGTGATATTAAAATGATTATATGCTTTTGAAAGATTTAAACACTTAGATCTTACAAACCACTTACAACCGTTAATTGGAATGCTTCTTTTTATATATACATCATTGAAAGCATTTATTAAAATTAATCAGCATTAGCCTGGATTCTTATTTAAAAGGTAGAATGATCCTGCGTCTGCCTCTGAAACTATGTTTGTCTGATATTAAATGGCTTTTGCTCATGTTTTAGGCAAAATAATAATGTATTGGAGTATTATGAACTTAGGCAGTATCTAATTATCACCGAACATTATTTACAAGTAACAATTATGTTGAATTTTCTTTTATCTAAAAAAAAAACACAAGCAGTCTATTTTGTCTTTTTTCTGAGAGGTATCATATAGCATATATTTGAGTCTTAGTACTTTTAAGATCGGAAATATAAAGTAACAGGGCTGGGAATGTTGTTCAGTTGGAGATCATTTGCCAGTATGTGCAAGGCCCTGGGTTTGATCTGTTACTGAAAAAGAAATTTAAAATAAACAGTAAAAGGGGCTGGAGAGATGGTTTACTGGTTTAGGTGCTTGCCTGCGAAGCATAAAGACCCAGGTTCAATTTGCCAGTCCCCATGTGAAGCTAGGATGCACATGGTGGCGTGTGTGTCTGGAATTTGTTTGCAGTGGCTAAAGGCCCTGATGCACCCATTCTCTTTCTCTCTTTCTCTCTGCTTGCAAATAAATTAAAAAAGAATTTTAAAAGCATTAAAATTAAAAACAGTCACAGAGCGGGTCTTTAAAATTTTTCAAACTGGCTCATTTATTAAACAATTAGTATTATTCATATACTATTTCCATAGAATTTGTTTTCTGAGACAGCTTCTCACTATAGCCCTGGCTGCCCTGGAACTTTCTATGTAGACCAGGTTGGCACTGAACTTATGGCAATCCTGCCTCTGCCTTCTGAATGCCATGATTTTAGGCATGCAGCATCACACCTTGGCTAGATATTGCTGACTGAAATTTCCTATATGAAGCAATATTATTATTTTCATTTTGACAAATAATTGAAACATATATCAAAGTTCTTCTCTGTGGACTACCATTACTCTTATTTAACGTCAGTCTAAACTAGTACCTGCTAAGAATGCTTATCCAGAGCTGTCAATCATGCATTGGATGGCCCCACCCAGTCTCACTGATAGATCATCCTGTGTATAGAAAAAAGCTCAGCCAGGCGTGGTGGCACACGCCTTTAACCCCAGCACGCGGGAAACAGAAGTAGGGGAATTGCCTTGAGTTTGGGCCCACTCTGAGACGACATAGTGAATTCCAGGTCAGCTTGGGTTAGAGCGAGACCCTACCTCAAAAAACAAAAAAAGATTTTTTAAAACTCATTTAAGGGCTAAAAGATGGCTCAGCGGTTAAAGGCGCTTGCCTACAAAGCCTATCAACCTGGGCTCAGTTCCCCACATAAAGCATCTGGAGTTCATTTGCAGCAGCTCTCTTGTGAATATGTATGAATAACCAGTTATTCTTAAACTTTATTATTTTTCAGGAGTTTCCCAACGTTTTACCTCCTCTCCAAAGACAGTAAATAACCCAGAAAAAAATAAAGAGCAGCCCCAATGCCCAGCAGCCAGACAACCCTGTACGCTGTCCACTCTGGCACTGGGCGTCAGGCCAGCCTGATGAACATCTGTGAGGTGGCAAGAATTCCTGGCAACTGCACCCCCACTGCCCCCGGGGAGACCCAGCTCAGGGCGAAGCTCCAAACCTTTATTATGTTCAGGAGTTCCGGGAAGTAGCGCCCCTGGTGGGTGACATCTGAAGACATATCCTGCCCACCACAAGCCTTGGTTCCTATGGATTCACAACAGCCCCAATGGTAGGTGGGACCAGTCATTGTTGGAAAGGAAAAAAGTCAGAAAATCTGTGCATTTATTCGCCGCCCCCCATCCTGCCCAGCACTTCAGCCTCTCCCTAAGGGAGTTCCAGCAGGTAGAATGGTTGTCTTCCCTGGAATTCTTCCTCAGGGTCAGGAAGTTGTGCTCTAAGTCTACCTCGCAAACCTTCCCCATCTCTCAGAAGTCACAGTCAGATGATGGCAAGGTTCCAGTGTCCTTTGGAAGAGAAAGCTGTTTTCAGCTTTTCGCTCTATTGCGGGGGTGGGGGGCGGGGAAACTGGAGAGACCGAAGAATCAACTTTACCATCAGTCCTCAGGATCATTTGGAGGGTTGTAAATTTCAGATGACTTGGTGCCAAAGCCCAAGGTTCGGTTTCAACTATATTTCAGGTAGGACAAGAAGTCATTTTTCTACCAAGTTCTCAGGTAATACTGAAGCTAGTGACTGTTCAGGGACATACATGGAGAACTAGTTATGAGCAAGTGTTTAAATGTGAGCACCTCCAAGACAGAGTATAAAGAAATGCTATTGACTTTTGATTTTGTGTGTGTGTGTGAGGTAGGGTCTCACTCTTGTCCAGGCTGACCTGGGATACACTATGTAGTCTCACAGTGGTCTCGAACTCACCGCAATCCTCTTACTTCTGCCTCTCTAGTGCTGGAAGTTTGCATTTTAAGAAGGCCTACCCCTTTGGCTCTTACATTCTTTCTGCCACCTCTTCTGCAATGGACCCTGAGCCTTGGAAGGTGTGATAGAGATGTCTCAGTGCTGACAATTATTTATTTATTTATTTGCAAAAAGAAAGAGGGGTTGGATGAGTGTTCCAGGGCCTCCAGCTACTGCAAACAAACTCCATGTACCACTTTGTGCATCTGGCTTTACATGTGTGGATACTGGGGAATCGAACCAGGGTCATTAGGCTTTGCCAGTGAGTGCCTTAACAGTTGAGCTACCCTTCCTGCCCATGACTTACTTACTGTGAACCATAGTCTGTCATGGCTGGGAAGGTGTTACAGAGCAGCACAGTTCACATTATGGTGGCCAGGAAGCAGAGAAATTGAGTACCCATGCTCAGCTAGCTTTCTCCCCCACCCCCTTTTTAAATTTTTATTTATTTATTTGAGAAGGAGGAAGAAAGAAGTAGAGAGAGAGAAAAAATAGGTGTGTCAGGGCCTCCACTGCAAACAAACTCCAAATGCACGTGTCACCTTGTATATCTGGCATATGTGGATCCTCGGTAATCAAACCTGGGTCCTTTGGCTTTGCAGGCAAGCGCCTTAACCACTAAGCCATCTCTCCAGCCCCGCCCCTAGTTTTTATTCTATCAGGCTCATGGGATGGTATTACCCACATTCAGTGTATATCTTTTCCCTTCATTTAACAGCCTCTGGAAATAACTCACTGACACACTCAGAGGTGTGTGTGCCTAAACAAGTTGACAATCAAAGTTAACCGTCATCTGTGCTGCAGAAGAAAACCAACATGGCCCTCGCTTCATTTCTGCCTTCCAAAGCTGCAGTGTGCACATTTAACGAATAGAACCTAACTTGCATCCTGAAGTCTAGTTGTAGTTGTAGTTTGTAGATTTGGGGCAGTCCCCAGCACTCGGGAGGCAGAGGTAGGACTGAAATTAGAACATAGTTAATTCCAGGTCAGCCTGGGCCAGAAGACAAGATGAAATGTACACACAATGATCTATTTTCACGGCAATTACCTGTCGTCTCTGGAGAAACCCAACACACTTAACAATTCTTCACTACAGCATCCCTTACTTTGATCACTAGAGTAGCTTGATTTTGCTGACAGATAGAAATCCAAGTTCTTAGTGGGGCGTGGTAGCGCATGCCTTTAATACCAGCACTCAGGAGGCAGAGGTAGGAGGATTGCTGAGAGTTTGAGGCCAGCCTGAGACAACATCGTGAATTTCAGGTAAGCCTGGGCTAGAATGAGACACTACCTCGAAAAACAAAAAAAAAAAAATTTTTTTAAAAAGATATCCAAGTTCCTAGCTGGGCGTGGTGTTGCATGCCTTTAATCTCAGCTCTCAGGAGGCTGAGGTAAGAGGATTGCTGTGAGTTTGAGGTCATCCTGAGACTTCATAGTGAATTCCAGGTCAGCCTGGGCTAAAGTGAAACCCTACCTTGAAAAACCAAAAAAAAAAAAAAAAAATCCAAGTTCTTAATCTGGCCCCCTAGCAATCAACTTCCATTATCTTTTTTTTAATATGATAGAGAGAAAAAAGGAGAGGAGGAGAAAGAGAGAGAGAGAGAGAGAGAATGGGTGCACCATAGCCTCCATCACTGCAAATGAACTCCAGATGCACGTGTCACTTTGTGCATCTGGCTTTACATGGATCCTGGAGAGTCAAACACAGGCCATCAAGCTTTGTAACTAAGCACCTTTAACTGCTGAGCCATTTCTCTAGCCCAAACCCATTATCTTATGTAATTTTATTCTTATATGAGAAGACTATGACTACAGTGACTTAATGAGAAGTGTATGCTTCAAATCAGAATGGACCGAGAACAAGAAATGGTTCAGTTTTCATCACAGTCATAATTGGAGGCAGATTTTATCTTTTGTCAGGTCAAGAAAGACTACCAGTGGGCTGGGCGCTTGCCTGCAATGCCTAATGACCCTGGTTCAATTCCCAAGTATCATTCGGTTTCCCAATACCCACATAAAGCCAGGTGCACAAAGTGACACATATATCTGGAGTTTCATTTGCAGCAGCCAGAAGCCCTGGAATGCCTATTCTCTTTGTCTCTCTTCTCTCTCTCTTTCTCTCCCTTTCTGCCTCTAATAAATACATACATTTAAAAATTTTAAAAAGACTGCCTGTAAGGTGCTTGCTTGCAAGGCCTGAGGACCCAGGTTCAATTCCCCAGTACTCATGTAAGGCAGATGCGCAAGGTGGTACATGTGTTCATTTGCAGAAGCTAGAGGCCTGGAGCACCCATTCTATTTCTATTTCAACTAACTAACTAACTAACAACTAACTAATTGAATAAATAAATATTTAAAAGCATGTGAAAATGTGGATACGGCTCAGCTTAAGCTTTAGAAGAGTCATGAAGCTGAATGCTAGAGAAAAGAGCACTATTTTTAATCCAATGACCTAATTTTTTAATCTCAAATTCCAACGCTGCCTACATGACTTTGAAACCTATTTGGTAGCCTGAGGAATCTCCTCCTAGGTTTGAGGATATGCGATGTTAGCAACAATGAACCAGCAGACGGGATGAAATTCAGTAGAGCAGCATATTGTCTCGGGAAACCTTCTCCCCTGGGGTGACAACACCATGAGAAATCTCATCCCATCCCGGTGAGCACCTCCCCATGGCGCCCTATACCACTTGTAGGCAGCTCAGTCAGAGATTCTCACCCCCAAGCGATTGTTTCCCCTTTATACCCTTAAGGTGGGATCTTGCAACCCTGTCCCAGACTAGCTGACTTCCTAAGCCTCTGGAACCCCTTCCTGGCCCCAACCCAAGAAGGACTGTTTCAGTTTCTAATTAACATAACCTTGAGGAGTGGTTGAGTGACCTTCAAGTTTCAGGTCTCTCAGACTTGACTTCCTGAATCAGAGCCTCCTTCCTCTCTGCTACACAACACATATATTAGACAGTCATTGTTTTAATGACTCATTCATTCATCCTATAAATATTTATTGGGCACCGATAACGCCCCAGGTATTGTTCAAAGTGCTTTTTAGGTGCTATTCAAGGATACAGTGAGAAACAAAATATCTGAAGCCTCCGACCTTTCAGAGCTTATAAAACTAGTGGACAAGGCCACACAATAAATAAATGGACATAAATATAATTACATAATTACAAACTGGGATGTGTGCCATGAAATTAAAGGATAAAGTGACATGAGAATGGCCAGCAGGTGAGACCTAATTTAAACTGAGGTGGTCCGGGAAGGCCTCTCTCTGGAAATACCACTAAATCTGAGGCCTGAAGGAGAAGAAATTGACTAACTGAAAAATAAACAAAGAATGTAGTGAGTCAATCCTGATTATCTCAGGCATCTGTACTGGGAATGAAAGGTATTTCCTTATCTTTAGGTGGAAATATGGAGTTCTGGAAATACTGACCTGAAGATGAGGGGAGGAAGAGAAGAGCTGTTTGGAGCTGGCTCCAAACACAACAGCTCACAAGAGCTGGGGATGCACCCTAAGTACTAATCCTGTGTTTCCTGATGTCATGTTTAAATGGAGTGTTAGGGCTTCAGCAAAGTCCAAACTCTAGGCTTGTGTCCACTTCTCACCAAAGAATTGGATAAAATAGACTGAGAAGGATAATTATTCGATTATTATATTTATTGAGGGACATACAGAACCAAGAGAAGGAAAATGAATAAACCCGTGTGGTCTGAGACCCCATGTGGTGGGCCTGGAAGAAACATAAAAAGAGAGCTAGAGAGGAAAGAAAAGAAAGTACAAAGGGCTCCTGCCACGGAGAGCAGGAGGCGGTAAAGAGCCCGTGGGGGAGTCGGGGTCAGGGGGCTGTGTCAGCCCAGCTGGGCTGAGATGAGGGGGAAACTCTCCAGAGTGTGGAGGTTCGTGACTGAATGAGAGAGGTTGCCCTCCCCTGGTAAACATGTAGAACCTTTTGGTGGTAGGCCCTACTTTCTGGTGAGCCAGAGACAGCTGATTGGTCTGGGCTAGGGGCTGTCTCAGAAAGAGACTAGCCATGATGCCAAGTTCTGGGGGCTGAACATGACCAACCACAATGTTAGGATTAAATCCTAGAAAAGAAGACCTTCTTCCCAGGAGGGGCCCAGGTTGTTTGTGGAAAAACAGATCTAGAGAAGAGATAAGAAGGCATATTATGGGCTGGAGAGATGGCTTAGCGGTCACGGGGCCTGCCTCCTAAGCCTAAGAACGCTGGTTCCAATCTCCAGTGGTTCCAATCTCCAGGTCCCACGTTTAGCCAGATGCAAAGTGACGCAAGGGCGCAATGCTGCACTTGACCACAAGGGGGCTCAGGCATCTGGATTTCATTGGCAGCAGCTGAGAGGCTACTGGTGCGCCCATCTCTGTCTGTCTCCCTCTCCCTCTCTCTGTCTCTCCCCCCCCCCCAAAAAAGGCAGATTATACTTTGATCTCTAGCAAAGTGGAGACTGCAAGGATACTTTCAGGGACCCAGTCACTCTCACTGCTTGTAGCTTGACTTGCTCTCAGGGTTAAGATAACACTGCCCATGATGGTACATCAACAACATGCAAACCAACAGATATTACAGTGAAGGCCTTTTCGTTTCTCCCGAGAGCTGGCTGGTAAACACTGGCCAGCATGTGACTGTGAGAAGGCCTGTTCCTCCCATTTTGAACTATTTCTTTTAGTAAAGATCAATATTGCTGGGTGTGGTGGCGCACACCTTTAATCCCAGCACTCAGGAGGCAAATGTAGGAGGATCGCCAAGAGTTCGAGGCCACCCTGAAACTACAGAGTAAATTCCAGGTCAGCCTGACCTAGAGTGAAAAACAAAAACAAACAAACAAACAAACAATATAAATATCAATATTAAATTAAAAAGAAAATAAGGGTGGTAGTGATTACTTAGCTGGAGTAAGATCCTGGGTTCAATCCCCAGTATTGCAAGAAGGAGGGAAGAAGAGGAAAAAAGAGGAGAAAGAAAAAAAAGGGAGAAAGTAAAATTGTTGATCCTGAATGAACTCATTTCTTATTTAAAAAGTGTATTTATTTTTCAAGGAGAGAGAGAGAATGTGGACACACTGGGGCCTCTTGCCACAGCCAATAAACTCCAGATGCATGTGCCACTTTGTGCATCTGGCTTTATGTGAGTACTAGGACGTGGAACCCCAGGGCAGCGGGCTTTGCAAGCAAGCACCTTCAACAGCTAAGCCATCTACCCAGCCGCATGAGCTCACTTCTAACTACCTGTGTGGATCAACCAGAGACCAACTGGGAAAATGGAAACTAATGTTTTTAATCATTTAATATTTTTCTAAAGTTGATGTTTTACGTTATCGTATGAGGCAATGGATCTCATCATGCCGTGATCATATATATGTGACATACTATGTTCTCATTCATTACTTTCTCCCACAGTCCCCCACCCATGCCACTCCACTTGCAGCTGGTTTTTTGCTTTCTTTTTTAAAAAAAAATATTATTTTTTTTTTTTGAGAGAGAGAGGGAGGGAGAAAAATGGGCATGCCAGGGCTTCCAACCATTGCAAATGAACTCCAGATCCATGTACCACCTTGTGCATCTGGCTTATGTCGGTACTGAGGAATCGAACCTGGGTCCTTAGGCTTCACAGGCAAGCACCTTAACTGCTAAGCCATCACTCTAGCCCCTCAGTCTAGGTTCTACATATAAGAGAAAATATGGTAGTAAGCTTTCTGATTCTGGCTTATTTTGCTTAACATAATGAAGTCCTGCAAATGTCATGATTTCATGCAATTGATTTATTTATTTGCAAGCACACACAGAGAGAACGAATGAATGGGTGTGCCAGGGCCTCTAGACACTGCAAATAAACTCTAGATACATGCACCACTTTGTGCATCTGGCTTTACATGGTACTGGGGAACCGAACCCAGGTCATTAGGCTTTGCAGGCAAGCTCCTTAACTGCTGAGCCATCTCTCCAGTCCCATGATTTCAATGTTTTTTCTTAATGACTACATCATAAATTTTATTGTGTATATGTACTTCATTTTCTTGACCCATTCATTGATTGATGGACATCTAGGTGGATTCCATCTCCTGGATATTGTGAATAGTGTAGCAATAAATAATCATGGATGAGCACACACCTCCAATCAGAGAGTTCTTAACAGAGAACTGTTACACAAGCAGCAGAAGATTCAAAGTTGGATGCTAGAGTAATTCAGAGCTTGGAAATGCTTCCACCCCTAGGGCTGAGAAAACCAAAAGGAATAGATGGTGTCAGGAGAAGCTCAGAAACCCTTTAGTTTATGGAAGTGCAAATCTGAAGGAGAAGTGGTGTTACAGAAAACTGAGTCACACACAGGTGGCAGCAGAGATAGAGTGGGGAATCATAAACTTTATTCATGTCAACATGGACTCAGGGAAATAACTTCCAAAGCCTGAGTACTGAGCTCTGATGACACAGAGGTTTTATAGACAGTATGGCAGGCAGTCTGACATCATCTTGAATTCTTTATACTATTGGTGGGTTACAAGTTGCTAAGGTTACATGATTTTGGGGCACAAACAGAAAATTCCTTAGCAATAAGTCAGTGATAAGGAAATACAAGTGTAGTAGGACAGAAAGCTGTTTGTTCAGGGCTGTTTTGTGTCTGTGGCTGTACTAACCAGATAACATACTAGCAGGGTGCAGCTTCATGGATAGGGAGGAGACTCAGGGTCATGCTATCTCCTTGGTAAAGCTTGTACAGTAGAAACTGTATTCTAAACTATCATCTGGGCCTGGTTTCTTTGTTAAATTTCTTCCACCACAGAATGGCTAGGGGTCCAAGGAGACAGGACTAGAAGACAATGGAAATGAGACTGCGGGATAATGTGGCAACTCTAGGACAGCTGATAAAGAATGAGGGGGTGCTGTTGCTCCAACCATGTGGCTGATACCAGTACCTCTGAGGGGTAGCTATAGAGGTGTCCCTGGGAGTGCCCAAAGCAGCTCCATTCAACTAGAGCCAGAGCTCTCCTGTTCTGAGGAGGGAGGCAATGCTGAGCCAGAAGCCAGGAGAGGGTCTGTTGATCCTGCTTTTGCTATTCAGCCTCCCAGTCATGCCCTGTAATGGTGGAAGGATGATGTCTCTGGCAGTGAGCTGTAAGCGGCAACTTTTTTTTTTTTTTTGGAGAGAGACAGACAGATAGAGAATGGGCGCGCCAGCAGTCTCTGAGATGCTGTGAACGAAATCCAGATGCGTGCGCCCCCTTGTGGGCAAGTGCGGCATTGCGCCATTGCGTCACTTTGCATCTGGCTAAACGTGGGACCTGGAGATTGGAACCCAGTTCTTAGTCTTAGCAGGCAGGCGCCTTAACCACTAAGCCATCTCTCCAGCCCTAAGCTGCAACTTTTGAACCCTAGTCCCAATGTCACAGAGCAGCCAGGAGGGAAGTAGGGTTGGATCTGATAAAAACAGCCAAATAACTAGTCAAGTAGATGTGTATATTTTCATAGTTTATAGTAGAAACTATTTGTGACTACATGTAGGACTGGTTTTCTGGAGAGTCTCATGAGGCTGTTAGGAAACAGACTGCTAGACAGTTCTTCATAAGTCTCTTGAATTTTTCATCTCTTTTTCACATTACAAATATTTTTTTATTAATTTGTTTATTTTTATTTATTTGAGATAGAGAGAGAGAAATTGATAGGTAGAGAGGGCGGGAGGGAGAGAAAGAGAGAATGTGTGCACCAAGGCCTCCAGCCACTGTGAACAAACGCCAGATGCATGCACCCCCTTGTGCATCTGACTTACATGGGTACTGGGGAATCAAACCCAGTCCTTTGGCTTTGCAGGCAAGCGCCTTAACCACTAAGCCATCTCTCCAGCCCTACAAATATTATTTTAATCCATTTTATTTATTTATTTTCAAGGAGAGAGAATGAGCACACCAGGGCCACTAGCCACTGCAAATGAGCTCCAGATGCATGCACCACTTTTTGCATCTGGCTTTATGTGGATACTGAGGAATTGAATCGGGGTCAGCAGGTGTTGCAAGCAACTGCTGCACCATCTCCCAGCCCTTGTTTCCTTTATAAAATCTTGTGCCCTTTACTTTATTTTTTTCTTTATTTCCAGTGAGGTTTTAGCAGGGTTAGAACTTTTAGAGATCTTCAATATGGTATATTTGGGGCATAAGTCTCTAAATTTCCTTTTTATACCTGGCATACTACGTGGTTTGTGTTTCTTTCCATAGATGTTATTGACTCTAACTTTCCATATTCTGTGTTACAAAAAGACAGCTAGCTACCAGGATTTCACCTTAGGGGTAGACACTTTCACCAATAAAATCTTTGTTGGAGAACTTTGTTCTCACCATAGGGAATGATTCAGCCTGTCAAATGATCATTAACACTGACCTGTAAGTGGACCCATTTTGACAGAGCAGAAACCAGAAGCTTCTTGTTGGATCTTGAATGCTTCGAGTACCATCTGGAGGAAATGACTGAAGCTGCTATCTGATGATAAGGCTGACATACTTTACAATTTTACATGGGGCCAGCAGAAGATATTTCGCTCATCCGAGGTGTCTCTCTCTCTCTCTCTACAAGTCTCTGCTGTTCCAGGAAGAAAATAATGGACAGAACTCAATAACCTCACTGAAGCATACACCAGCCCTGACCCACCCCTCCCTGAGATGAGAGAAAGCCCAGCTTCTACATCTCATGCCCGCTCAACAAGATGAATTTAGCTTTCCACCAGCTTAAACAGAAGAGTGGCTCAATGGTCCTCCTAGGACTAACCAAATAAGAAAACAGCGCTCTAATCAATGTTACTGCTAGGCTTAATGGTTTTCTGATACTTGGCCTACATTTTATTGCTGTCAGCTGAGTATCCCTTTTTAGGCAATTTTATTTGCCTCCCGATTATGCGCATATGTTTCATGTAATACGTCTCCTTGTGGTAGAAGAATAAGGGGATGCTGAGAATGATATCAGTTATTTAGTTTTTCTTGTTATTACAATCAATGGTTTCTTTATGATCATTTTGTTAAACTAGGCATTTATTAGCTTTATTTTGTCTTCAGTGAAGTCAGTGCTGTTGGCCTCTTATCCCACTACACCCTCATCCCCCCACCTACCCCCCCCATTCAGAATGTTCCTTTCATCTAATAAGAAAGTTGATAACAGTGTCTTTTCATCAAGGTGCTTTTAAGGTAATTTTTATGTTTTTGTTTAACGTGGCTCAAAGAGCAAGCCCTCCCCCTTGCTCAACATCAAGATATGGATGCTGATGAAAACACATGGCTGTCGGCTTCTCTGAAAGCTGGCCCAGCGCCTGGAAGGATCGTGCACCAGCAGGTGGATGGGATTGCGGCTGACACACCTGACGCAAGAATGGGCTATGATGAAGTCCAGGCTGCTCTCCAGGAAAAACTGGGATCTTCACGTCTTTGACTAAATCACTTCAGATCAAGCCTCTTTTATGGCAGAATGAACTAGTGGTTTGAAATTTTCAAACCAGGAAGGACTTGGGTACAGTGTGAGAATATTCCACTGTGGGATGACAACAGAGAGATGGAAGCAGAAAGGAACAGTGTCTTGGTAGCTCCATTGTAAAAAGTGGCTGGGATTTCTTGCCTCTCCCTTGTGTTAATTCTAACTTGGCCAAGCAACTTGGTAAAGTCAATAGAACATTATCACATATGGCACAAGTAGAAGCTTAAGAAGCAGTTACTGGTCTCCACTTGAGCTCTTGCGTTTTTCAATTTTTTAATTTTTACTTATTTATTTGACAGAGAAAGAAGCAGAAAGAGAAAGGGAGAGAGAATGAGCACAGCAGGGCCTCCAGCTGGTGCAAATGAACTCCAGACACATGTGCCATCTTGTGCATGTGCCCTCATGTGGGTATTGGAGAATCAAACCACAGTCCTTTGGCTTTGCAAGCAAATGCCTTAACTGCTAAGCCATCTCTCCAGCCCAACTCTTGCATTTTTGTTACTGCTGTAAGAAAATGAGAGACAGGTGCGTAGTCACTCGTATCACTCAAACAGTGTTGAGCTGACCATCTGAATTGTCAATGAATGGAGTCTGCATGGGAAAAACTACTGTTCCTAAAGCAACGTCGATGGTTGATCTATAGACTAGTGGGCTAAAAAAAAATGCTGATCATTTTAAGCCACTGAGATTTGAGGTGGCATCACTAAGTATTTTCATGTAATTAACAATTCATACAGCTACAGTTCAATTTAAGAAACATTTACTGAGTACCTATTAGGCTCCGGGGGGTGCACAGCTGAGAAAAGCTTCAATGTGCTTATGTGCTACTAAGAGATGAACTTGTTAGTACATAACATCAGTGTAAAATAGTGCCAAATACTAAATGTTGTGCTATTTTTAACATCACTCAGTTATTTTTTTTTTCAAGGTAGGGTCTCTCACTAGCCCAGGCTGACCTGGAATTCACTATGTAGTGTCAGGCTGGCCTCAAACTCACAGTGATCCTCCTACATCTGCCTCCCAAGTGGTGAGATTAAAGGCATGCACCACCATGCCTGGCATTACAAAATGAATGTGTACAATGTAAGCATTTATTGTATTACAAGTGGGTACACATGCGTGTGTGTGTGTGTGTGTGTGTGTGTGTGTGTGTGTGTGTTGCCCACACAATTTGGGTTATGGAATCAGAGATACCTCAAACTCCCGTAGCAAGTGGGTATTTACTGCTCTGATACTAAGATTTATAATGTCACCTATCTGTCCTTTTTGGGACTCAGGAGTGGTTGCTTTGATATCATGACCTCCTATCAGGGGGCCATTTATCTTTCAATGGGAAGAAAATAAAATGCTATTGCTTCATAAGGTTTTGTATGAAGCTGCAAATAACAAATAAGAAATAAAGTAGAGGGCTGGAGAGATGGCTTAGCAGTTAAGGCGCCTGCCTCCTAAGCCTAAGAACCCTGGTTCCAATCTCCAGCGGTTCCAATCTCCAGGTCCCACGTTTAACCAGATGCAAAGGGGCACAATGCCACACTTGACCACACAGGGGTGCACGCACCTGGATTTCGTTCACAGCAGCTGAGAGGCTGCTGGCGTGGCCATAACTATCTGTCTTCCTCTCCCTCTCTCTGTCTCTCTCTGTGTCTCTCCCCCCCCCCGAAAAAAAGAAATAAAGTAGGATAGAGAAAGTGCAGAGGCAGGTAGGCAGCCAGAGAAAAGGGAGGGAATGAGTTAGAAAGGAGAGTGGAAATATCTTCATTTTCTTATTCAAATGTCCTCCATGAGCAAGCAAATGGTATCTGAGAAAACACTGGAAATGCTGATCACAACCTCATCCCAGACACACTGAATGATAATCTTCTTTAAAAAAATATATATATATATATTTAAGCCGGGCGTGGTGGTGCACACCTTTAATCCCAGCACTTGGGAGGCAGAGGTAGGAGGATCACCATGAGTTTGAGGCCACCCTGAGACTACATAGTGAATTCCAAGTCAGCCTGAGCTAGAGTGAAACCCTACCTCAAAAAAAAAAAAAAAAAACAAAAAAATATTTTTTTTTTAGGGCTGGAGTGATGGCTTAGCAGTTAAGGTGCTTGCCTGCACAGCCTAAGGACCCAGATTCAATTCCCCAGTACCCACGTAATTGAGATGCACAGAATGGCACATTTGTCTCGAGTTCTTTTGCTATGGCTGGAGGCCCTGGTGTGCCCATTCTCTCTCTTTCTCTCTCTATCTGCCTCTTGCTGTTAAATAAATAAATAATTATAAAATATTTTTATTTATTTTCAATGAGAAAGAAAAGGAAGGGGAGCAAGAGGAGGGAGAGAGAGAAAGAGAAAGTGTGAGAGAGAGAGGGAAAGAGAGAGAGAATGAGTGTGCCAGGTCCTCTTGCTACTGTAAACACACTCCAGATGCATATGCCACTTTGTGCATCTGGGTACTCGGAAATAAAATCCAGGCCATCAGGCTTTGCCAACGAGCACCTTAAACCTCTGAGCCATCTCTCCAGCCCCAGAACCTTTTTTATATGAAGGATTCCAGATGATTCTCATCCACATTAATGTCTGAGATGAAAGTTTGAGAAGGACTGGTCTGTTTTACATGCTTCAAGTGACCTTATCCAGGTCCCAAAGCAAAGTAAGTACTTTGTGTGGTACATTTGAATACCAAATAGACAGAAAGCTAATTTTACTAAAATAAAACAAATGGGAACATTTAAAAATTGCTACAACATCAAAGAGACTATTTCAAGTAATGTTTCTTAAATTGTGGAGGGGAGACCTGAAAGAGGATTGTCCAATCTATCTATTTATTTATTTATTTTGGTCTTTCAAGGTAGGGTCCGGCTCTAACCCAGGCTGACCAAGTTCTGGGATTAAAGGCGTGGTCCACCATACCTGGCCTGCCCAATCAATTTAAATGCCTGTTTTTAACACTAGCTACACCCTGGAATTTCTGGCATAACTTTTCAACATCTAACCGCCTGGGTCCTTAAATTAAATCAGCCAATTAAATCGGAATCTTTTGTGACAGGAAAAGGCAGAGGGCGAGAGAGGAGATAAACCTAGATATTTTATTTATGTACTTATTTATTTTTCAAGGTAGGGTCTCACTCCAGCCAAGCGTGGTGACACACACCTTTAGTCCCAGCACTTGGGAAGCAGAGGTAGGAGGATCACTGTGAGTTCCAGGCCAGCCTGAGACCACACAGTGAATTCCAGATTAGCCTGGGCTAGAGTGAGACCCTACCTCAAAAAAAAAAATTCAATCTATTCTAATTTGTTCTGTGTATTCATACTCAAGTTAAAGACGGAAGAAAAAATATGTAATATGAACTTCCAATAATATAGAATCAGTCACTCTCAACCTCTTATATCCATAAAATCCTGAGGTACATAACCATTCTAGATTATTAGAAAGATTCCTGAAATATGTGTGCTCCATCCATAAATTGCCATAATATTCAGTAGACAGTACCATGTAAGGGACATTCTTCCTTAAATGTTTTGTTTTGTTTCTTGTTTCCTGAGACAGAATCTCATCGAGCTGAGGCTGGCTGCCAACACACTATGTAGCAAAGCCGGGCCTTGAACTCCTGATCCTCCCATGTTGTAATGACCTTTTCGTAGCTGACACAAACCACCAGACCAAAACAGTGGACGGAAGGAAAGGTTTTATTTTGGCTTGAAGTCTCAGGGGAAGCTTCATGATGGCAGGGAAAGCGTGGCATGAGCAGAGGCGGGACATCACCTCTGCCCCAGCAGGTGGGAAACAGCAACAGAAGAGTGAGCTGAGCTCGGGCAAAAGGCAGCTGGCTATAAAGCTCCCAAGCCCAGCTCCAGGAAAACACCTTTCTTTTTTTTTTAATTTTTTTAATTTTTTTTTTATTGACGACTGCCATAATTGTAGACAATATCCCATGGTAATTCCCTCCCTCACCCCACTTTCCCCTTTGAAACTCCACTCTCCATCATATATCCTCCCCCTCTCAATCAGTCTCTCTTTTATTTTGATGTCATGATCTTTTCCTCCTATTATGATGGTCTTGTGTAGGTAGTGTCAGGCACTGTGAGGTCATGGATATCCAGGCCATTTTGTGTCTGGAGGATCACGTAGTAAGGAGTCCTACCCTTCCTTTGGCTCTTACATTCTTTCCACCCCCTCTTCTGCAATGGACCCTGAGCCTTGGAAGGTGTGTTAGAGATGTTTCAGTGCTGAGCACTCCTCTGTCACTTCTCAGCACAATGGTGCCTTCTGAGTCATCCCAAGGTCACTGCCATCTGAAAAGAGAAACTTATTTAACCAAAAGTGAAAGTAGCATTAATATATGGGTGTGGACATTAAGAGAAGTGCTTACTGGTCAGTTTTGTGAGCATAGTATATCATTTAGCCAGACACCAGCAGACGTTACACCCCTAGGCCTCTTGACTACCCCTGTCATAGGTTTTCAGTATCAGGGATGTATTCCCTTCTGTGGAGTGGGCCTCCAGTCCAATTAGAGAACAGTTGGTTTCCTCCATAACAAACATGCCACTATTGCACCTGTTGGCTCATTTGGCCTGGCTGGCCAAATTTAAGGCTTGCAGTGTCCACTGTTGAGTATCTTCATTGGTGATTTCTCTCTCTCTCATTGAACTGCATGCAGCATAGCTTTTTCCAGCTTTCTGTCAGCTGGTCCACATGGAAAAGACTTTCAGCTCAGCTCCAGCAGGATTTCTCAGTGACCTTGCAGCCCAAATATGTGAATTTTCAGCAATAGGGTCTTACCATTTATTCCTGGTGGGAAACCAAGGGTCCCGACAATGACCTGTAATGTTTTGGGGGTATCTGTGACTTCCCTGGCCAACAACTCCGTGGAAGGTATCCCATCCCTGCCACTGAAAATTTTCTAGTAACAATCTATTGCTTCTGAGTGTTTCATTGTCCAGAAAAGTAGGTTTGCATATGACTTATTAATATCCTCTTAGATGTTGATTAGCCCTCCCTCCACCTTTCCTTTACTCAGTTCCTTCCCCTGACCTCACTTAGACCTTTTCACAACCATTAATCTGTTCTTCTACTTACATATATACAATACCATCCTATTAAGTCTCCCCTTCCTCCCTTTCTAGCTTGCTGGCTTCTGCTACTGACTTTTATTCCTACTCACATAGAAATCCGGTCGTTTGTAGCTAGGATCCACATATGAGAGAGAACATGTGACATTTGTCTTTCTGGGCCTGGGTTACCTCACTAAGTATAATTCTTTCGAGACCCATCCATTTTCCTGAAAATTTCATAACTTCATTTTTCTTTACCACTGAGTAGAACTCCATTGTGTAAATGTGCCACATCTTCATTATCCACTTATCAGTTGAGGCACATCTAGGCTGGTTCCATTTCCTAGCTATTGTGAATAGAGCAGCAATAACATGGTTGAGCAAGTATTTTAAGGTAGTGAGATGAGTCCTTAGGATATATGCCTAGGAGTGGTACAGCTGGGTCATATGGTAGATCTATTTTTAGCTGTCTCAGGAACCTACACACTGATTTCCACAATGGCTGGCTGGACCAGACTGCATTCCTACCAACAGTGTAGAAGGGTTCCTCTTTTTCCACATCCTCGCCAGCATTTATGGTCCTTCTTAGGAGAACACCTCTTTTTATAAGACCTCACCTCCTAAATTGTTACTCGCTCGGGATCAAGAATTCAGAATACATGAATTTATGGGGGACATCTGACTCAAACCACCGCATTAGTGCTGGGATTCTGCCTGGCCCCTTTGAAAATTCGCCAATAGCAACGGGACTTCTTCCCAGGCAGACACACATTCAGTTACATACAGGACTTGGGGAGGGGAGGGGTCACATAAAGAACACTAAAAACCATTCATGGTCCACTTCTTCATAGTGCTGACCTCCACGTTAAGAGTTCGTGAATGGTGGATTTAGGAAAGCTCATTTCCTTGTGGGTGTGCCACATGCTACTCAACTATCCATTCATTGGTGTGGGCTTGATATGCAGAGGTTCATCTCACAGAATTAATAAAGCAGGGAACAGATTTAGTCAATGGAGACTTGCAGCAATCAAGGTAAGTTCCCAGTGGCCCCAGTCTCAGTTCTGCCAGTAGTGCAGTATGCACCACCTTGTGCAGCTACATAGTACAACTTTTCTTCTTCTTTCGGCTCTTTATCTGTCTTGATTTTAAACTTTTCTTTAACAAGTTATGACACATGATATGTAACGTGAAATGTACCAGCTTAACCTTTTTCAAGTTTGCCATGTACTAGCGTTAAGTAAATTCGTGTGGCGCAAACAATCTCCAGGACTCTTTTTTTTTTTTTTTTTTTTTTTTTTTGGTAGGGTCTCACTCTGGCCCAGACTGACCTGGAATTCACTCAGGGTGGCCTCGAACTCTCGGTGATCCTTCTACCTCTGCCTCTCGAGTGCTGGGATTAAAGGTGTGCGCCACCATGCCTGGCTTCCAGAACTCTTTTATCTGTAAAACTACAACTGTTTTTGTGGTAGTTTGAATGTGATAGTGTAAAATGTATGGCCATGGTAGACTCAGGTATTTCATTAAAATTAAACTGATAAGTTGAGTCTCCAGCCAAAGCCTACCTTTCTCCTCCCTCCCTCGCAGCCCCTTTCTAGCTTCTTGGCCTCTACTACTGACTTTTACTCCAACTCCCACACAACCTAAATATTGAAACTGGGATCCGCATAAGAGAGAATATGTGGTGTTTGACTTTCTGAGCCTGGGTTACCTCAGTCATACTATTCCATCGCTATGCTCCTAGTTAAAATCCAAAGTTCGTCCTTGCTTTCGTTCTCGACAATGCTTGATAAAGTGTACTTTTGGGTGGGGGTGGGGGAAGCAGGGGAATTGTCTTGTCTATTGGTGATAATGGGGATTGAAACTACATCCTTTTTTTTTTTTATTTGAGATAGACACAGAGAGAGAGACAGAGAGAGAAAGGAAGAGACAGAGAGAATGGGCCTGCCAGGGCCTTTCCAGGTACAGTGAATGAACTCCAGATGTGTGTGCCCCCTTGTGCTAAACATGGGACCTAGAGATTTAAACAAGTGTTCTTAGGCTTCGCAGGCAGGCACCTTAACCACTAAGCCATCTCTCCAGCCTGAACCTACATTCTTGAGCTTTCTAGGTAAATTCTCTACCACTGAGCTATATATACATCCCCAGGCCTCTTTTTTTAATGTTTTGACAGCATCTTACTAAGTTGTTCAGGCTGGCCTTAGGATTGTCATTCTCCTGCCTCAGTCTCCTGAGTAGTAGCAGGGTAATACACAAAAATATTCAAAAAGCAGCAATGCATAATGAGCTCACTAGCCAAAAGGTGGAAGCAACCTCAATATCTAACTGTACAATCCTAAATCAACAAAATGTAGTATAGACATGCAAGGGACTCTGATGAAACCTTAAGAAAGAAAGAAATGTTAACAGACATGGAATACAATGTGGATCAACCCTTTGGACATTATGCTAATCAAAATATATATATTGTCTGCATTTATGGAAGTTGTCAATGAAAAGGTTAAAAATGAGTCATCTTTTCTCTGACTATGAAAATAGTATATGCTCATGACAAAAAGTTTGGAAACTAAAAAAACATATCAAAAATTTCACGAAATCATCAACCAAGAAATATCAATTACAAAGCTTTTGATAGTTTTCTGGAATATTATATGATTTATATAAATAAAATATATAAATATTATGAAGTACATATATAGATATAATTATTTCTAATACTTATATAACATGCCATTTCATAGATATGACTAATAATTTCTATATTGCTTAAAATTTTAATTATTTCCAAGGCTTAATCTATTATATTTCTCTGATGAACATTTTTCTACAAAATCTTTACCTGCATTGCCAAATAGTTATTTTGTACTAATATCTGGAAGTAGAGTTATATGTTCCTTTTCTTGGGGTGAATTACCGAGTCAACCCTTCTAATCTTTTTTTCCCCTTGGTTTTCCAAGGCAGGGTCTTATTCTACCTCAGGCTGACCTGGAATTCACTATGTGGTCTCAGGCTGGCCTTGAATTCACAGCAATCCTCCTACTTCTGCCTCCCAAGTGCTAGAATTAAAGGGATATGCCACTATGCCCAGCTCTTCTAATTTTTTAATGTTTCTGTTTTTAATTTTTTAAGCTACCTAAAAGTTAACATAATGTTCTTTGAGCTGCCAACCTGCAGTAGTCAGCTCCATGCTGCTGTGATGAACCTCCAAACCAGACAGATCCAGGAGAAGTTCCCACTGATAGCAAAAGACGCTGAGCCCCCTTTCACAGGTCCATGCAGAGACCAAGTGCCACCAGCCAGCCAGCACCACAAACAAGCAAGAACCCAAGCACTCTGCATGCCTTAGGCTGGAATTCAGATCTGCCCCAGTCACACCTCCTCCAAGTTTATGAGGGGACAGAATTCAAACTACCACACAAACTAACTTCATTCTCCTGTCCCACCCCTACTTTGCACTGACTACAAATACAGCCAAGTTTAGGTCATTTTTCCAAAAGTAATAAATGTTCAGTGACATTTTGGTGAATTGTACTGTAGGGCTTTTTTTTGTTGTTTGTTTTTTGCTTTTTTGAGGTAGGGTCTCACTCTAGTCCAGGCTGATCTGGAATTCACTATGTAGTCTCAGGGTGACCTCAAACTTATAGTGATCCTCTTACCTTTCCCTCCTGAGTACTGGGAATAAAGACATGTACCACCACAGCTGGATCATATCATTTTATTAAGAATGATTTAGGAGGGCTGGAGATTGCTTAGTGGTCAAGGCATTAGCTTGCAAAGCCAAAGGATCCAGGTTCAATTCTCCAGGACCCACATAAGCCAGATGCACAGCATGATCAACCATGGTGCTCCCATTTTCTCTCTCCCTCTCTCTCTCTCTGTCTCTCTGTCTTTCTCTCTCTGCCTCTTTCTCTCTATCTCTCAAATAAATAAGTAAATAAATAAAAATAAAATATTTTTTTTAAAGAATGATTTAGGGGTTGGAGAGATGACTTAGCAGTCAAAGCTCTTGCCCACAAAGCTTTAGAACCCAAGTTTGATTCCCAAGTACCCATGTAAGCCAGAAACATAAGGTGACACATGTGTCTGTAGTTCATTTGTAGTGGCTGTTGGCCCAGGTGTGCCTATTCTTTCTATGTGCCTCTCCTCTCTCTCTCCCCCTCCCTCCCTCTTTCTTTCAAATAAATAAATGATTTTTGAAAAAAATAATGTTTTCGCTGGGCGTGGTGGTGCGCACATCTTTAATCCCAGCACTCAGGAGGCAGAGGTAGGAGGATTGAGGTAAATTTGGGGCCACCCTGAGACTACATAGTGAATTCCAGGTCAGCCTGGGCTAGAGCAAGACCCTACCTTGAAAAAAACCACAAAAAGGAGAGAATGATTTAGATTATTGTTTAAGATAGCTATTAAAGAAATATAATTTTATTATTGGTTCACAATGAATTTCTGTCAGGATTATATTTTTACTTTATTAAATAACATTAAAAGATTTTTACTCTGATTATGATAATAATTTTTTGGTTTGTCCTAATGTGATATACATATGTATGGAGTTAATATTAAAGCCCCTTTGCAACAATATATATATATATATATGTGTGTGTGTGTGTGTGTGTGTGTGTGTGTGTATGTATGTATGTATATATATATTTTACTTGAGAAAGAGAGAGAGGGAATAGGCATAATAGGCATGCCAGGCCCTCAAACTGCTGAAAACAAATTCCAGACTCATGTGCCTCCTTGTGCATCTGGCTTACATGAGTCCAGGGGAATTGAACATGGGACCTTTGGCTTTGCAGGCCAGCACCTTAACTGCTCTCCAGCCCTGCATTATAATTTTAAATACAACTAAATTATGGTAAATTATTTTAATGTAAATTATTAATTTTATTATTAACATCTTACATGTAATTTTGATCATATTGTATATATATATATATATATAACTAAATACTGAACTTTAAAAAGTATTTACTATTTATTTGCAAGCAGAGAGGGAGAGAATGGGTGCACCACGAACTCCAGACACATGAACCACTTGGTGCATCTGGCTTTATGTGTGTACTAAGGAATTGAACCCAGGCTGTCAGGCTTTGCAAGCGAGTGCCTTTAACCACTGAGCAATCTCTCCAGCCACTAAATAGTGAACTTTTAAAGTTTCTTATCAAAGTTAGGTTAGTTTCATAAAGCTACTTGGATAATTTTCCATATACAAAATATTTCCATCCAGTTTTCTCTTATATCCGCTTTTTTTAAAGTGTCTCTTTGCTTTATTTAAAAAAAAAATCATCTGGGGATACACTGCAGAGGGTATGACTCCATGGCTTTGGGGAAGAGTCTCCAAGAGGGGTCCCTGGGCACAGAAGGGTGTGGTGGCCTGTGGCAGTAGATTGGGCCTTCCTTCCTGCATGTGGCTTTTTGGGACGGTGCTTGGTGGCCTAGGACCGGGGCTGCAGTATGTACAGGGGGCAGTGGGTAGCACCCCGGGGCCCACGTCAGTTCTGTTGGAGTCTTGCTCCATCTCCATGGGGCCTGACTGACAGCATGGCCACTCCAGGACCAGGGCAGAGGCCTGCTCTCATATGCTGGCCTCAGAAGGTAGGGAAGGAAGGCAAGGCCCCTCACTGGCCCACCATTGGGCCCAGGCTGCATGTGGGCACAGCATTTTATATGTATATTTCAAGAACTTTATATTTTATCTGTCTTTTTCAGAGAAGTATCTCATGAATTTATGAGTCCTTTTCCTAAAATGCTATTTATTTATTTGCCAGCAGAGAGAGAGAGAGAGAGATAGAAGAGAGGCAGACAGAGAATTGGCACACCAGAGCCTCTAGCCACTGCAAACGAACTCCAGATGCATGTGCCCTTTGTGCATCTGGCTTCCATGGGTCCTGGAGAATCGAACCGGGATCCTTTGACTTCACAGGCAAACGCCTTAACTACTAAGCCATTTCTCCAGCCCATGAGTCCTTTTTTAAAAAAGAATTATTTACTTATTTGCAAAAACAAGAGAGAGAGAATTAGAGAGTGGGTATGTCAGGGCCTCTAGTTGCTGCAAGCAAACTCCAGATGCATATGCCACTTTGTGCATCTGGCTTTATATTAGTACTAGGGAATTGAACCCAGGTCATTAGGCTTTGCAAGCACGTGCCTTAACTACTGAGTCATCTTTCCAGCCCCTTATCAGTGCTTTTATTTGTGGTATTTATTAATGTCCTTTTTTTTTTTTTTTTTTTTTTTTTTTGCTATTTTGAGGGAGGGTCTCACTCCAGCCCAGGGTGAGTGACCTGGAATTCACTATGTAGTCTTAGGTTGGCCTCCAACTCACAGTGATCCTCCTATGTCTGCCTCCTGAGTGCTGGGATTAAAGTCATGCACCACCACCATCCCTGGCAAAGGTAGATACAGTTCTCTTTTTGGGGGGTGGGGAGTTTGAGGTAGGATCTCCCTTTAGCCCAGGCTGACTTTAACCTGGAATTCATTATGTAGTCTCAGGCTGGCCTTGAACTCACAGTGATCCTACAACCTCTGCCTCCAAAGTGCTGGGATTAACGGAATGTGCCACCAAGCCTGGTTTCTTAGAATTTTTTTCAGTTATGATTTTCCTTTGAATATTAAAAGATGCTATTTCTGTGATAATTGATTTGGAAAGGGGGAATAAGGTCTTGCTAGGTCATCTGGCTTGCATCAAGCTTGCAATCCTCTTGCCTCTGCCTATAGAATGCTAGGATTACCTGTATGTG
This sequence comes from Orientallactaga sibirica, assembly GCA_036365145.1. Taxonomy (NCBI): domain Eukaryota; kingdom Metazoa; phylum Chordata; class Mammalia; order Rodentia; family Dipodidae; genus Orientallactaga; species Orientallactaga sibirica. The sequence goes on along the minus strand of JAEOAD010002038.1, from coordinate 2,089,191 downwards.
TTACCATTTTGGGCTAAATTGAATTTTTTCCCCTGTGGATTGCTTTTGGAATCCAGTGAGCATTATTAGTTGTGCTCAATATTTGTTAATATACATATTGGATTGTCACTGAGAATCCTCAGATCTAAACCTGAAGGTCAAGTTGATGCAAAAAGTATCGGATGCAGTGCACGTTAACCAAGGATAGGCCATTACCAAAAGTAGGATTACAAAATATGGTGTAATGGGCTGGAGGATGGCTTAGCAGTTAAGGCACTTGCCTAAAAAGCCTAAGGATCCAGGTTCGATTCCCCAGAACCCATATAAGGCAGATGCATAAGGTTGCATGCATCTGGAGTTTGTGTGCAGTGGCTAAAGGTCCTGGTGTGCCCATTCTCTCTTTGTCTATCTCCTTTTTATCTCTCTCTCAAATAAATACATAAAATATTTTTTTTAATGGTGTTGCACTTAACCTCATGATGCAGGAACAAAGCACCAGACCAAAAGCAGCTGATGGGAGGAAAGTTGGTTATTTGGGCTGACAGTCTCAAGGAGAAGCTTCATGATGGCAGGGGAAAGATGGCATGAGCCAAGGCTGGACATGACATCCTTGCCACAGCAGGTGGACAACAGCAGCAGGTGGACAACAGCAGCAGGAGACTGAGCTGAGCTCTGCTGGCTCTAACCCTCCGAAGCCTACCCTTAGCAACACATCAACTCTAGCAAGGCTCCACCTCGCAAATTGTCATCAGTTGGGACCAAGCACTCAGAACACGTCAGTTTATGGGGGACATTAGATTCAAACCACCACCCATGGCTAGGTAGCTTAGATTATGTGGGAGGCTGGCAGAATGATGTCCCTCCTGCTCCTGCAGAAATGGCCCTATCCTGAAGCCTTCAGAAAACTAAAAAACACAGCTGCTGACACCTTGGTAAAACTTGTGTCAGACTTTTGACCTGCTTAACGAGGATAGTTGGTGTTATCCGAGTGATTACATCTGAGCTAAATTGTTACCAAATCCAAAATGAATTCACATTATTTTAGTGACAGATTGTGACTGATATTATTTTCTCAGATGACTCAGTGTTACCCTTGACATTCTTCCCACTGAGAAGTACGCCTTCTCTAATCTCAAGTGTGGGCACGCTAGACTTGCTTTTACTCTGTAGAATTGGGCAGAAGTGTAGCGGCACCATATCCTGGCCATCCATGGTGTTTTCACCTTGTTTCCAAAGGTTCTCCTTCTCAGAGCCTGGGCTGCTGTGTGCGCTCAGTGTGGCCGTCCTAAAGCTACCTCCATGTGATGGATAGGACAAGGGACGTGCATGGGCTTGGAGCTCTCTTCCCCTATGGGCCAGACTTGCGATTAGAGATGCTAGGTCATTCTAGTCCCCCACAAACCACTCCTAGTCTTCATTGTCCCCCCCCCCAGCTGTGGCCCAGGCAGAGTGAAGGGAAAAGTTATCTTTTTATTTGAATATTTTATATATTTATTTATGAGATAGAGAGAGAGAGAGAATAGGTGCACCAGGACCTCTAGCCACTGCAAATGAACTCCAGATCCATGCAACACGTTGTTCATGTGCCTTTACGTGGGTACTGGGGAGTCAAACCTGGGTCCTTTGGCTTGGCAGACAAGTGCTTTACCTGCTGAGCTATCTCTGCAGCCCAGGACAAGTTATCTTTAATATGTCCTGGCCAATTCCTTACCCACAGAAACCATAAACATAGCAGAATGGTTATTGCTGTATGTCCTCAAGGTCAGGGTCTTTTTTTTTATCATGTAAGTTGAACATAGCAGTGCTATTTGAATCAAGGGCTTGTGAAGCCAGCTGTCCCAAACAGGAAAGAAAATCACTTTCCTTCCAAAACCAATAGTGTTCTCATCGAGTCTCACTGCGAACTCTTGCCGTAATATACGTATACCTATGTTCATCTACTACCTATACCGAGGGGTTGTGTGTGTATATGTGTAGCACAGTGATAAGTGTGTGTTTAGCCTGAGCAAGGCCATGGATTCAATCCCCAACAGAGATATATAAACAAATACATGTGTATATCTATGTCTATAGATATATAGCAATATATTCTGTTCTGATGTCACACTTTTCTCCCATCAACCTTGCTTTCTCTGAGCAGCTGGAAGTTCTCCCCAGAAGAACAAGTGTGTGAGCGTCTATGCATCCAGCAGGCAGAGGTCCTCGTGCCCATTGTTAGCCCTTAGCCTTAGGTAAGTAAGAACCCCAGGATTTAACTCACTCCTGTTCACTCACCTCCCTTTCTGCTGTGGGGCCTGCTGGGAGTTGTTTCTGATTGGCTGAAGAGCTAGATGTTAGTCCGGTCACAAGCAGAAGTGATAAGATTTAGCCTTCCTTGACTCCTCTGCTGTTTATTGCTCACTGGAATTCCATGCTGTCAATGAAGGCATGCACATTTTGCCCCTGCCATTTATTTATTTATTTATTTGAGAGAGGGAGAGTGAGGAACAGGGAGAGACAGAGAGAAAGAGAGAGAGATAATGAGTACACCAAGGCCAACAGCCACTGCAAATGAACTCCATATGCATGCAAGCCTATGGACCCGTGTTTGATTCCCCAGGACACATGGAAGCCATGCTCCCTCTCTATCTGCCTTTCTTTCTGTCTCTCTCAAATAAAAAGATAGAAATTTTAGTTATTTTTAAAGATTTTATTTTTATTTATTTATTAGAGACAGAGAGAGTGCGAGAGAGAGAGAGAGAGAGAGAAAGACTGAGAATGGGCACACCGGGGCCTCTAGACACTGCAAACGAACTCCACATGCATGCGCCACCATGTGCATCTGGCTTACGTGGGACCTGGAGAATCGAACTGGGGTCCTTAGGCTTCACAGCATGCGCCTTAACCGCTAAGCCATTTCTCCAGCCCAATTTTAAAAAGATATAAGGAAAAAAATATTTAGCAGGGCATGATGGTGCACACCTTTGATCCCAGCACACTGGAGGCACAGGTAGGAGAATCACTATGAGTTCAAGGCTAGCCTGAGACTACATTCCAGGTCAGCCTGGGCTACAGGAAGACCTTATCTTAAAAAAAAAAAATAGAATAAACTTTCAGTCCATCATCATAATAGCAGTTTGCCGAAAGTCCCCCAAGTCTCAGCAAGTTGCCTTTTTTCATCTTGGTCCAAAGTGCCAGATGCCAGTTTTTCTTCTTTTCTGTATCTTTGTGGGCATTTCAGCAGGAGGTGATCTGTCAAGACATCTCTAGACAGTCCCTTTGTGAACCCAAATCGCAGACATGCCCTCAAAGGCTTTTGCCATAGGACTAGACCTTAAGTGTTCTAACATAAGACATGAAAGTTAAATGAGAGCATAGTCTGATATATGGAATTTAGCGCTACTCCAGTTTTTCAGGAATGCATCTGTTCGTGTCTTAAGGCATACATAAATGAATTGATAATTTGATATCAGGGGGAGTTGGCTACATATGTGACTTATTATGACACTACAGAATTTGGAAGGAAAAGCATTATATGTGAAGGCATAGCATTATGTTCTTTAAACATTTTTTGATAGAATAGTCCTTCAAATTCTAGTATTTTAGTATGCAAGTTGAATTAAAATTTAATTAATTACATCATAGAACCTAATGCCCTTCAAATAGCCAGACAAAAAGGCAAGCTGTGAGTTATTTTATATTAACACATTTTAAAAAATTATTAGGGGGCTGGAGAGATGGCTTAGTGGTTAAGGCGTTTGCCTGTGAAGCCAAAGGACCCAGGTTCTATTCCCCAGGACCCATGTAAGCCTGATGCACAAGGTGGCACATGCATCTGGAGTTTGTTCACAGTGGCAGGAGGCTCTGGCATGCCCTTTCTCTCTCTCTCTCTCTCTCTCTGTCGGTCTCTCTCAAATAAGTAAATAAATAAAATATTTTGAAAAATAATAAATATTTTTTTATTTAATTGCAAGCAGGGAGAAAAAGAGAGGGAAGAGAGGCAGAGAGATTTGGTGCACCATGGCCTCCAGCTGCTGCAAACGAACTCCAGATGCATGTACCACTTTGTGCATCTGGCTTTTAATGGGTACTGGAGAATCAAACTTGGGTTGTTAGGCTTTGCAGGCAAGCAACTTAATTGTTGTGCCATCTCTCCAGCCTCTGAACTAACAAATATTAAAAGCATTACATGTGAAGGCACAAGTAGGCAATTGTTAAGTTGAGAATAGATAACCGTAGGTTTTGGTGTGTCAACAAGTAAACAGAAAATAATGTCCATTTTTCAGGTTCCTGAGGCCAACTGATTTATATGGAAATGAAGGAATGGGTCCCATCAAAAAGTTATCAAGCAAACTACTGAAATTTGAAACAAAATCACAGAAAACAAGTAAATGTGTTTCATGTTATTTGTGTTATCACCTTGTAGCCTTTTTTAAGTGAATGAAAATACTTTATCAAATTACTTATTAAAACATTCACTGGCTGGGCCTAGTGGCACACACCTTTAATCCCAGCACTCGGGAGGCTGAGGTAGGATTATCGCTGTGAGTTCAAGGCCAGTCTGGGACTACGTGGTGAATTCCAGTTTGTCCTGGGCCACAGTGAGACCCTACCTCGAAAACAAACAAAAACACAAGAAAATTCACTGTGTGATGCTGTATGTTACTTGAGGCTTTGTCCATAAGGTAAAAATTCCAAAAGTAATTTTTTTGTTGTTTTGGTTTTTCAAGGTACGGTCTTGCTGTAGCCCAGGCTGACCTGGAATTTACTAAGTAGTCTCAGGGTGGCCTCGAATTCATGACGATCCTCCTACCTCTGTCTTCTGCGTGCTGGGATTAAAGGCATGCACCACCAGGCCCAGCTCAAACGTAATTTTTTTCTTTAAAAAAAAAATATTTTGTTTATTTACTAGCGAGAGAGAATGGGTGTTCCAGGACTTTCAACCACTACAAATGAACTCCAGATGCACACACCACTTTGTGCATTTGGCTTTTACATGGGTACTGGGGAATTGAACTTGGGACCTTTGGCTTTGTAGGCAAGTGCCTTCATCTCTAAGCCATCTCTCCAGTCCCCAAAGTAATTTTGTAACTAAGCTCATAACTCTTTCACCATCCTCATCCCTGAACATGCATGATTTCCCATTACTGTTTATAGTTCGGACTTCTGTCTTTCCAGTATACGGGCGCAAAAGGCTATGTTCAATAATTGTCATGAGAACCATAATTTTTAAGATGCCTGTGCTTGTAAAATCTGTACCTTTATTATACTACAATGAAGGAGATTTTGGATTTTATAGAGGATTACGTATCAAAGTAGTACAATGCTGTATCAATGCAGGGCCTCTGTTGTCAGCTTCATGATGTTGTGCTATGTTCCTTTACAACAGCAGCAGGCAGGAAACTGCTCCTAGGTTACAGTCACCTTAACCAGCCTATACGATTGGCTACCTCCACTGGACTGCCTTACGTCATTACTCCTCATCCTTCATCCCTTGTTGTTTGTTTGTTGTTGTTATTGTTATTATTATTATTTGGCTTTTCAAGATAGGGTCTCCCTCCAGTCCAGAGTGACCTGGAATTCACTATATAGTCTCAGGCTAGCCTCAGACTCACAGCAATCCTTCTACCTCTGCCTCCCAAGTGCTGGGATTAAAGGTGTGCACCATCATACCGGGCTTGTATCAGAATTATTAACCATGGCCTCTGTCATGCAAGTTGGCACTGCTTCCTACTATAGAGTAAGTAGAACATATTTATTTTTGATTTTTTTATATTTTATTTATCTATTTGATTGAGAGAGATGTGGGTCTTGTCCTGTTCCCGTTCCTGTTTTCCCAGGGTCATTGGCCACCAACGTCCCAGGCGAGGGAGAGAGGAGTTGGGAGGGAAGCAGCAGCGTCCTTCCCGGAGCAGTGGGTGAATGCGAAGACGAACACATGACGGGCAATGAGCATCCGGGAGACCGGATGGACAGCACTCATTTATTCAAAAGGGGAGTGGGTTTATAAATGCTTGGGGAAGGTTGAGATGGCACATACAGACTATATGGCAATCGGATGCATAGTTTATGGGCTGTTATCTAGGTGGTGGAAGGACTAGTAACTTCAAAGCTATGGGGGAAGGATAAGGGAAGAGGAAGGGCGGAAAAGGAGATAACAAAAGACTGTGACTTCTGTTTCTGTGGGGGGTGAGAAGGCTACGTGACTCCAGCCACATGAGGGTCTCTTGGGCAGCTAGCTACAAGGTCAGGAACTGTGGGGGCAAAGTCTGATTTATGGAATGGTCAGAGCCTTTTGGGGTCTGGGGGGAGCGCCTCGCCAGTTCTGCCCACTCTGGGCGATGACAGCTCACTACACCCTACAACATAGGGAAGGCAATCACTGTCGCCAGGGATTTCCTGAGAGAGGGCCAGCTGCAACCCCACAGCCCAGGGTTCCTGGTCATGTCCAATAGTTTAGGCCAGCCTCCTCACAGGTCCAGCCCGTTTCTAGCAAGGCCCAACAGAAAGAGAGAGAGAGAGAGAGAGAGGGTGCACGTGGGTGCATCAGGGCCTCCAGCCACTACAAATGAACTCCAGACGTATGTGCCACCATGTGCATCTGGCTTACATGGGTCCTGGGGAATTGAACTTGGCTCCTTTGGCTTTGCAGGCAAGCGCCTTAACTGCTAGGCCATCTCTCCAGCCCGAGTAGAATATATTTCTCCATCATATTGATCTTGGCTTTGGTGGAGTGACTTGCTTGAGCCAATAGCATGTGGTGGGCAAAAGTGACAGTGTGTTAGTTAGGGGGCAAAGACTTGAGAGGCAGTAGAATGAGTGCACCTGGCCTCTAAACGTCTGCCATCAGACAGGGGCAGAACATGAACATGGCTTTAAGTAGCTGCTTATCCCAGAATAAGGATTCATCAGAACATGTCTGAATCCAACCCAAAGTCTGGAGTCCAGCTTAATCCATTTTGGCCTGGCTAACCCAAACAAGATCACGTGTAGTACAGCCAGCCTGTAACTCCGAAGGAAAATAAGTGTGTTTTTTGTAAGTCATAGAGGTATTTGGGGATGTGGTCATGCAGTGTCATTAAGATAGCTAATTAATCTTTCTCTTGTTGGTTCCCAAGCATCCCATGTCTTTCTTTGTGCATGCTTGGTCTTTTTGGCTGGTATTCAAGTACATAGAATCTACTACTGGAACATGCCAAGCAGTATTTAAGATATGGTTGTGGTGAATTTTCCACAATATCAGAGAGATGTTACCTAGCTCAGTCACATTTATTTTTTATTATTTCTTTATTTACTTTTAAAAAATTTTTTGAAGTAGATTCTTGCTCTAGCCCAGGCTGACCTGGAATTCACTATGTAGTCTTAGGATCATTTAAAAAGTTTAAAGAAAAAAATTTTTTTGTATTTTTTTTTTTTTTTGTGGTAGGGTTTCACTCTAGCCCAGGCTGATCTAGAATTCACTATGTAGTCTCAGGATGGCCTCGAACTCACAGCGATCCTCCTACCTCTGCCTCCAAGTGCTAGAATTAATGACATGTACTATCACAACTGGCAAATTTTTTGAAAATTAATTATTGAGAGAGAAAGACAGAGAATGGGTGCAGCAGGGCCTCTAGTCACTGCAAACAAACTCCACACACATATGCCACCATTTGCATCTAACTTACATGGGTTCTGGAGAATTGAACCTGTGTCCTTAGGCTTTGCAGGCAAGCACCTCAATTACTAAGCCATCTCTCCAGCTTTCAGTCACATTTTTTTGAGGCAAGCTCAACAGACTGGCCTGTTTTTTTAATAAGAGAGAGAGAGAGAGAGAGAGAAAATTGGGGTGCCAGGAGCTTCAGCCACTCTAATTGAACTCCATATGGGTGCACCATTTTGTACACATGTGTAACCTTATGCGCTTTTGTCACCTTGTATGTCCGGCTTATGTGGGACATGGAGAGTCAAACATGAGTCCTTAGGCTTTGCAGGCAAGTGCCTTAATGGCTAAGCCATCTCTTTAGCCCCTCAGTCACATTTTTAAAGGGCTTTCTAGATGGGCATTCAGCTGAACAAAACTGGCTGATGATCTGGGGAACTCAACTATTTCTATTATGCATTGTGACTCTGGAAACAGACTTTCTTCCTCTTACATTGCATTTTGTTTTATTTTTTATATTTTATTTGGGGGCTGGAGAGAATACTTAAGGTGCTTGCCTGCGAAGTTTAAGGACCCATGTTTGACTCTCCAGACCCCACATTAGCCAGACACACAAAGATGAGACAAGTGCAAGGTTCATGCCCGCTAGGTGGTGAAAGCATCTAGAGTTTGATTGCAGTGGCTGAGGCCCTGGCACGCCAATTCTCTGTCTCTCTGTTTTTGTCTGTCTCTCTTTCTTTCTCTAAAAAATAAGTAAATAAAATATTTTATTTTTACTTATTTATTTGAGAGAAAGCTGCAGAGAGAGGGAGAGAGAGAGAGAGAGAATGGATGCACCAGGGCATCCAGCCACTGCAAACAAACTCCAAACGCATGCACCACCTTGTGCATTTGGCTTGCGTAGGTCCTGGGGAATCGAACCTAGGTCCTCTGGCTTTACAGGCAAATGCTTTAACCTCTAAGCCATCTCTCCACCCCCCTTACATTGTATTTTAAAGCATTTAACACTTTTGAGTAGGTGTCTGTCTTTTATTTTCATGAATTAGTCATGTGAACCTAACCAAGTTAAAAAAAAATTTTTTTTGCATGAGTGGACTACGTAGTCATACCTTAGTTATACATACTCATAACTGCGGCAGACAGACTGGAACAGCCCCTAATTATTCTTGTAGCTTGGGACACAAGCCTATGTAAGAGCCTATTTCGTAAGACTTGCTTCTAACAAAGAATGTGTTGAAATGGTGAGTATGAAGTCACCTCCATGATTATGTTACATAATATGCTTTTTCCATAATATGTTTTGTTTGTGTTGCTAGATGTCTTTATCTCTCGGTTTTGATGATGAAACAAAACTTTCTTGTAGTAACGATCACATGGCAGTAATTGTGGGTAACCTCTATTTGACAGCCAGTTAGAGAATGAGGCTCTTGGGTTGGAGAGATGGCTCAGAGGCTAAGGCACTTGCCTGCAAAGCCTAAGGACCCGACTTTGATTCCCCAGGACCCACATAAAGCCAGATGCACAAGGTGGCGCATGCATCTGGAGTTTGTTTGCAGTGGCTGGAGGACCTGGTACACCCGCTCTCTCCCTCTCTCTCTCTGCCTCTTGTTTCTCTATCTTGCAAATAAATAAATAAATAAATAAGAATGAAGTTCTTAGTTACAAATCTGCCAGCAGGTCTATTCTTCAATCAAGATGTGAGTTATGGGGCCTAAGGAGATGGCTCAGTGGTTAAAGGTACTTGCTTACAAAGCCTGCCTGCCCATATTCAATTTCCTAATCACCTACTCAAGCCAGATGGAAAAGGTGGCACAAGCATCTGGCTCTCATTTGCAGTGGCAAGGGGCCCTGGTGTGTCACCCTTCCAACATGTACAAATAAATAAAATGTTAAAAAATTTAAGTTTGAGGGCTGAAGAGATGGCTTAGCAGTTCAGGTACTTGTCAGAAAAGCCAAAGGACCCAGGATCAATTCTCCAAGATCCAAGTAAAACGAGATGCAGAAGGTGGTACGTGCATCTGGAATTTTCTTGCAGTGGTAGCTGGAGGCCCTGGCATGCTCATTATCTCTATATCTGTCTCTCTGTCATCATATATATATATATGAAATCCAGCTTAGTGATGCATGCCTTTAATCCTAGTTCTTGGGAGGCAGAGGTAGGATGATTGGCATGAGTTCAAGGCCACCCTGAGACTACATAGTGAATTCAGGTCAGCCTGGGCTAGAGTGAAACCCTATCTCAAAAAAAAATTTTTTTTTAATTTTAAAAGTTCATGTAGGGCTGGAGAGATGGCTTAGTGGTTAAGGTGCTTGCCTGAGAAGCCTAAGGACCCAAGTTTGAGTCCCCAGAACCCATATAATCCAGATACACATGGTGGCATGGAGTTTGTTTACACTGGCTGGAGGCCCTGGTGTACCCATTCTCTCTGTTTTTCTCTCTCTTCCTTTCAATAAATAAGTAAAAATAAAATAATATTTTATAAAGTTGATTTAGGGGTTGGGGAAATGGCTTAGTGGTTAGGGCATTTGCCTGCAAAGCCTTAGGACCTTGGTTAGATTCCCCAGGACCCACGTAAGCCAGATGCACAAGGGGGCATATGTGTCTGGAGTTCGTTTGCAGTGGCAGAAGGCCCTGGTGTACCCATTTGCTCTTTCTTTCTGCCTCTTCCTCTCTCTCATAAATAAATAAATAAATAAATAAATAAATAAATAAATAATAAATATCTTTATGGGGCTGGAGAAATGGCTTAGCAGTTAAGGTGTTTGCCTGCAAAGCCAAAGGATCCCAGTTCGATTCTCCAGATCCCATGTAAGCCAGATGCATAAGGGCACATGCATCTGGAGTTCGTTTGCAGTGGCTAGAGGCCCTGGTGTGCCCATTCTCTCTGTGTCTGCCCCTCTCCTATCTCTCTGCTTGCAAATAAATAAATTAAAAAATATATCTTTATGAAAAATAAATAAAAATAAAAAGTTGATTTAGATATTTTTCTATAAGATTCTCTACTTAGTACTGGAAAGATGGCTCAGCAGTTAAAGGCACTGGCTTGCACAGCTTACAACCCAGTTTAATTCACCAGTATCCACATAAAGCCAGAAGTTACAAAGTGGTGCACATGTCTGGAGTTCATTTGTAGCTGCAAAAGGTCTTAGTGTGTCCATGTGCTCTGTCTCTCACGCACTCAAATAAATAAACAAAAACATTTTTTAAAAGATTCTCACTGGGTGTGGTGGTGCACCTTTGATCCCAGCACCTGGGAGGCAGAGGTAGGAGGATGGCTGTGAGTTTGAGGTCACCCTGAGACTACATAGTGAATTCCAGGTCAGCCTAGGCTAGAGCAAGACTTGACCTTGAAAAGCCAACAAAAAAATTCAGTGGTTTAAATAGGATATGCATTTCTCTCTTTATACAAGTTGAAGGGCAGTCCAGGGTGGGCAGGCAGTTTTTCATGAAGCAATCAGGTTATTGCTCTTCCCTGCTGCGCATGCTGGGAGCTGGGTCACCACCACTATGTCTTCGTTTCAGGAATGAGTACATAGCAGAAATTAAGAGGGAGAAGCAGTGTAGGGTGACCAATTTTCTTCTAAGTAAGTAATGTGAAAAATGAACACATTACTCCCCTTGCATTCCATGGATGAAAATGGAGTCACATGGCCACACCCAGCCCCGAGGGGGAATGGGAACTGTAGCCTCCAGATGGATGGCTGCGTTCCCAGCTGAAACGCAATCCAATGGAAGAAGGGAAAAATAGATTTGGAAGGGAGGAGGAGCCAGCAGTCTATCACACATAGGTATACAGACACTACATACAAATCAATTTCTGCTTGCAGCTTTTTTAGTTTTTTGGGAAACTTTTTAAAGAATATTGTCATTTTTTTTTCCTTTTTAAAAAACTATTTTATTTATTTGAGAGAGATAGAGAGAAAAAAAGAGAGAGAGAGAATGAGCATGCCAGGGCTTCTAGCCACTGCAAACAAACTCCAAACGCATGTGCTACCTTGTGCATTTGGTTTTATGTGGGTACTGGGGAATTGAACCTGGGTCCTTAGGCTTTGCAGGCAAGTGCCTTAACTGCTGAACCATCTCTCCAGCCCAGTATTGTCATTTTTCCCCAATGACTATATTAAGACTTAAGATGCTTTTAGAGCCCAAACCCTAATATTAATGGTTGACTAGTTGATTACTATAACAACTATTTCTTTTTCTTTTTCTTTTCTTTTCTTTTCTTTTTCTTTTCTTTTCTTTCTTTTCTTTTCTTTCTTTCTTTCTTTCTTTCTTTCTTTCTTTCTTTCTTTCTTTCTTTTTTCTTTCTTTTTTTTTGGTTTTTTGAGATAGGGTCTCACTCTAGCTCAGGCTGACCTGGAATTCACTATGTGGTCTCAGGGTGGCCTCGAACTCACAGTGACCCTCCTACCTCTGCCTCCCAAGTGCTGGGATTGAAGACGTGCGCCACCATGCCTGGCTTTTTATAATGGCTATTTCTTTAATTTCAGGGTTAGTACATGGGGAGGTGCTTTATATTAGATGAATGGTAAACAATTATATAGGAGCAGAACATATTGGGTAAGTCACAGAAGGAGGGTAGTGAACATATACTGTTTGTCTGTCAAGCATTTCTTCCCCTCTGCCAAACATTCATGACCTGTCCTTAGCAGACTGACTTTTCTCCATTCCTTGAGGTTCTTGGTAGAGGTGGATGTACCATCCAATGCCTTCTCTGCTTATATCATTGCCTTCCAACGACTGCCAACCTGAGCTGTTCTCTATGCACAGAACTTTCAGACCATGTGTACCATGGTTTAGATTCCAGGAAATGACCTCAAGCTGGGACTCCCAGGCACATAACATCTTCATGTGTTTTGTCAGCTGTGGGGTAGTATAGTGCCCTCTTGTTGTTACTAATCTCTGGGCAACATCCTCAATTACTTCTTTGGCACTCAGCTCTTCTATAACCTGCATAGTTCTTCCCTGTGTCAATTTTTTTTGTAAAATCAGTGAAGTGGTTTCTGTTCTCTTGGTGAGACCTTGACTGAGAGATGGGCTGACTCTCTTCGGTTTTATAGCTAGCTCTAGCCACACACAGAGATTGACTATTTGCCTTTTATTTTAATTTTTATTTATTTGTTTTGAGACAGGGTCTTATGTAGCCCAGGCTGACCTTGAACTGGCAATTTAGCTGTGGATGGCCTTAAAGTTCTGATTCTTCTGTCTCCACCTCCCAAATGCTGGGGTTATAGGCCTGTGCCACCACACCTGTTTGACTAGCTGCCTTTTAATCCTAGTTATCAGTTCTCCAGATAGAGGAAGTTGGTTTCTCTCATTTGTTTGAAGACTTTGTGTGTATGCTGGGACTGAACCCAGGGATCTACACAAGGTAGGCAGGTGCTCTACGCAGAGTGAGCTCTATCTCCAGGCTTCCTCATTTGTGTGTGTGTGTGGGGGGGGGGTGTATGCACATGTGGGTGCAGATGCACTTGCCCTGTGGAACAGCCTCCTCTATCAATCATCTGTATATTTCTTTAAGAACACATGGAGGTCCAGTTTCAAGAGTCTTGGCAATTCTGATTCTCCTGTCTCCATTCCCTGCAGGACTCGGTCATAGGCCTACATAGCCACACCGAGCTGTTTATATGGGTGCTGAGTCTCAAGGCCCCCTCAGGCCCTCAAGCTTGCCCAGCAAGCATGTGCTCTTAACCATTGAGCCATCTCCCCAGTCCCCCCACATTTTTTTTTATTCTTTGAGACAAGATCTTACTATATTGCTCAAGCTGACCTTGAACTTGTGGTCCTCCTCTCTCAGCCACCCCTTAGTAGGTAACATTAGAGGCCAGAACCACTGGAGCTGGCCAAGTTATTTATTTTGTTTTTTCGAGGTAGGGTCTCATTCTAGCCCAGGCTGACCTGGAATTTACTATGTAGTCTCAGGGTGACCTTGAATTTATGGCAATCTTCCTATGTCTGCCTCACAAGTGCTGGGATTAAAGTCATGAGCCACCATGTCTGGCTTTTTTTTTTTTCCATTCTTTTGAGATACAGTATCACTATTGTTATGGTTGGAATCTGAAATGTCTTTTCAGGACCATGTTTGGATTGCATGGTCCCCAGCTTGTGCCACTACTGTGAAGGCTGTGTAGCCTCTAGGAGGTGGGACCTACCTGGCAGAAGTAGGTCATTAGCGGTGTGCCTTTGAAGGTTATTCCTGCTTGTGGTTCTGGTCTGCCCTCTCTGCTTCCCGTTTGCTGATATAAAGAAAATCATTGCTACATGCCTCATGGACCCAGCAGCTTGGCTTTGCCTTCTGTGGTGATTTGACTAGATGTCCTCCAATTGGCTCAGGAGTTTTATTAAAGCTTGTAACTTGGTGTCATTGTGGGCAGATCCTAGGGTACAGCCCTAAGGTGTGGGGTGAACCCAGAATTCCAACCTAAGATATACAAAGTGCCCATGCTCTTCCTAGGTTCCATATAGCTTGGCTGCTGGTTTTTGGCTCTTGTTTTTGGTGCTGGGTTTTCTTTTCTTGTCTTTTCTTTCCTTCTTCTTCTTCTTCTTTTTATTTTTTCCATTAGAGAACTTACCCTGGATCTGTAAGCTTCAAATAAATGCTTTTCCTCCCATAAACTGTACCTGGTTTGGAAGTTTATCCCAGCAGTGTGAGGCTGTCTACCACAGGATTGGTACCAGGAGTGGAGTGTACTGAGCTTAAACTAACCATATATATTTTGGTCTTTTGGAACCTGTGTGCTGGAGGAATGGAAAACTTGGTGCTTACACCTGAAGATGCCTTCTGGAGCAGTAAGTCAAGTATTATGCACTATTCTGATGAGAGTTTAAAAATGAGAAATACAGAGAAAACTGTATTTGGAGGCTTGACTTTTGAACTTTCTAATAGGAAAGAAAAATGTCAGAAAACTTTGTTGGAACTGGGCTCTTAGCATAAGGTATATGGGACTGAGATATTTAAGATTTTATGTTGAAAAAAATCAAGTTTAAAATCAGCTGGAGGGGTGAAATTAAAAATCCAGAGACTGTCAGTTACTAGTTATGATACCAGACTTGAATTACAGATGCTTGATATTTGCCTGATGATTATTGAGTTTGCATTGTTCCAGTCTCTCCTTGCTATGCCTTATAGCAGTTGGAAATGTTTACTCTGTGCCTTTTTTTTAAATTTATTTATTTATTTGAGAGAAAGAGAGAGAGAGTGGTCATGCCAGGACCTTCAGCCACTACAAACTAACTCCAGATGCATGTGCCACCTTGTGCATCTGATTTACGTGGGTCCTGGGGAATTGAACCGAGGTCCTTTGGCTTTGCAGACAAGTGCCTTCACTGCTAAGCCATCTCTCCAGCCCCACTCTATGCCTTTATATGTCAAAAGAATAAAATTTGTTTTGATTTTATAGGACTCAGTTAAAAGACAATCTTAATTTCTTAATCTTAATTTCAGATGACACTTAGGACTTAAAAACTATTAAGTTGGGGGCTGAGGAAATGGCTTAGTGGTTAAGGCGTTTGCCTGTGAAGCCTAAGGACCCTGGCTCAATTCCCCAGGACCCACATAAAGCCAGTTGCCCAAGGGGGTACATGTGTCTGGAGTTTGTTTGCAGTGGCCGGAGGCCCTAGCACACCCATTCTCTCTTTCTCTCTGCCTCTTCCTCTCTCTCCCTCAAATAAATAAATTAATTAAAAAAAAAACCATTAAGTTGGTAAAAACTGTGGGGACCTTTAAATTTGGACTAAACACAATATACAATGTGAGATGGTTATAAATCTATTGGGGGCCAGGGGAGAAATGTGGTAGTTTGGCTAGATGTCCCCCATTTGATTCAGGAGTGTTATTAAAGCTTGTAATTTGGTGTCACTATGGGGAGATCCTAGGGTTCAGAACTAAGGTGTGGGTTTGAAACTGGAATTCCAACCTAAGATATACAAAGTGCCTGCGTTCTGCCTGGGTTCCCTGCTCCAGATTTTTGCTCTTGCTTTTGGTGGTGGGTTTTCTGTTTTGTTTTTTTTTCCCCATTATGAAACCTACCCTGGATCTGTAAGCTTCAAATAGATGCCATTCCTCCCATCAACTGTGCCTGGTTTGGAAGTTCATCCCAGTGCTGTGAGGCTCCTCCACCTTCCCTCCATGAAAACTGTAGCCAAAAGAAAGCTTTCCAGGAATAGCAATGAGAAAAGTAATGAGTGCACGTGTGTAACTAGGTTTGCCTCAAGGTTGCTATGTAGCTCAGGTTAGCCTCAAACTTGAAATTCTCTCACTCTGCCTCCCAAGTGCAGATATTACAAGCATATACCATCATACTCTTCTCTGCTGTCAATTCTTTTAAAATATTATTTACTTATTTAAGATAGAGTGAGTGTGTTAGTGTGTATATGGGTATCCCAGGGCATCTTGTCACTGCAGACAAACTCTACATGCATATGCCACCTTGTGCATCTGGTTTATGTGGGTACTAGGGAATCAAACCCAGGTCGTTAGGCTTTGTGGTAAGTGCCTTAATATTGGCAGCATCTCTCCAGCCCCCAGAATAACTCTTAAACCATTTTTCTTTTTACTTTTTCTTTTAATTTTTATTTATTTGAGAGTGACAGAGAGAGAAAGAGGCAGAGAGAGAGAGAGAGAGAGAGAGAATAGGTACGCCAGAACCTCCAGCCACTGAAAATGAACTCCAGATGCATGTGCCACATTGTGCATGTGTCTTACGTGTGTACTGGGGAATTGAGCCTCAAACCGGGGTCCTTAAGCTTTATAGGCAAGTGGTTAACCACTAAGCCATCTCTCCAGCCCCATTTTTATTTTCTTCACAGTGAATGGTCTTTAGCTTGTTCTTTTCTCTACCCAGAATTACTTATATTGTAGTGGATTGTTCTGGGAGATAGAAGTTCTTCAACACGGGCTCAATGGTTAAAGGTGCTTGCTTGCAAAGCCTGATGGCCAGGGTTTGATTTCTCCCATACTCTTGTAAAGCCAGATGCACAAACTGGTACATGCATTTGGAGTTTGTTTGCAGCAGCAAGAGGCTCTGCTGTGTGTGCTCTGTCTCTCTTTTTTCTTTTTCACATATACACATAAATAAATAAATAAATAAATAAATAAACTATTTAAACAGAAGTTCTTCAGCACTAAACACCTAAACAATGAAATGAGTTAAATTATGACATTACCGATAATATTGACCCTTAGCTGTAGAATGAGAAGGGGGCAGGCAGAGGACTTAGGTATGATCAGATATGCAAAAGTTCAATGGGAAAAGCAGCAATAAAAGGTAGGAAGGGGGCTGGAGAGATGGCTTAGCGGTTAAGGCACATGCATCTGGAGTTCGTTTGCAGTGGCTAGAGGCCCTGGCACGCCCATTCTCACTCTCTTTCTCTTTCTCCCTCTCTCTGTCTCTAACAAACAAACCAACAAATAAATAAATAATTTTTTTAAAAAGATAGGAAGGGAGTAGGAATGGGGAGGGAGAGGAGGGAGTTGGATGATGGTGCAGACTTGTCACTTGGGAAAGCTAAGGGGGAAAGGGTGACAGTTCACTTAGGAAGACCTATAGGCTGTGGTTTCAATTTTAAGAGACCTTGGGCTTAGATATCAATGGGGTAGTTCCATGAATGCAACAAAGTATGACAAATTCTGGAATTGATTCTGGAAGGCAGTCTCTATACAGCCCATGCTTAGTGAAACCCTCTCACTTCCCATTGGACAATGTCATACTGTAGGATGTACATCTTATTATCATTTCCGAATCAAGGATGACCAATTTATCTGTGCAAGTTGAGACCTGGAAGGGAGCTGGTAAGATGGCTTAGCAGTTAAGGCACTTACCTGTGAAGTCAAAGGACCCAGATTCCATTCCCCAGTGCCCACGTAGAGCCAGATGCTTAAGGTAGTACATGCATCTAGAGTTTGTTTGCAGTGGCTAGAGGCCCTGGCATGCCCATTTTCTCTCTCTCTCTCTCTCTGCCTCTTTATCCCTGTCTGTCAAATTAATCAATAAAATTAAAAAAAATAATAAATAAAGAGATGGAAGAAGGGATGAAGATGGTGGCCTGGCCACCTTGAGCCAGTTTGAGAATCCATGGAGGCAGAGGCCTAGGAGTAATAGGGAGTATCAAGGGCTGTTCCCCTAGTCTCCATCTTTGCTAAAAAACATAGGCATAAACCAGGTATGGTGGTGTACCCCTTTAATCCCTGTACTGGGGAAGCAGAGGTAGGAGGATCGCTATGAATTTGAGGCTAGTCTAGGACTATAGAGTGAGTTCCACGCCAGTCTGGGCTAGAGTGAGACCCTACCTTAAAAAAAAAATAGGCATGTTTTTCTGCTTCACTCCCAGGACAGTGGTAATGAGAGATGAATGGGCTGGTTTCCCACACCTTTTCACTCTGACCACAAGTCCCTTAGGTACGCTAAGGTAAGTGAGTTCCCTAGGTGACTCTTCCTTGCCAAATGGAACAACCTTATTAATCTTTAGTACTTTATGAAGAAGTTGGCGAGGTTCTGGGTTGAGAAGTGTTTGGGGGTTGGAGAAGAAAGTCCATTATGCACACTGCAGAATACCAGTTGCTCATGGCCATGGTCATGATCATGATCATGTGGCTGGCTGCTGGGGCCGCATAGTAGCATCCGGAGAATTGAACTGTTAATGATAATTAGCCTGGGAAAAGAGCAGTAGTCAAGGTAGTATCTATCGAATGTGAATAGTTTGTTCTGCTGCTTTACCTATGCACATCTCAACCATTCCTAGAACCGTGTTTGTTGCTAGTCCTGTTTCTCGGCCATCACCTCGGTGTTCATCAGTCTAACGGTAATGAAGATGAGTCTGGCCAGGTCTTCCAATTCGGAAGTTCTTACATTTTATTTATCAGCTCTGGTTAAATCTAGCCAGAGGCACTCAACCCATTCAACCAGTTCAACTTCTGCAACAGCAAGAAGGGCATAAGAAAAAGGAATCCTTGTCTGATGTGGAACCCACACTCATTGAAGCTAGCAAACTTTTGGGAAATCTGAACTTTCTCTGCTTTGGTTTCCTTTATCTGAGCTCAACAGAGTCAATCTCCTTTGAAGCTCTTTGTAAAGATAGGCTAATAAAAGATGATGAATCTTTTTAACAGGTGAAATATTTTAGCATTCTAATTAGCATTACTATTCAAACATTTTCTTACATGCTTTGGTTAAATGTGATCTTTTTTTTTTTTCCCAAGGTAAGGTCTCACTCTAGCCCAGGCTGACCTGGAATTCACTCTGTAAATGACCTTCTGTTGGGAAGGTCATTCACTCAGGGTGACCTTGAACTCATGGGGATCCTCCTACCTCTGCCTCCTAAATGCTGGGATTAAAGGCGTGCGCCACCAAGCCCAGCTAAAGGTAATCTTAAATCAATGATTAAGCAGAGGCAGAGGGCAACACGACAAGGGTGAAAGGCCCCCTGCCCTTTGATGGTCAGAACTTCAGGGAAACATGATGACCTGAAGATAGTATTCTAGGTTATAAGGGTAAGATTAAAGGCTGTGTGATGGTACAAGCATGGCTTTGTATAAACAAACAAACAAACTTTTATATGTCCATGGACTATATTATAAACTAGGTCCGTGAGGGCTGGGAGATGATGATTCAGTGGTTAAAAGCATTTGCTTGCAAAGCCTGACAGCCTGGGTTCAATTCCCTAGCACCAGGTAAAAGCCGGATGATGCGTGAAGTAGCACATGCGTCTGAAGTTCATTTGCAGAAGCAAGAGGCCCTGGTGCACTCACATTCTCTTTCCAAGAAATTAATATTGACCAAAAGTAGGTCTGTGCAAGTGAGTTGGGGACATTTCACAGGGACAGTGATGGATGAGGTTGCTCAGAGGTCCCAACAGAAAGTCGTTTACATGCAACAAAAGCGGGGGTGGAGGGAGAGGGAGGCTGGCTCCACTTTTCTTCAGCCCTACTCTGGGAAGGTCGGGACTAGGTGGGAACGTTTGCTTTAGAGATACTTGTCTGCATGTGGCAGAGGCGGGGTGGTGGGGGGGGCGGGCGAGCCAAAAAAGCAGAGGGCGAAGACCCCAGTGCGCATGCGCACGGGCAGGGGGCCGAAGGTTTCCCCAGCTCCTCGCCGACCCCAGACACCGGCAGAGCCAGGCCTGGCCTGTGCGGGCCCGAACGTCGGCCCTCCCGCGCGCACGCGCACGCGCCCGGGTGGGCGGGGCTACGAGAGGCGGCGCGCGCGGCAGGAGGCGGCGGCGGCCACCGTTACGGCGCCGTGCGTCCACGTGACCGCTGGTCAGCGCCGTCACCTCCCTCCGACTCCTCCTCCCTGCTCCACCCGGGGTTAGGCTGGTTTCTGCGCGGCCGACTGAGGGAGACAGAGAGAGAGAGAGAGAAAAGAGGAGGGGAGGAGGATTCAGGGAGTAGGAGCTGGGGAGCCCTTCGGCGCCACAGGTAAAGATGCCGCCGCTGCTGCTGATGGTGGTGAAGTCCCAGCACCCCCTTCTCGCGAGCGCGTCCAGTCAGCCCCGCACATGCCGCCGCTCCCGTCCCGGCTTCCTCTTCTGCCTCGCCAAGGCCCGAAGTGGACCGCGGACCCGCCGCCGCTGCCCCGCCGGGCGCGGCGCGGGGACGGGTGGCGGGAAGGGACACACCGCGCCCAGGGCGCGCCGTGGGGGGACGAGGCGGGCCAGCTCCAGCCTGGGCTTTCCCCAGGAGGTGCGCCCGCGGGGGGCTAGGCTCGCTGGTACCCCTCAGCGTCACCACTGAAGGAGCCCAGCTTCCTCCTCGGTCAGTTTCCCTGTTCATTTCAGTCCTGTAGCACGCTTCCTTCCCAGGCCGGAAGCCCGGTGCCCCGAACCCTGCTCAGACCTTTGCAAGAGACAGAAAAACCCTTTCTTGACTTTCCCCTCCTTAGGCTGTTCATCGACTCTAGCTGATTGCCCTCCAAGGGCAAGTTGGAGGCCTTGTCAGGCAGTACATGAGGAAAACTTTGCAGAAAGTGACAATGGATACCTCCCTTTTCTACTTTTTCTGTTCTGCAAGCGACCTAGGCAAACTAGTTATTAAGTAGTTGGAGTTCCCTTAGTACTAGTTAATAGTTTCACTTTGAAGAATGTGAACTTTATATTATACATATTTGTATTTTTGAGGTAGGGTCTCATTCTAGCCCAGGCTGACCTGGAATTAACTATGTATTCTTAGGGTGGCCTCCAACTCACAGTGATTCTCCTACCTGTGCCTCCCGAGTGCCAGGATTAAAGGCGTGCGCCACCACACCGGGCTATGTGAACTATTTTTAAAGTTGACAGTCTTTAGATTTTTTTCCGCCCCCTCCCCACTGTAATATATATGACCTGAAAAGAATTTCACTTGTCAACTCTGGATAGGACTAAATCCTGAAATTTTAACATGCGTTTTAGGCCACATTGCGCACCAACTTCAGTCCTTTTGTACTCATGGTATATTCAGAATAAAGTCACAACAGAACAATATTCCTGTTGTGCTCTTGCACAAAATTAAAACAAGGTGCATTAAATGTAGGCATTGCTGAAAAATACATCTTCGAATGCTTAAGATATCAGTAGAAAGGAAATTCACGTATGAATTTGTTGTTTGTCTTTGGGCTTGTCCAGTTCCATACCATCTCTCTGAATTTGAATGCAAATGAAAGCTTAATTATTGCAATTATCTGTAGCAGTGTGATTTAATAGAGAGGAGTGGCTAACCTGGCTCACCTGGGGCCTCACCTAGTTAAAAGATAGTAATTCAGTAGATGTGATACAGCTGGATAGTCCTCATTCAGGTGCTACTGAACAAGACAAGATTGAGTACTAAAGCTGTAAATAACTTCTTTGTTCAGAAATGATGTACCTATAAGTGGATGTATTCCTTTATTTATCCTCCTAGGATGTAGAAGAGGTGGCTTGGCTGCGAATTGAGAAACTTGCTTAGGAAAATCTTAGCGTGAGCCAAGGTCTGAATCCCAGGGGAAGGAATAGGAGTCCAAATCCCTTGTCTGCATGCTGCTATGTGGTATCTAATTTTCTTGTAGAAGTTTGGGGTACTTCTGGCTGAAAGACTTGCTCACCTGTAAGTTGTTGGGTTTAATAAGGCATAGGCTACGAATCTTCAGTCTCCAAATGTAATGCTAGACGAAAATTTCTTTTAACTGCTTCTTGTCTCTTTTTGCAGCCTCAGTTTGGTAGCGTATTGCTGAGATTGTAAGTGACTTTTGAACCAGTTGAGTCACACTTACTGAATGTGCCCTAACTAATTTTTACAGTGTAAGTGAAAGAGTTTAAAGTGTCACATCTAGGCTTTATGTCTAGAAAAATGGTTGTACTAACTTACTTTTATGGTGTAGGGGATGGAACACAGTTTTCTTGCAAGCTAAGTAAACTATTAGAACCTTATAGCAGGCTGGGGAATGTACATTGCTCAGTGGTAGGGTGCTTTCCTAACACGTGCAAGGCCCTGGGATCCCCCCATCCTTTGCTCCTCCCCCCCAAAACTATGGAAGTATAGTAGTAACTACTTTTAGTGCCATATTTAAAATTTTTTAAAAATTATTTATTTGCAAGCAGAGAGAGCTTGTGCAAGTGATCATGCCAGGGCCTCTGGCCACTGCAAAAGGAACTGCAGACACACGTGTCAGTTTGTGCCTCTGGCTTTATGTGGGTCCTGGGGAATCCAACCTGAGTTGTTAGGCTTTGCAGGCAAGTGCCTTAACCGCTGAGCCATCTCTCTAGCCCCTCAATCCCATATTTTTTTATATTCTTTAGTCATTATCTTGTTTCTTCATACAACAAGTGCTTTATATTTCTTAGTTTAATTGTCACAACTTTTAAGGAAACTGAAGCAGAGAAGGGGTAAATCACATTTGGGCTTACCTTGCTGACACCAGGATTCTAAGGACCTGAGTCCTTTCTCTTAATAATCTTTTGTAGCTGCTTTGCTATGTTAGTGTTTTGAAAGTAAATTAGTGAAGCCGGGCTTGGTGGCACACACCTTTAATCTCAGCACTTGGGAGGTAGAGGTAGGAGGATGGCTGTGAGTTCGAGGCCAGCCTGGGCCAGAGTGAGACCCTACCTCCAAAAACAGAACAAAAAACAAAGACCAAAAAAAAAAAAAAAAAAAAGTAAATTAGTGACATTCTTTTCTTTTCAGTCCTTTTCCTTAGTATTTTTGAGAATTAGGAGCTTACATTTCAAAAGTAAAATTTGTCTGTTATTTCTCTCTTTTATTCCCTTCTAAAATGAAGAGCCTCAAAGCTTGTATTCTTCATTGGGTAATATACTGATGCTTGCAGAGTTGTATTTTGCTTGTCCTTATTGAACTTGTCAGCCTTTTTCTAAGTTTCTTTTGTCTGCTGTCCACCTCTCTGTGTATTTCATATGGTAGAATTATTCTACATTTATCATCCCAATATTAGGTTTTAGGTATTGACTGGATTTCTTTGTATTTGTTAATATTTAGGTTTAGGGGTTGACTAGATAACGAACATTTTATTTGGTCAGTAAGGACAGTAAAAACTAATCATTGGCCATTATCTCATTTTAAATATTTTATTTTTATTTATTTATTAATTTGAGAGAGAGAGAGGGAGATACAGAAATAGGCAGGTAGAGAGAAAGAGAGAGAATGGGCGCGCCAGGGCCTCTAGCCACTGCAAACGAACTCCAGGTGCATGTGTCCACTTATGCATCTGGCTTACATGGGTCCTGGAGAATCGAGCCTCGAACCGGGATCCTTAGGCTTCACAGGCAAGCGTTTAATCACTAAGCCATCTCTCCAGCCCCCATTATCTCATTTTAGTACTGAAAAAGTAGGAAGTCCATCTCCATGAATGAAGGATTATTTTTATTTATTTAGTTTTTTGCAGTAGGGTCTTACTCTAGCCCATGCTGACCTGGAATTCACCATGTAGTTTCGTGCTGGTCTCAAACAGTGATCTTCCTGCCTCCGCCCACTGAGTTCTGGGATTAAAGGCATGTGCCACCATGCCCAGCAAAGGATTATCTTTTAAATTGAATAATATGTTTCATAAAATACATTAATGTATCATACGTCTCTCTTTTTGTCTCATTCTTTGCACCTGTCTGAACAGTAGTGTTTGGAAACCCACCTAGGACAGTTCTTTCAGTATGGATAGAACACCAGAATGGCAGTGTTGAAACGTGAGAAATGTGAGGTTATTGTGGTGGATATGGGGATGGGTTCGGTCATTGTTAGGGGGGCAGCGTGTGTGCTGCTTTTAGTAGCATTAGGTCTCTCAGTGGTTGTAGAGAGTTTGGGAGGGAAGTTAGTATCAGAACAAATCTGTCATGTGAAAGCTTTTTCAAAACCACATCAAATGTTCAGGAAAATGTAAGCCTGTTTGTCTACAAATGTTGTACAAACATTTGAAAATGCATGTGCAGTAGCTTAGTAAACTCATACTGTACATGTATGATGGAAAAGAGGCCAAAGGGCATCATATCTGTCAGAATTGTGCAAAGTTTTTCTTTTGTTCTTTCTTTGAATATTAGTATTGAAGAGTTTGCTTCATGCTCATTGCTGGTTTTTCTGTTTCTTACCTTGATGCTCTGCTATAACTTGAATGGATACACTGAGTGGTCATGCTTTCTGGGCCTCACATCAGAGTGGCCACGTCATGTCTTAATTCAAGGGTACACTTGTTGCATGTCCAGAGCATAGAAGCCTTCTAGTTTGCCTTTTCACTTACTAAGGACTTTACAAATTCTGTGTTAGTGTGGTGTTTGGAATAATGCTATGTTTGCTAGGTACTTAGCCTCAGTCTTAGAAATGGTCAGAATAGCTGGGCATAGTGAATTCCAGGTCAACCTGGGATAGAGTGAGGCCCTACCTTGAAAAATCAAAAGAAAAAACAAACAAAAAACAAAAAACCAAAAAGGGTCAGAATAACAGTAACTACCTCACAGGCTTGTTTTGAGAATTAAGTGGATATGTCATATGTATGAGTATGTATAAAATGCTTAGTGCTATCATGAAGTTGTTAGATACTATATTTTGCTAATGGATAATCTGCAATGTGGTTGGTTGATCATCCTCAGGTCAAGACTAATTGAATGAGCTGAATGGAAATTGTATATTTTCTGAGCTGAGATCATTTGGTCCAGCTATGAAAACAATATATATATTTTTGGATAAAAATACAAAGTTTATATAGTAATGTTCTTAGCCCTTTGGGAAACTAAGGTCTTGCAGAGACATAATAGGTTGAGGACCCTGATAAGGCTGAGGAAAGATGTTTTAAATTGTGATATGGGGCTGGAGAGATGGCTTAGTGGTTAAGGTGTTTTTCTGTTAAGCCTTAAGGACCCAGTTTGAGTCTGCAGAACCCACATAAGCCAGATGCATATGGTGGCACATGTGTTTGGAGTTTGTTTGCAGTGGCTAGAGGCCCTCTTCTCTCTCAAGTAAATAAATAAATAAACAAACAAACTATAAAAAGAATTAAATTATTAAACATAGTAATATGAAAGGATTGCTTTTAAACTTTCAAGGGTAGTGTTGTGAAGCCTAGAACAGGGTCCCCTTAATGCTTCTCTTACTATACCTACCTTTTACTGACCTCAGTGACTCCTTTATTCCTTGAAACAATTCTTTTTTTTTTTTTTTTAAAGTTTTTCAACGTAGGGTCTTGTTCTAGCCCAGGCTGTCTTGGAATTCACTATCTAGTCTCGGGTGGCCTCGAACTCATGATGATCCTCCTACCTCTGCATCCCAAGTGCTGGGATTAAAGACATGCGCCACCACTACTTGCTAATTCCTCTTTTTGATATCCTGCAGACTTATCTTACGTACCTTGAAGCCTATGGTGGCATATGTGTCTTAGAAGTTAAAGAAATTTAAATATTTTATTTATTTATTTATTTGAGAGAGAGAGGACAGAGGAGGGAGAGGGAGAGAAAATGGGCATGACCGTGCCTTTAGCCCCCGTAAACAAACTCCAGACACTTGTACCACTTGGTGCATCTGGCTTTATGTGGGTACTGGGGAATCGAACCTGGCTCTTTGGGCTTTGCTGGCAAGCGTCCATTAAGCCTTCTCTCCAGCCTATAATTTTTTTTTTTAAGGTAGGGTCTCTCTGTAGCCCAGATTGACCTGCAATTCACTATGCAGTCTCAGGGTGGCGTTCAGCAATCCTCCTACCTCTGCCTCCTGAGTGCTGGGATTAAATGTGTGTGCCACTATGCACGGCTATAATTTTTTTTTTTTTTTTTTTTTTTGGTTTTTCGAGGTAGGGTCTCACTCTGGTCCAGGCTGACCTGGAATTAACTATGTAGTCTCAGGGTGGCCTCGAACTCATGGCGATCCTCCTACCTCTGCCTCCCGAGTGCTGGGATTAAAGGCGTGCACCACCACGCCTGGCTTTTAATTTTTTTTTTTTAAGTGAAGGTGGCACATATGTGTATATCGCAAAAGGACCTGTCAGTAGGGGTAATCATTCCACATTGTGTACATGAGTTCCCCTAAACATTGTATGCATTTACATTAAGTTGACTAACAAAGACTGTAAAAAGCCTCACATTAGCTTGGGTCTAGTGCTGTTGACAATTTTTGGTTAACAGAATTTTGATCTTTGAAAACAAAGATCAGGGAGTGGATATGTAATATATATGTATGTATGCATCCATATTTTATAATTTCATATGTGACTATATTCAGTGTCTATATCCTCATCTAGACAGCTCTTGGAGCATAGGGCTTGGCATACAGTAGTTCATTAAATATTCATTAGTTTGATGAACTATCTAAAGATAGTGTCCAGTCATGGCTCAGTGCTGGGTGTGGTTTCTGTGGCTGACTCCCTGAAGAGCTTTAGTAGTTGCAGGTTTATCGTATTTCTTGACCTGGTTGCCTAGAAAAGGTAGTTACTGGATTACTTTTTTGAAACAAAATAGCCTTAAAAGATTTGAAATAGGGAGCTGGAGAGATTGCTTAGTGGTTAAGGCACTAGTGCCCCAAGTTTGATTTCCCAGTGCTCACATAAAGCCAGATGCACAAGGTGGTGTATGCATGTGGAATTCGTTTACAGCAGCTGGAGGTCCTGGTACGCCCATTCTGTCTCTCTCCTATCTCTCTTTGCTTGCAAACAAACAAATATAAAAAACACCTTAAAAAGAATTAAAATAGGTGTTAATAGATAGCAAGTTTTCCTGAATTGTTGTTAAAGTTTGTTCTACTACTTTGCTGATTATGAAGAATACATTTAAAAGAATGGCTGCTATTTTAAAATTGAGCTTAATTTTATGTGGTAAAGCTGCAGGCTAGCTGTGGTTTATATATACATGTATATGTAAAGAAAATCTTGCTGTGGGAACAAAACCAGTAATAATCCAGTAATCATAGTATGGTAGTTTTGCCTGCCTTTAAGAAAAAAGTTTTCCTTTTATTTTATTTATTTATTTATTTATTTATTTATTTATTTATTTATTTATTGGTTTTTCGAGGTAGAGGCTCACTCTGGCCCAGGCTGACCTGGAATTCACTATGTAGTCTCAGGGTGGCCTTGAACTCATGGCAATCCTCCTACCTCTGCCTCCCAAGTGCTGGGATTAAAGGCGTGTGCCACCACGCCCAGCTTGTTTTATTTTTTAAGGTAGGGTTTCACTCTAGTCCAAGCTGACCTGGAATTCACTAGTATTCTCAGGGTGGCCTTGAACTCACTGAGATCCTCCTACCTTATCCTCGCAAGTGCTGGGATTAAAGGTGTGTGCCACCATGCCTGGCCAAGTTTTCTTTTATTAAAAAATATGCCTGGTATGGGAATGTCTTTAAATGATAAAAATAGTTAGAATGATATATTGCATGATGATGTTTCTATGCACAGTGGCCCATGCATATGCTGTTGGTGCCGTAACTATAAGTAGAAATTGACAAATTTCTATCTCCTAGTGATATGGTAGTCATCATAATGTCAAATTACTTACGTATTTGTGGTGATCTACAAACACACTCTCTGTCATATCAAAGTGTAGCACATATAATTATGTGCAGTACAAAACACATGGTGATAACAATGTTATAGGTGTACGTATTTACTACACTTCATTATTTTAGAGTGTCCTCCTACTTCACAAAGAAAGTTTACTGTAAAATACTATATCATGTTTTTCCAGCAGCTGTAGCAGCATCCACCTTGGGTTTAAGATGTCTTTCCTTTTATAGTGCTGAGATTGAACAAAGGGTCTTGGACATGATAGAAAAGAACTCTACCACCAAGCTATACACCAAGCAGTACCAGATATGGTTGAGTGTCCAAGCTTTTTTTTTTTTCTTGAGGTAGCATCTTACTCTAGCCCAGGCTGACATGGAATTCACTATGTAGTCCCAAGGTGGCCTCCAACTCATGGCAATCCTCCTACCTCTTCCTCCTGAGTGCTGGGATTAAAGGTGTGCATCACCATGCCCAGCTTCTTCAAGTTTTTTTTTAAAGGTTTTAATTAGTTTCTTTCATACTGTGTAATCATATTTTTCCATAGATATCAGGAATTTTATCATTTGGTCTTCTGGTCTACTGAATTTTATTTATTTTTATATGATTGGGATTTCTCTCATGCTTGTTTATATACTTACTTTCACCCTATTTATATAAAATTTATTAAGTTCCTTATTAAGTTATATTTACAATATATGCATTTTTTAAATCTGACTTGCTGGTAAGCAGATGAAAAACCTAATTTTTTGCTCATTCACTTCTATAATTTCTTTCTTACTTATTTTTTTTTTTTTTAAGGTAAGGTCTTGCTCTAGTATAGGTTGACCTGGAATTCACTATCTCAGGGTGACCTTGAACTCACGGTGATCCTCCTACCTCTGCCTCCCAAGTGCTGGGATTAAAGGCTCCAGCCCCTCTTTTTTTTTTTTTTTTTTTTTTTTTTTATTTTTTTTTTTTGTTTATTTATTTATTAGAGAAAGAGAGAGAGAGAGGGAGAGAGGGAGGGAGAGAGAATTGGGCACACCAGGGCCTATGGCCACTGCAAACGAACTTCAGACGCATGTGTGCCCCCTTGTGCATCTGGCTTATGTGGGACCTGGAGAATTGAACCAGGATCTTTAGGCTTAGTAGGCAAACACCTTAACCAGTAAGCCATCTCTCCAGCCCCCTCTTATTTTTTTATAATGCTGTTTCAGTTGATTTTTGAAGCCAACCATTTTTTGTAAGGATTTTCATAATTAATTAATAGGTAAATTATAGAAGTTGTACTGAAATGATTTTCTTAATGTCATTGACTTGAAATAGAAAGTATTTCTTCTCCTTCTCTTTTCTTTCATTTCTTTCTTTGAGGCAGGATTTTACTGCGGCCTACGTTGACATGGTGACATTGAACTCACTCTGTAGCCCAAGGTTGGCCTCAAATTCAAGGTGATTCTCCTACCCCAACCTTCTGACAATTGGTAGTAAGGGTATGTATGAGTCACTGTGCCTGCCTTGAAATTTTGATATGGTACCGTTGGATTAGCTCTTAAAAGTGTCTTACAATATCTGAAAAACCACTCAACCAAATGATCTCTAAGGACCCTTCCTACTAAGAATTTGTGTTTCTTTTATGTCAAGAGACTCCTGGTGACTTACACAGCTTTCTGCTACTGGAAAGTGCCTCAGCTTCTTTTGTAATTGTGGCAGTCTAGCTCCACCCACTAGAAATTATTCTAAAGGTTTACACTTTTATCTCCTAGAGCTGGAAGAGTTTTCCTGTGTGATTTGGCAGAAATTTAAAGAAAAATACTATCAGGTATTGAGATTGGGCAATTTTGTGTAATTTGCTTGCAATATCAGGTCTCATTTTCTTTTATCAGGTTGATACATGTTCCTGGCTGACTTGGAATTCACTATGTAGTCTCAGGCTGACCTTGAACTCATAGTGGACACTCCCACTTTAGCCTCCTGAGTGTTGGGAGAGAGAAGGCAAGAGAAAATGGGCTCACCAGGACTTCCAGCCACTGCAAACAAACCGCAATACATGTACCACTTTGTGCATCTGGGTTTATATGGGTACTAGGGAATAGGACTTGGCTCATTAGGCTTTATGGGCAAGTGTCTTAAAACTGACCCATCCCTTCAGCCTGACGTTTCTACATTTTATTGTACATTTTCTCCTCAAGCTGTTCGCCAGACCACATTCTGTAATTGTTAAATGTTTTTTTAAAGCTATTTTCTTTTCTTTATATGAAAGAGAGGAAGAGGCAGAGAGAGAGAGAGAGAAAGAGAAAATGAATGAATGAATGACTATGGGTGTGCCAGGGCCTTTAGCCACTGTAAACGAACTCCAGATGCATGTACCACCTTGTGAATCTGTCTTTATGTGGGTCTTGGGGAATTGAACCTGTGTCCTTTGGCTTCACAGGCAAATGCCTTAAACTGCTGTAATTGTTAAAACAGAGAAACACAGCTATTGGAAAGTGAAAAGCGGTAGATAGACCTCAACACAGTGAAGGAGGTGCCAAATGGAAGAAGTGTGTGCTTGCATATGGATTCTTCTTTCTCTGACCCCAGTTCTGATTTATGATGATCTTTGGACTCCTTTGTTTCTGTCCTGTACTGATTTTCTGGCTTCCTGTTTATTTTCCAAGTGTATTCTCCCCCACCCCCACCCTTCTTGTTCTTTGCCTTGAACTCACAGCAATCCTCTTACCTCTCCTTCCCAAGTGCTGAGATTAAAGGCGTGTGCCACCATGCCTGGCAGAGAGAGAGCCCAAGAGCCCAACAGATATAAAGAGAGTGAGTGAGCCCAAGAGCGCAACAGGGCCTCCAGCTGCTGAAAACAAACTCCAAACCCATGTGCTACTTTGTGCATCTGGCTTTACATGGGTACTGGGGAATTGAACTCGAGTCATTAGACTTTGCAGGCAAGCACCTTAGCCACTGAGCCATCTTTCCAATCTTTCTGTGATTTTGAGATAATGTTGGATTTTTCCTACCTCAAGATTAACTGATACCACTTGATTTTGATAGTATAATTTTTTTTGTAGTGTATATTTTTCATCTGGAAATACTTTTTGGTGTCTGAAGAAAGTAGAGGTCCATATTTATTCTCATTTCAAATGTCTAGACAATTTTTGAAGCATTACTTACTGAATAATTTACCTTTTTCTCATACATCTGAAACACTACCTTTATTAAATTCTAATGCTCATATCTTCTTGTATCCATTTCTAGAATCTTGATTTTATTGTATTGAGCTATCCCTTTATGTATCAGGAACAATTTCCTATAGCTTTAAGTACATTACAGTGTATGCATACAGCCAGACATTCTCTTTTCTGAGTGATTTTGGTTGGTCTTACACATTAGTCTTCCTATTACTGGTAGTTTTTCAGTTGATTCTCTTAGGTTTTATAGGGAGAAAAATATCTACAAACACCCATGGTTGCTTCTTGTTCCTTTTCAATATTTATAGTACTTACTTTGCTTGTGTATCCAATTTCTTTGGCTACCACTTTCAGAACAGGCCACTTTTCTGCTTGACATTTAATGGTAATGTTTTGAGTATTGTTCCGTTAAAGAGTGTGTTGGCTTTGGTTAGCATATGTATGCAGACTCTTTAATATAGTATCTATTATTTACTTATTAGAAAGGGATTTTTACTGTTACAAAAGGCCTTTCTTTTATCTAGTTAATTTTCTTTATTTTTTAATTTTTTTATTTTATTTTTTTAAGTTTTTCAAGGTAGGGTTTCACTCTAGTCCAGGCTGACCTGGAATTCTCAGGGTGGCTTCGAACTCACAGTGCTCCTCCTACCTCTGTCTCCCGAGTATTGGGATTAAAGGTGTGCGCCACCACACCCGGCTATCTAGTTAATTTTCTACATTTTGTCATATTAATATGGTGAATTATATTCATAGATTTTCTAGTATCCGATTATATTCTGGAACCAACCTTGCTTGTCATATATTGCTGTTCTAATGTGGACATGTACTTAATGTTTTCTTTTGGATGTTTGAAGGCATATTAATAAGTGTGACAGCCACTCAGTTCTATATACGTGTTCTCTTGTTCTCTTTTTTTTTTTTTTTTTTTTTTTGAGTTAAGGTCTCACTCTAGCCCAGACTGACCTGGAAGAACTCATTCTGTAGTCCCAGGCTGGCCTCGAACTCACAGTGATCCTCCTACCTCTGACTCCGGAGTGTTGAGATTAAAAGTATACACCACCACACCTGCTTCTATGTATATGTTTTATTTGTTATGCGTAGAATCAATATATTATTATTATTATTATTATTATTATTTTATTTTATTTTATTTTTTTTTTTTTTTTTTTTTCAAGGTAGGGTCTCACTCCGGCCCAGGCTGACCTGGAATTAACTATGTAGTCTCAGGGTGGCCTCGAACTCTCAGCGATCCTCCTACCTCTGCCTCCCGAGTGCTAGGATTAAAGGCGTGCGCCACCATGCCCGGCTATATTATTATTATTACTTTTTTTTTTTTTTTTTTTTTTTTTTTTTTCGAGGTAGGGTCTTGCTCTAGCCTAAACTGACCTGGAATTCACTATGTAGTCTCAGGGTGGCCTTGAACTCATGGTGATCCTTCTACCTCTGCCTCCCTAGTGCTGGGATTAAAAGTGTGCGCCACCATGCCTGGCTAGGATTGGCGCTTTTTGTGGAATAACTTGTTTGTGTTCTCAGCTCTTCTTTGATCACCTACATTTTAATTTTTCTTTCATTCCTTAAGTCAATCATAATTCAAATTTTCATTCTTATTATCTAGATTTGTTGGTTAGTGCAATTTAATATACATTTGGGTTATTTTCTTTTTGATGATTCTTAATTTCTGATTTTTTTTTATCATTCTGTAAATCACAGAAGCCAGACTGACCTTGGTTCACCTTTATTTGCCAGCTTTTCACCACTTTGGTTAAGCTTCCAATAATTTCAAGTATTGAATTTTTGTCTAATATATAGCTGGTGGGGGATCAATAGAGCAACATATTTCACGGTATTTATACATTATAGAAAAATTAATTTTATGATATCTTTTTATTTTTTATGATATCTCCTTTAAAAATATTGTGTGTGGGCTGGAGAGATGGCTTAGGGGTTAAGGCGCCTGCCTCCTAAGCCTAAGAATGCTGATTCCAGTCTCCAGCAGTTCCAATCTCCAGGTCCCACGTTTAGCCAGATGCAAAGTGATGCAAGGGTGCAATGCCACACTTGACCGCAAGGGGGTGCACACATCTGGATTTTGTTCTCATTAGTTGAGCACTGTTGGCGCACCCATCTCTGTCTTCCTCTCCCTCTCCCTCCCTCTCTCTCACACTCTCTCTCTCTCTCTCTCTCTCTCCAAAAAAATAATAAAAAAAATAAAAATATTGTGTGTGTGTGCATATATTTCCCTGGGACTGCCATGGCCTCTTGCAGGTGCTACAATCTCCAGATTGATACGCTACTTTCTTTGTCTGGCTTTATGTGGGTACTGGGGAGTTGAACTTGGGTTGCCAGGTTTTGCAAGTAAGTTCCTTGAATCAGTGAGCCATCTCCTTAGCCCATAGAATCTTACCTCTTAGCAGTCTTTTTATTATACTAGGATTGGTTTTGTAGTTTGCATTGTTCTGTCCTAGACAGTACCAGTGCATCAAGCTGAATAAACACAATATGAATGAAATAAGAAAAATCAGAAACAAGATCATAAAGAAAACAGAGATTTTATGATTGATTCTATAATTTATAATGAAGGCTTCTAATACAAGCAGCTTTGAATTTCATATAATTATGTTCTCAGACAACTGTGTTTACTTTTATTAGCATACAGTACTTTTGCCAGTATATTACTCCAACTTTTGAGTCTGTGCTCTGTTCAGGATCTCTATAGTTATTGTTAGAAGGCTATTGTGGTACTTGAATAAAAGAAGTGGGCCTGAAGGAAGAATGCTGAAGGAATTTCCTGCTCAAAGGTTGTACTTGATCCTTCCTGGACTAACAAGTTCACCAGTACCCTACCAGGTACTGTTTTTTATTCTTGTTCTAGAACAGGCTGACCTATGGGTCTTCAAAAAGAAATTATTATTGTTTGTGGTTATGTAAGAAAGACAGTAGTATTATTTAAGTCTGATTGTATGAAGTAACAAGAGGTTTGGGACAGGTGAATCCGCAGCAGAATTTCATAATCTGTTGAGTCTTGATCATGTGTCTGTAGGGGCTCATTCTGTTTTCACTTCACCTGTATATGTTTATAAAATTGCAATTCTAAAAGTTAGAGATTACTAGGGGCTGGAGCAGAAGCACTGAGGAATATTGTTTAATTGGTGCTGTTTCTGTTTGAGGTGATGTAAGTTCTGAAAATGGGCAGTGATGATGATGGTACAATGTGAATGTACTGAGTTATGTACAATTAAAAATGATTAAACTGGTGAATTGTATTGATGCAAGATTTTGGGCTCAGGGAGGAGGAATTAAATTCTGTAAAGGTGAGATAAATCCCAGGCCTGTGGACCCTAAATTTGAATTCTTATCCAATTTAGCAAGGAATTGAAAGAATGGACTTCAAGATGGGTAATTTAATGAATTATGAGGTCTACTTTAGTGAGAATTATCCAGGGAAAAGGTTAGCTGAAAGACTCAAGCCAAAAGGGAATTCTCCTCTGCCCAGCTGGAAAGGGGAAGGTGGGATATGAAGAGAATCTCCTTCACAGAGCAATCTCCCTGTGGGGGGGATGTTAGGAGGAGAGCCTCTGAGGAAGGCTCATAGGCCCACACATAGGAAATGGGAAGCAAAGCACGAGAGCCCAAGCCCTTCACATTCACATAGGGGTTAGAAAAGGCTAAGAGATTGGACAGAGAGGCTTAAAGAGAGATCATACATGTTGCAAAGTGAGAAAGCATCCCTCAAGCAATTCCTCCCCCCACTTCCTGGGGAGGCGGAGGGTGAAGGAGACTTAAACACATGTGTTCAGGTGGAACCACAGGATGGAGGGGCCAACATGGAGAGTAAGAGAGAGATTATACATGTGGTAAGGCTGCTTTGTGCAGATCATGAATCTAGTCAGGATGAGCCTCATCAGACTCAAGTGTATAAGGGCAAAACCACCAGTGTGTAAATCTCTTTTTCCCCTACCCAGTCTGGCTGGGAAGTGAGAGGGTCCTTATTTCAGCCTGGGTATTTTCCTGAGCTTGCCTCCTTATTTTGGGGTGCTTTTTTACTTTGTTGTTACATGTAAGATCTTTAATTTCTGAGTCCTTCACTATTTCTTAATCTTCTCAGGTCTTTTTTTTTGGCAGGGTCACAGTCTAGCCCAGGCTGACCTGAATTCACTTTGCAGTCTCAGGCTGGCTTGAACTCACAGCGATCCTCCTACCTCTGCCTCCCCAGTGCTAGGATTAAAGGCATGCGCTCTAGTCTTTTATGTGAAGGGGGTCTTTTGATTCCATGCTTTGCCTTGTACGTGTGTGTGTGTGTGTGCTCCTCTAGAGCCCTTCTACCCCTGGAGAGTTCCCTGTGATGGAGATTGTCTCAGTCTCCCCACTCTCTCGCTGGCCAGGCAAGGAGGAGGATTCCCCTGTATCTTGAGTCTTTCAGCTAGCCTTCTACCTGGATCTCAGTTTCCCCTTTCAGTAAACCTCATAATTCATCATTTATCATCTCAGAGTTCATCTTGTCAGTTCTTTGCTAAATCAGATAAGGACCCAAAAGTTAAGATTCCTATGTCTTCCCTGATGAATAAGCCTGTCTACAAAGTGAGAGTAATAGGATGCTCATCTGATTTTTGCATATATATATATATATATATATATACACACACATATATATACACACACACACAGGGGTTAGAAAAGCCTAAGAGATTGGACAGATATATATATGGAATGACTTAAGGACATTTTGATATAGATCCTTCTTATAATCTATTTATTCATAGAACCAGAACCGAGTAAATGCTAAGTAATTCTCTTTATGACTTATACAAATATTATGTCAAAAGTGTTTATATTTGATAATATTAAAGATTCTTAAAAGAGTAGCTAGGTACTATCATGTTTTTGTGACAAAGAAATTTAGATCGAATTACCCATGGGACAAATTATCCCAGAGAAAAAAAAGAATTATTAATAGAATAATACCTTAGATCTAGATAGTATTGAGCTGAATTCTACTTACGTTTGTTGCTGAGATAGCTTGGAGAAATTTAATAACTTTTTTGTGTGAAATTTCCTCGGCTTTAAATAACACAGTGATTTGTTTGAATTTCTGGAATTTTATGTTGAGCATGTACTTATTGTTAGCATTTTTCTTAGAATTTGTGATCTTAAATTGATCTTTTGCCATAATTTGGATATGATGACACTATTTATTTTGAGGTCAGGGGAACATTTAGATTAAGAAATTCTGTTTACTGAAAAGAAAAATAATAGCTATTGTTTATAGAAGTACTTCATTTGCTGAAATACTATATGGACAGTAAGTGAATTATTTTATTAGTTTTGCTCTATAGGTAGAAATTTCATGTAATTACTAGTAAATGAGGAGCTGAAGTCCTGTAATAATCAGTTGCTAGCTGAACTGTTTACAGAGTATGCCTTCATTACTTTCATGTTTAAGGTGATTCTTTTCAACTTTGATTTTTTTTAATGGTCTTTAACAAGTATGTGAAATATGTTTAATAAACATGTATTTTTAACTGATGAGTCTCACTCTCATAAATTTGAATGATGTCATTGACAGGAGGTCTTTAACATTTTTTTCCCTTTGAACAGATGTCTTGGCCTGTAGTGACTCCAAATCTCACAATCTTTCCAATTTTCCTTTCTAGTAAATAAGTTTTTAAGAAGTGACATTTTTAATGTGGTTGACTTACTTTAGCAGATATTGCAGCTGAGTAAAGACTTATCCCAATGAGGAATACTTGGTATGAATATAATGATAGTCTTTATTTTTGATTTTCTTTTTTTTTTGATTCATTTATTTTATTTATTTGAGAGTGACAGACACACAGAGAAAGAGGCAGATAGATAGAAATAGAGAGAGAAAGGGTGTGCCAGGGCCTCCAGCCACTGCAAATGAACTCCAGATGCATGTACCACTTTCTGCATCTGGCTTATGTGGGTCCTTAGGCTTGAACCAGGGTCCTTAGGCTTCACTGGTAAGCGCTTAACCGCTAAGCCATCTCTCCAGGCCCTGATTTCTTTGTATTCAGAATAATGTTTTTGATACTAAGCCACTCGCAGTTGAATGTTTTTAGTTTACTAAAGTGTTTAAACTATTTAGTAGTATGTTCTGGTTTTTCTCCTTTACCTTTCTTCCCCCTCCCTTTCTCTTTCCCTGCCCCTCTCCCTTCCCATTCTTCCTTTCTTTTTTCCCTTTGTAGCGCTGCTTGGCCTGGTATTCAACATGTAGAACAAGGTGCCCCCAAATCCCTGCAGTTTTCCTGCCTAAGCCTCCCAAGTGCCGGGATCATAGGTTAGGCCACGATACCTAGCTGATACATTTTCTTAAATGGCATTTAAAAGCAAAGTCTGTCTAGATTCACATAGAAAACAGTAACCAAAGGAGTTGCTTCAACAGAGGAAAGTTACAGGAACTAACTTCACAGATAGTGGAGTTTCTCCAGTCAAACAGGGGTCTGTGAGGTAATATAGGTATTAACCACAGAAAGAAGCATCCATTAGGCTGAGACAGGCGGTGGGAAAAGGTGGTGTTATCAAAGTACAGCAGCCAGAGTTGCTAGAGTGGTTGTGAGGAAATTTGAGCCTTCCTAGGGCTGTATTGGTAGAAGCTGGGGCCTCAGAGGGCT
This sequence comes from Orientallactaga sibirica, assembly GCA_036365145.1. NCBI lineage: Eukaryota > Metazoa > Chordata > Mammalia > Rodentia > Dipodidae > Orientallactaga > Orientallactaga sibirica. The sequence continues at coordinate 2,051,875 of JAEOAD010002038.1, read as the reverse complement.
GACCAGCTTCTCTGTCAGAGATGCACAGGAAATAGGGGAAGAGGAGGAGAAATACTTGTTTTTCTTTCTGCCTTCTAGTTAACTTTCAGTGTCATACTACTGGCCACAACTTTGCCAAGAGGCGAGAGTTCTTGGAAATGCAGTTGCCTGTCATATTGAGCAGCACAGATAAAGTCGAGAAATGGATCTGAAAGTAGTTTCGATGACCAGTTCATTTGTCAGTGTATACTATTCTTTAGTATGTGTGTATATATGTAGCACTAGCAATTTTGAAGAATTTGTGGGGGAGGATACCATACACACACATATATATATGTATATATATTTATATAATATTTTATGTATGTATTTGGGAGGGAGAGAAAGAGGTAGATAGAATGGGTGCACCAGGGCCTCTATCCACTGCATACAAACTCCAGACGCATGTACCACCTTGTGCATCTGGCTTTTTGTGGGTACTGGAGAAACAAACCTGTGTCCTTAGGCTTCACAGGCAAGTGCCTTAAGTACTAAGCCATCTCTCTCCAGCCCCACTTTATATTTTTAAACAATGAAAGGAAATAAAATACTTCTCCAAAAAACCAGCATTAAGATTAGCTTTAAATTCAGACCAGACACCTAGTGGCACTATAATAGGAGGTAAAGCTGTAAAGATGAAAATTGGTTCTTGATTTTATGGTCCTCAAAGTCGCTGGAAAGACACAGTTTTTTTTTTTTTTTTTTTCCTCGAGATTGGGTCTCACTCTAGCCCAAGCTGACCTGGAATTCACTGTGTAGTTTCAGGGTGGCCTCGAACTCACAGTGATCCTCCAACCTCTGCCTGCCAAGTGCTGGGATTAAAGGCATGTGCCACCACACCCGGCAAGGCATAGTTTTTTAAAAAATAATTTTGATGAATTATGGAATGTGTGATGAATTAGAGATGTGCACATGGTTTGGTAGGAATTAAGAGGAGGAAGAGATCAACCTAGTTTTATAGTTTGTGGGCCCCTGTCAGCCAGGTAGGAACTTGAGCCATGTCTTTGAAGAATGGTCAGAGCTAGTGAAGATACAGGAGCTGGACAGGGTGTAAAGCATGTGTATGCAACGGGAGCACGTAGCTGTAGCCTCAGGTTTGTGGCATGCAGGGCCAGAAGATGTACCTGGAGAGCCAAGAGGAGAGAGGCCAGATAGCTTTTGTTCTCACACCCACCAGAACTATTTGAAATGTGTAGTGGAATGAACCTGTTGGGTAACTTTGTTTAACCTCCACCTTTTCCACCATGTGAAAGGTAACCTTGGGAGAGTGCTGAACATTAAAACAGTCCAGGCAGTGTGGAGTGATGCATATCAACTCTCAGTGGTTTACTCCTTTACTCTACATGCCTCCTAGTTCCAAGCTTTCCCAACCCCATTTCACTTCCCTTCTTTTATATTACTTGGATATTCAAAGTCATTAAATAAAGTTACTTTAAAGCAAAGAATGGAAATATGTTATTTTGTTTTAAGTTATCTAAGCCTTCTTGAATATTTTGACACTTACTCTCCTTGAAAAAAAATAAAACCAAGGTCATAGGGCTAGAATGGGGGGGGTGCTTGCTCTGTAGATGCAAGAATGGGAAGCACTAGTCATGATTTAGTGATCTCTAGAGTGTTGGAAGTGTATTGTTTTTCTTGGAACAAGATGTTACTATGTTACTGAAGTATGATGGGATGCAGTCATTTCATAGGAACTTGGGAAATTTTTCCTATATTTTGTAATGTAGTTTCTGATATTGAAGAGTGACAGATTTGCAGTGTGACATTTAAGTTTAGTAAATATATCTTTTAAAATACCAGAATCCTACATTTGAATGAGATCCATTTCACAAGTTGGTTTTAATGTATATTCTCTAATTTATTCTGGTAATACATGTGAAATAGGTTTTATTAGCCTCTCTCTCTCTCACACATTCAAATCTAGATTGAAGGCTTTGAGAAGGAGGGAGAGACTATGGTACATTTTAGACTTTGAATTCCTTAATCTCCATTTGGAAATAAAAGGTTTCATTGGAGAGAAGTGAATTTTAAGGACAGGAAGTTATGCTGTTTAAAAATAATTGCTTTTTTTTTTCAATTAAAAGGAAAAGAACTGGCAGAACTGACCAGTATTGGTGGCTGACTTAATTGGGACAGTGAACTGGGTGGTTGCAACATTATGAGCATGAATGACTAGGATTATAGCAGTGCTTCACTCAGCCTGCAGGTACTGGAAGTGGGCATATGAACTCAATCTTTATGACTGGTGGTTAGTAGAAAGGAGGAAATTCAGGATTAGTGGTCAGAAGAGTAGCCAGGGCTGATGACAAAGACTTAGGAGATAGCTATAGATTATAACTGAATAACATTTCCAAATAATCTACCTATTTAAAAGTATAAAATGCAATGGCTGCCAAATACTCATGGATTTGAGGAATCTTGACTACAGTCATTTTGAGAATATTTTCATCCTTCCCAATAAACTTTGTATTACCCGTTTTCCATTTAAGCAGAAAGGTCATTGAAATATTGATGTATCATTGCATTGAATCTGTATATCACTTTGGGTAATATTAGCATCTCAGTAAGTCTTTCTACTCATGAACATAGATGTCTTTTCATTTATATAGGTCTTTTAAATTTCTTTTACTAATCTTTTGTTACTTTTCAGTATTTTTTTTTTAGATTTTTAATTTTTATTTATTTATTTGAGACAGAGGGAGAGAGAGAGGGTGAGTGAGAATGGGCACGCCAGGGCCTCTAGCCACTGCAAACGAACTCCAGGTGCAATGTCACCATGTGCATCTGGCTTATGTGGGACCTGGAGATTTGAACTGGGGTCTGTAGGCTTTGCAGGCATGCATCTTAACTGCTAAGCCATCTCTCCAGCCCCAGTGTTTTTTTTTTTTATTTAAATTTATTTCTAGGTGTATTATTCTTTTGCATTCTATTGTAAATGGAATAGCTATCTTAATTTTTGGATCATTAATTCCAGATAGCGGAAAATACAAGTAATTTTTCTGTGTTTATATTGTATGTTGCAACTTTGCTGAAAATTTGTTGCTCTGGTATGTTTATTATGAATTCTTTGGTTCTTTTTTTCTCATGGGATAATTTCATCATGGAATTTATGTTTTCTTATCCAATTTTTCGATTTAGAATTTTAGCATATTGTTGAACATCCATGATAAAAACAGGCATCCTAGTCCTTTTCTTGATCTTTGAAGGAAAACTCAGTCTGTTCCCAGCTTTTAGCTGTGGATTTTTTGTTGTTGTTTGTCTTTTGGTTTTTGGAGGTAGGTTCTTGCTGTAGCCCAGGCTGACCTGGAATTAACTATGTATTCTTAGGGTGGCCTTGGACTCATGACAATCCTGCTTGTGCCTTCTAAGTGCTGAGATTAACTGCATGTGCCACCATGCCTGGCAAGCTGTGGATTTGTTTTTTTTTTTTTAATAAAAGTGCTCTTTATCATGCTGTTTCCTTCAATTTCTAGTTTCTAAATTATTTTTTTAGTCACACACGAGTATTTGGATATTGTGAAGTACATTTTCTGCATTACTTGATAAGATTATGTGTTTGCTTTTCCTTCTCCTAATGTGTATTAATTGGTTTTATCACCCTGAACTATCTTTGTATTTCTGCTTAAATCCTGCTTCTTCATGGTTTAAAATTCCTTTAATATGTTGTTGGATTCAGTTTGCTTGCCTTTGTTGAAGATTTTTGCCTTGGTGTTCAAAAGGGATATGCATCTGTAGTTTTCATGTGTTGTCTTTGTTGCCAGTAAAATAATGTAGGCTTTTATTTTTGTTTTTTCTTTTTGATACAGGGTATCATGTAGCCCATGCTGACCTCCTTGAACTTAAGTAACCAAGGATGACCTTGAACTTTTGGTCCTCCTGACTCTTCTTCCCAGTGATGGTAGAAGTGCTAGTTTGAAAGACAGTCAGCTTGATACATAAGAAGAGGCTGTGTTTCACTTCAGGTCTGAAGGCAGGAATAGACCAATGTCCCAACTCTTGGTGGTCAGGTAGAAGGAGTTTCTTCCCAGCCCCCCTTTTTAATGTTCATCTTTGATTGGATGAAGGCACCCATCGTGCTTTACACGGAGTATCGATTCAGATGGAAATCCCAACCAAATGCCTTTACCAATGCACTTGAATGCTACGTGACCAACTATCTGGTCACACATGGCCCAGGCAAGTTGATGACTACAATGATGTGAGTTTATTCTCTTTCTGTGCATAAGTATGTCATCCTATTGCTTCCTCACCTCAGGAGAGGTGATTGTAATCTTATTGAGGATTTCTGTACATGATGGGGCACATGTATCTTTTTTTAAAAATATTTTTTTAAACTTTTAATTTTATTTGTTTGGGGGGTGGGGTAGAGAATGGGCATGCCAGGGCCTTCAGCCACTGCAAATGAACTCCAGATGCATATGCCACTTTGTGCATCTGGCTTACGTGGGTCCTGGGGAATTGAACCTGGGTCCTTTGGCTTCGCAGGCAAGTGCCTTAACCGCTAAGCCATCTCTCCAGCCAAGTACATGTATCTTAATTTCAAGATTGCATTGTCTTTCTAGAAGATCCTTCCTAGAAAATGAAGATTTCTGGGAAGATCTCCCATTTTTTCAGAAATCCTGACCCTAGACACCTGACTTTGGTATCAGCTAAGCTGCCCAGCCACAGGGTTCACCTAAAAATTCCCAATCTGAGTCTCTAGGTGGGCTTCTCAAACCCCATCTTACCTCCTTGGGTAAGAGCTATATCTTCCTTCTTTTAAGCTCCCTTTCTCTTAAAGTTCTCCCCTTAAAGTTATAAACAATAATGAACCTTATCTTTTGGTCTTTGGATTACATTCTTCGTATGTATTAGACAAGATTCTGGGGACATCCCATAATTATTGGTGTGCTGGTATATTGTATTAGTGCATTGGTGAGGAACCCCAGAATTCCTGTGTCAGGATCATATTATTTCTTCACATGCCTTATGACCTTATGGGTGACAGTTAGGTGTACAAACATAAAGTGGTAACTTTGTAAGTCATAGATTTCCCTTTCCTCAGTGTGAGTATGTATGTGTGTGTACACACACGTGAGTATGTTTGATCAGTAAGTTCTCTGTTCCTTAGTGTGTGTTCAGTTAATGTCTTGATAAAAACTGCTTTGAATGCCAAGGACTAAAACAAAAATAACTGCAAACAAAGTAGGAATGTGTGTGCTTAGGGCTTATGCTGAGCTTAGGGGTCAGTCCAATGTGAAAGCAGAGTCCTCTCAAAGTTTCTGTGAATATATATATATGTCTTTGTGTGGACATGCACATTGTCTTGAGAGTTTCTTTGCTCTTTTTTTTGTTTATTTTTATGTATTTGAGAGTTATAGACAGACAGAGAAAGAGGCAGAGAGAGAGAATGGGCACACGAGGACCTCCAGCCACTGCAAACAAACTCCAGATGCATGTGCCCCCTTGTGCATCTGGCTTACATAGGTCCTGGGGAATTGAGCCTCAAACCAGGGTCCTTAGGCTTCACAAGCAAGTCCTTAACTGCTAAGCCATCTCTCCAGCCCTGCTCTTATTTTTTCAAAAAATATTTATATAAGAGAGAGAAAGAAGTAGATAGAATGGGCATGCCAGAGCCTCTAGCTACTGCAAACCAACTCCAGATGCCTGCACCACTTTGTACATCTGGTGTTAGATGGGTACTGGGGAATTGAACTCTGGTCCTTAGGCTTTGCAGGCAAGTGCCTTAACTGCTGAGCCATCTCTCCAGTCCCCAGATTCCTTTTTGTACTTGAACTTTGTATGTAAACTACTCTCAGAACAACTTCAATCTTTTTTACAATATTTTTGTATTTAATTTAAAATTTTTTACTTCAGTGAGATCTTATTTCCTACCTTTGAAATATTCTCTTAGCTTGTGATCTGCCTTGGACTTCTAGTCTGGTTATGGGTGGCATGACTATTAGTGGAATCGTCAATCATTTCTGTATACTATAGCCTTTTAGAAGATTCTTTGGGTGCCAGTAACAGAAGCTCAGACCAAATTACTTATACCATTTGAGAATTTTTATTAGAACACAGCACAGATATCTCACATAATAGGAATTTCAGTTGATTTTTTTCCCTAAAAACTGGAAATTATAAACTACGCATTTTAGGTCTCACTTCTGTGGGTTTGCTGTAGAAAGGAGAAGGCAGAATATGTGTGAAGAGAAATATGATTATTATACTTTTTGTTGTTGATTTAGTTTATGTGTGTAATTGTGAATAGAGTACATTGAGAGTGATAACCCTTTCAGTATGTGTGTAATTCTTGAAGATGAAAACCATCTCAATGAAAGAACTTGTGACAAGTGCTTACCTTTTTCTCTTTTTTAAAAATAATACTGAAATAATTGGACCTTTAAGAGAATTGTGAAAATTTCCTCTTATTTAGGCACAGTATTACATTAATTTTGCTGTAAAATGTTTACATTATTTTAAATGCTCTTATGAATAACCTTTCATGGTGTCCAACTCCGGTATATTAAGTGATTATAGGAACCTTATTTATGAACCAAACTTAAAATTCTTGTTAACTGACATTTTTGCTATAGGTTGCACTTGATTATGAACATTTTATAAATGGTACTGAAGAGAAGAGAGAAAATGGATGTAATGTTATCTCTTAGAACAGAAGGATCATTTTTTTTTTTTTTTTTTCTGAGGAAGGGTCTCACTCTAGCTCAGGCTGACCTGGAATTCACTATGTAGTCTCAGGATGGCCTTGAACTCATGGCGATCCTCCTACCTCTGCCTCCTGAGTGCTGGGATTAAAGGCGTGCGCCACCACACCCGGCTACAGAAGGATCATTATTTATTTATTTATTTATTTATTTATTTATTTATTTATTTATTTATTTATTTATTTGCGAGAGAGAGAGAGGGAGGGAGGGAGGGAGAGAATGGGTGTGCCAGGGCCTCCAGCCACTGCAAACGAACTCCAGGTGCATGTGCCCCCTTGTGCATCTGGCTTACGTGGGACTTGGAGAATCGGACCGGGATCCTTTGGCTTTGTAGGCAAACACCTTAACCGCTAAGCCATCTCTCCAGCCCCAGGATCATTTTTTTAAAAATATCTTAAAATTTTTATTTGAGGGGTGAGAGGCAGAGAGAGACTGGGGGAGGGGAGGAGTGGGAAGGAGGAGAGAATGGGTGAGCCATAGCATCCTGCCACTGCTAACACACTCCAGATACATGCGCCACCTTGTGCATCTGGCTTATGTGGGTCCTGGGGAATGGAACCTGGGTCCTTTGGTATTGCAGGCCAGCACCTTAACCACTAAGCCATGTCTCCAGCTCTTTTATTTATTTATTTATTTTGGTTTTTCTTTTTAAAAATTTTTTTTTATTTATTTGAGAGTGACAGAGAGAGAGAGAGAAAGAGGCAGAGGAAAGAGAGAGGATGGGCGCTCCAGGCCTCCAGCCGCTGGAATGTGCCACCTTGTGCATCTGGCTTATGTGGGTACTGGGGAATTTAGCCTCGAACCAGGGTCCTTAGGCTTCACAGGCAAGCGCTTAACTGCTAAGCCATCTCTCCAGCCCCTTTTTTTGGTTTTTCAAAGTAGGCTCTTGCTCTTGTTCAGGCTGACCTGGAATTCAATATGTAGTCTCAGAGTGGCCTCGAACTCAGCAGCCCTCCTACCTCTGCCTTCTAAGTGCTGGTATTAAAGGCCTGTGCCACCATACCTAGTTCTTCATCATCATCATCATCATCATAATTATTATTATTTTGGTCTTTTCAAGGTAGGATCTCATTCTAACCCAGGCTGACCTGGAATTCACTATGTAGTTTCAGGGCGGCCTCGAACTCATGGCAATCCTCGTATCTCTGCCTCCTCAGTGCTGGGTTTAAAGGCATGTATCATCATGCCCGGCTTCATTTATTTTATTTTATTATTTTTTAAATTTTTTTTTTAAATTTTTAAATTATTTTATTTAATTTTGGAGAGAGACAGACAGAGAGGGAGAAGGAGACACAGAATGAGCACGCCAGCAGTCTCAGCTGCTATGAACGAAATCCAGATGCGTGCGCCCCCTTGTGGTCAAGTGCGGCATTGCGCCCTTGCGTCACTTTGCATCTGGCTAAACGTGGGACCTGGAGATTGGAACCAGAGTTCTTAGGCTTAGCAAGCAGGCATCTTAACCGCTAAGCCATCTCTCCAGCCCTATTTTATTTTTTATTTTTTAATTTATATTATTCTGATTGTACATTCATAGTATTGGTTCCATTATCCTCCTCCCTGTCCTCCCTCTTCCAAAGGGACCCTCATCAGTGGGGAATGTGGCTCATGCATTGTGGGGGTTGTCAAGAGTTCTGGGGGGTAGGCCCAGTCTCTGTGCATAATGCCCCAACTTATGACTCTAACAATCTTTCTGCCCCCCTCTTCCGTGAGTTTCCCTGAGCCACATTGGGGTCATTTTAGTTCTGCTTCAGTGATGAGGTTTTGGGAGCCTCTGTGTCTCTGGATATCTGGCTTAGTTGGAGTTGGACGTTCTCTGTGTTTATCTCCTTCAGCCTTTTTTTGGTGTCGTGATCACCATGAACGCTCTATTCTTGCCCTTCCCCTGCGTTGTTCTGTGGTTTTAGCTGGGGTCCTGGTGAGGTGTGATTAGCTGATCCTCCCTTCAGGATCAAATTCTCCAGTGGAGAGACAAGTTAGTACTAGATAGAAGGGATGGCCATAGATATTTTGGAGGGAATTTTATATGCGTTGGCTCTCTTCTAGCCCACATTTGGTGGTATCTTGATCTTGGAGACTGAGCTCATTTTGTGTACCTGGGTTTTGACTTATTTCCCAGTTCCGGCAATGAGTTCCATTCCACTGAGTGGATCTATTAGCCAAATCAAGACTAGTTGGTTACCCACCATGGCTGTGTGCCACTACTGCACTTGTATGAGCATTACGTCAGGTTGTTACCTACTGTGTATCTTAGACTGCAAGTTGTTTGGACCGATGTCTGACATTTTCCCCCAGTTGCTCATGTAGCACCCTCTGGTACTAGACTAGCTCACTGTCTGGGGACTGACCCTCTTCCAGATTCTGGCTAGGTCTCTCTGTGTTTGGTCTCACACTCATATGCTGTCTTTGACAGTAGGGTCTTACCATTAACCTTTAGTGGGTCACCAAGAACTCTGACAGAAGTCTGTCTTTTTTTGGGAAACCTTGTAGGTGTCTCGGATCAACAGCTCATTGTGGAAGTTAACCCTGTGCTGGCACTGGGAGTTATAAGTCTGCACCTAGGAAGGTGAGGGAGGAAAAAGATAGATAATATAAAAGAGAAAGTGAGTATAGAGAGGAGAGAGAGAGAGAGAGAGAGAGAGAGAGAAAGAGAAAGAGAAAGAGAAGCAGGACAAGATTAAGGTTAGCCTTCATGATGCTCTCTCCAGGTTCTTGTGGTTCAGGTGTTCCCTCTGCGGGCCTGTTGAAGGATCAATGTTTTAGCCTGTTCAGAGTAAAGGGTTTTATAGTATCTTTTCCTTTTGGGTCCCAATTTGTATCCCCCCCTTGTCCTCCCTCCCACCCTCTCGTTCTCTCCCACCCTTACCCTCCCTCCTTCCCTCTTGTCTGGTCCTCTCATTTTTTTTTAATAAAAGAATACCATGACAGTAAACTGAAGTGGAGATAGTGCAAGACCTTAATCTTTCTTAAACTGATATATAAATAATTATTTGCAATAAGTGTAATTAAAAGTTTTAATAACTATTTCTGGTGTCTTTGAATTTAAATTATCTCAAATTAAGTAACAGATTAAAATTTCACTTATAATCATAAGACAGCTTATAATTTTTAAACAAAAAGCATTTACCAAAAAATATACCAAAGTTTAGGAAACCTAATTTAAAACTTTAAATAACCTTTAGTTAATTATTTTTATTTATGCTTGTTAGAGAGAACTTAAATGCAAAAATAATAATCTATATGTCTTTACATGTAAATGTAAGTCCAATCAAAAGATGACTGAAAATTAATGACTTTATTTTAAAAAAAGAAGTCTTGAAATTTTAGATTAGATCTAATTTTTTTGTTAAAGGATTTCATATAAATTGTAAGAATGACTTAATTATAAAATTCATAATGATAATTTGAATTCAGGATATTTAATTTAATTTAAGTTCTAATATATAATTGTGAATAGTAATGACTTTAAATATATAGAATTTGAAGTAAGTCACATAACCTTTGAAGATAATTTTTATAATTAGGTGAGAATAAGGCATGAACTATTTCCACCTGATTTTCTTGCTAATATTTGCAGTTTAATACTATAGTCTTAATTGCTAAAAAAGTTGATAACATAGCTTCTAAGTATTCTTCTGTAAAATAGTACATGATGACTTTCAAGAATTAATCATTCAGATGGAAGTGTTACTTTAAGTTTCAGAAGGGCCTGGTCTAGCGTTGCAGGCCTGAAATCCCAGATACTTGAAAGGCTGAGGCAAGATCACAATGTCAAGGCCAGTCTGAGGAACTAATGAAACTTGGTCTGTAAAAAAAAAAAAAGAAAAAGAAAGCTAGGGATATAGTTTAGGAGTAGAGTGCTTTCCTGGCGTGTGTGAGTTCCCAGGTCTCCTTCCCCCAGCACCACACACAAGATGTTTTAGAACATCTCAGTAGTGTGTGTGTAAGCAAGCATGCCTGCTTGCCTGTGTGCATGTGTATACAGAAAGGTGTGCTTGGCTATTGGGTGTTTATCTAGTATTTATGGGATACAATAGCTGATTGGCCCCAGAAACATATGAGATTTAGCTCTTCCAACAGAGGTGTAGAGTCTGATTTTAGTAAAGGGTGAGATGTTATAGGTCAACTTTTTCAAGAAGCAGTGTAAACATGCTGCATTTTTTTCAGTTTGGATATTACAGTGATATTCTGGTATGGCAAAGAAATGAACATGTTCCTGATAAGGTAATGTATATTCAGATCAACTTGATGGAGTGGAGAACACATACAAATGATTATAGTAGTGCAAATTCAAAAGATGCCACAGTTAGCTTAACATACCAGAATGGGTTAGTAGTTAACTACAGAGTTAAACTTAGTGTACGCTTTCAAAGTTTGAAATTCTAAGGTTAAACATTGTCCTACTGGGAACATGGTATCTGGCCGAAATAACACATTTCCTTGCCTGCCTAGTTTAGGAAGTGCTTTAAGTGACACATTTGTGTGACATCCACTGGATCATACACATAGTGTGAATTTAGTCTCAAACCTTTTAAAAAGTTTATTTTTATTTATTAGAGAGAAAGAGAGAGAGAGACAGGCATATACAGAGAAAATGGGAGTGCCAGGGCCTCTTACTACTGCAAACGAGCTCTAGACACATGCGCCACCTTGTGCATCTGGCGTAAGTGGGTACTGGAAAATTGAACCTGGGTCCTTACACTTTGCAGGCAAGCACCTTAACTGCTAGTTCATTTCTTCAGCCCTAGTCTGAGAATTTTTTTTTAATTTGGTTTTTTGAGGTAGGGTCTCACTCTCACCCAGGCTGACCTGGAATTAATTCACTATGTAGTCTCAGGGTGGCCTCTAACTCACAGCGATCCTCCTACCTCTGCCTCCCAAGAGCTGGGATTAAAGGCATGCACCACCACACCTGGCTTCAGAATTTTTGAGATAAGTACTTTATGATATAATATTCCCCAAATGACAAAAATTAGAAAATATTGCATTAGTGATTGCCAGGGTTTAGGGACATTGGGTGTGGTGAGGGATTGGTGTGACTGTGAAGGGCAAAATATCAAAGAGGGTGCTTATGGTATTTTCTTGCTGGTGATGTTTGCCTGAAGTTCTTTGGAGTTCCAGGTGTAAGTAGGTTTTTTCCTTTCACTAGATTGCGTACGTCTCACCTGCTGAGCCTTGTGCAGCCATAGAATTCTCAGCTCATTTCGCCAGTGTTCAGGGCCATTCCCACAGGATGAAAGCTAGTTTCTGAGTTTGTTTGCTATTTCCTAATGTTTCTTCATTTGGTTAGAGCTTATATAGGCACTATACTTTATTGCTATGTAAGCAGTTAATTAAAAATGAATGTGCTGGTAACTTTGTATTTATATCTAATATTCCTGGTTTTAGGAAACCTGTGTTCCTTCCTATCTACAACATAGTATTAGCAAGTATGACTTATTCCTCATCTATCAAATATTTGTAAAAAATATTTATTTGAGAGAGAGAGAGAGAGATAATATGAATGAATGATTGAATGAGAATATGGGTACTTCAGGACTATAAAGAAACTCCAGATACATGCACCACTGTGTGCGTCTGGCTTTAGGTGGGTACTGGGGAATTGAACTCCAGACCAACAAGTCTTGCAAATAAGTGCCTTTTAACTTCAGAGCCATATCCCTAGCCCTTCAAATAATTTTAACATGATTTTTCTTTATCTCTTTGGGTCCCTAGTTCTCAACATTTTCGGATGAGTAACTGATTTTTCTGAGGGGCTGTTCTGTGCAGTTTAAGATCTGTGGCAGCATGCCTTGCCTCTACCCTCCTGAAGCAAATTATTCCCCAAGTATCAGTTTCTCCAGACATTGCCACTTCACCTTGGCAGTCAGTCATATCTCCTTGTTAACACTGTCTGTCCTGACGCAGTATGAATTTGTTCTCAGTGGAGGTTTCTTCTCTGGATAACTTTGTCTGCTGTAAACATTTTTTCTTCTGGACTATCTGAAGTGTATATTGCCCAACTGTACATGTGCCAGAGCTGAAACTGTGTATCACTCTTTTGTTTGTTTGCTACTTTGATCAACCTCAGGCACTTGGCAGTAGTTTTCAGTATATTATTAATTTTTTTTATTTATTGTCTTATGTGGTGGTAACACAGGTAGGAGATCACTTTGAAGCATTCGAAACTGAGACTACTAATGGTAATTATCAGACTTTCAGACAACAGAATTAATATCCATCATAATTGTTTATAGGGCTGAAGACATGGCTTAGTGGTTAAGGTGCTTGCCTGCAAAGCCTAAGGGCCTATGTTTGACTCCCCAGATCCCATGTAAGCCAGACATACAAGGTGATGCGTGTGCAAGGTCATGAATGGGCACAAAGTGGTACACGTGTACAGAGTTGGATTGCAGTGACTGGAGGCCCTGGTGTGCAATTCTTTCTCTATCTCTGTCTCAGAATTTTTATAAAAATATGTGTGTAATCTAGCAGTGACTCTGGAAAATTTCAAGGCTCTGAAAGATGTTATAGAAATGTAGGAGAGATGTAATTTCTGTTGACTGTGTCCATTACACAAGTATTTGTGTTTTTCTTTCACTTGATGTTATGAACCCCTCCCTTCCAATTAATATTTTTTAAAAGTAGTACACATCTATGTTTGTTCTCAGTTATTTGTTCAGTGTTTTCCCTTAAATTCAGTGCTTCTTGAAGTCTAATGTACATTACAATAAATAATGTACTGAAGGGAAAACATTTCTTAAGAAGTAGAAGCAAGAAGGATGAATGATTTGTTCCAGAGTGAGATGAGGGCCAAACTAATGAATATGTCTGTATACACTGTTAGGGTGACGGATGTGGCATCTGGCTAGGAGTGATTTGTGCAGAGCTGACAGGCATGAGATGTGCATGCTGGTAAGTTGAATACAAGTGGGGTATGAAGACGTTGTCTTATTACCAACTAAAAAGATGTGCATATTTTGCCCCAATGACTAGATAGAGCCCAGTTACAGGTTCCTTACACCATGTTTTTTTTTTTTTTTTTTTTTTTTTTTTGGAGAGAGACACAGAGAGAGAGAGAGAGATAGGAGACAGATAGAGATGGGCGCGCCAGCAGCCTCTCAGCTGCTGTGAATGAAATCCAGATGCATGCGCCCCCTTGTGGTCATGTGCGGCAATTGTGCCCTTGCATCACTTTGCATCTGGCTAAACGTGGAACCTGGAGATTGGAACCAGTGTTCCTAGGCTTAGGAGGCAGGTGCCTTAACCGCTAAGCCATCTTTCCAGCCCACACCATGTTTTTTTTTATTCAGCAAATCCTAGGTAATAAATAATAGCATAATCTAACCATTTTTATATGGTGTTTGGTGTTTTCCTAATCTAGACCAAACCTTTCATGAACAAAATCATAATATGTGTTCATTATAGGAAATTAGAAAAGAATGAAATGTGGAGAAAATTAGATGTAGTTATACTCCCCATAATCAAGAGTTAAACCACTATTGCCATTTTAGTTAATTCCATTCTCTTAAATTTCACATAGTTTGCCATTCTGTAGATATAGATATATGATGGGTGTATGTCTACAGATATATACATACGTATACACACACACATACACACAGTGGTATATATGCATGCTGCACTATATGTTTTTATGTATATTTAGTGAGTTATTATATATGACACATCAGAAGCCTTCAATTGCTCTCTACCTCATTTTCAGGGACATGATTTCTCATTGAACCCAAAACTCATCAATTTGACTAGAAACGCTAGCCAGTAATCTTCAGAGATTCTCTAGTCTCTGTCTGTCATTGCTGGGATGGCAGGGGTACACCTCCATGCCTGGCATTTGTATGTAGGTTAGGGGATCTGAGTTCAAATACTCATGCTCGAGCAGCAAGTACCATACCCACTGGACCATCTCCTCAGCTACCTGTGTGGGTGCTGGGATCTGAGCTCAAGTACTCACGCTTGAGCAGCAAGCTCTTACTGACTGAGCCATTTCCTCAGCTCCCTGGAATCTTTAGTATTGCTAAATATCTTGGCTGGTTACTATGTGATCACTGTGTAAATATTATTATTATTTTATTTTATTTTTTTTAGGGGGGAATTGGCACGCCAGGGCATTATCCACTGCGATTGAACTCAGACGCTTGTGCCACCTAGTGCACATGTGAAACCTTGTTCTTTGTGGCACATTGTATGTCTGGCTTACATGGGATCTGGAGAGAGATTAAACATAGGTCCTTAGCTTCTCAGGCAACCACTAAACTATCTCTCCAACTTGTACATATTATTTTTAATAATTTTTGTATTTTGATATATGAAAGTTTAACAAACATTTTATTACTCTACTTTCTGTTGAATACTATTTTCTTTTATTTTAAGGTAGAGTCTCACTTTGGCCCAGGCTGACCTGTAATTCACTATGTAGTCTCAGGCTGTCTATGAACTCATGACCATCCTCTTAACCTCTACCTCCCTGCGTGCCAATTCCCCCCCTAAGATCTCAGATAAAAGCGAGAGCTACCATGTCCGGTGGGGAGGGAGAAAGAATGAATGGGTACACCAGGGCTTCTACCCATTGCAAATGAACTCCAGACACATGTGCCTCTTTGAATCTGGCTTTACGTGGGAACTGGGGAATTGAACTCAGGTTGTTAGGCTTTACAGAGGCAGATGCCTTAACTGCTGAGCCCTCTCTCCAGCCTTTGTTTCTTTTTTGCTTTTTTGGGGGGTAGGGTCTCCCTGTAGCCCAAGCTGACCTAGAATTCACTCTGTGGTCTCAGGCTGGCCTTGAACTCATAGTGACCCTCCTACCTCTGCCTCGCAAGTGCTGGGATTAAAGGTGTGTGCCACCATGCCCAGCCAGCCCTTGTTTTAATACTGTTTCTAAGATTTGTGACATTAGTGTTAAATTATGTAGAGAATTTGGTAAAATATTAATAAAAGTTTTGGGGCAGTTTCAGATTTATAGAAAAATTAAGATTTCAAGAACACTGCAGTTTTTGGATAGATAAAAACTTTATGTAAGACTGATTGATGACTCAGTTGTCTTGTGACCCCCGTAAAGTGTCTTAATTAGATTATGAGTACATTCTGATTGCAGTAGTTAAGTGACCTTGTGTGTTCTTTCAAGGACTTTGGTCTTCTCAAATTACAGGGAGCATTAGCTGTTTGCCAGTCACTTTGTCCTTTTGCATTTTTGTCTTCACGTTGGAAGCCCTGCCAATTTGAACAGCTTGTGTGTCAGCCCCTGTAGAGAAAGCTGGACTGAG
This sequence comes from Orientallactaga sibirica, assembly GCA_036365145.1. NCBI lineage: Eukaryota > Metazoa > Chordata > Mammalia > Rodentia > Dipodidae > Orientallactaga > Orientallactaga sibirica. Next base: position 2,035,893 of record JAEOAD010002038.1, on the reverse strand, counting down.
GTGAAGCAGACCACTGAAAACTAGTACTGTGCACTTCCTGTTGGTGCTTTGTGAAATAAGAAAACATTGTCTGCTAATGAATAAAATGCTATCCATAGTAATTAAGGTTATTCTTATTCTTGTTGCCTCCCAGAAAATTTTATTGGCTTAGTGAAGATAAAAAAACTGTCAGGCTGAAGCATTATTATACTGTAAGTAAAAAGGTAAGACTATTTAGTGTCCACTTGTTTGAGGGAAAATATGTTGAAGATATATACAAAATATAGAGGTAGATATGTTATAACCATATAAATAATTCATGAGTTCTAATCCTATGTTGCCTTTCAAGATCTGAGAATGTGTTTTTTTATATATTAAGATGAGGATTTTTTTTCAATAGCATTGAAAAATATTTCTACTTCTAACAAGGATTGATTTAGTTTATGTGCATTTGCTTATTTAAAACTATCAGAATCTAGAAAATCATTGTAGTTTTATAGGTTGTGATTTGTTTGGGTGGCGTATTGTTTAGGTGATTTTGCAGAATTATTTATTTGCTGATTTATTTATGTATTTCATTATTTATTTATTTGATTATTTAGTAAATTATTTATCTGATGAATTATTAATACATCTTCATGACATGCTTTAAATTATTTATAACTTAATTTTGAGTTTATTGCTTTTAGACGCTGCATTGTTACTGACTAGTTTTGATTTTTTTTCTTTGTGATTCTTGAAAATTAAAGTATTAGCTCTAAGGCAAAAAGTATATTCATTGCAATGCCCATGGAATTCTTTTTTAATTTATGTTAGTGATAACAATTCAGTTATGATTTTTTTTAGCATTAAGTTTACCTGTTGAGGGTTACTGGTGTGTGACAGTGTCAGGGTGTAGTGTGATGGGCATTGTAGAGTCACTTGCAAATTAATGATACAGCTTCACTGCAAACCTAAGTGGAACCTGGAAGTCTAAGTCCACATTACACTCTGTACCTCTAAGGGCAGGTTGGTATTTCTTACTTGCCTCAGAATAAATGATGACGTGCCAGTTATTTGATCTTAGTGGTGAGTCTTTCTACTACTGAATGTTTTCAGGAAAGTTGAGAGAAAGTAAGTGCAACTTAGATTTGGATCCGGGAAATATGAATTTGACTGATAGTCTTTTTTTTTGTAGTCCAGGCTGAACTGGGATTCACTGTGTCGTCTCAGGGTGGCCTTGAACTCATGTTAATCTTCTTATCTCTGCCTCCCAAGTGCTGGGATTAAAAGCGTGCACTACCATGCCTGGCATGATAGTCTTTTAAAAATTTTTAAACTTTTGCTGGGCATGGTGTCGCACACCTTTAATCCCAGCACTTGGGAGGCAGAGGTAGAAGGATCGCCATGGGTTCAAGGCTATCCTGAGACTACATAGTGAATTCCAGGTCAGCCTGAGCCAGAGTGAGACCCTACCTTGAAACCTACTCCCCCCAATTAAAAAAAAATTATTTATTTATTGAGAGAAAGAGGGAAGCAGGGTGGGGGGGGATTGGTTGTGCCAGGGCCTCTAACAAATGAACTCTAGACACATGTGCCACCTTGTGCATCTGGCTTATGTGTGTCCTGGGGAGTTGAACCTAGGTCCTTGGGCTTTGTAGGCAAGTGCCTTAGCAGTTAAGCCATTTCTCCAGCCCTTGTAGGGTTTATTTTTTTAAAAGACATCCTTTTATAGGAATATCTGGAAAACAGCAGGATATGTATATATATTTTCACATCAGTCATAATGAGATAATTATTTCATAGTATATCTTATAGATGTTTAATATTTTAATGAGCCAGACTAGGCAAACATTTATAAATGTGAAATACAGTTTCTTTGACCTTAGCTTATGGGTTGTATGTGATGTTTCTGTTTTAACTGAAGAATACCATTTCTTTTTCTGAATCTGTTTCTCATGTAGTATGGTTATTAGAGCTGTCCCTGAATGCTTTAATGAGTAGGTTAAAGTTACCATTTGAACAAAGGAGTGCCAAGTGTACAGCATAGCTTTTATTTTGTGTTTGCTTGCATTGAATTACTCTGTCCTTTATAGTTGTAACATTCAGAGAGAAGCTGCTTGTACATCTATCTCAGTGCTATTGAAATAGAGCAAAAAATGGCCTCTGTAGACAGCTTTCACTATAGAATTGTAAATTATGCATATATATCCAAATTTCTTATTTTGAAGTATTGAATGTATGAATATTTAATTGGAATGTTGCTTTAGCATCTTCATATGCTTGCCTTGAAGAAAATGGCTTTCTTTGATTTATGTACATTGATTTGGAAATGCATGTATCATATGTATCTGTGTGACTTTTCTGGATGTAGCCACAGATACTGTTAAATATTGAATTTTAATTTTAAATGTTCTTCAGCATGCCAGTGTGGTCTTTTGAATAAAAAAAGTTGCCTTCTCCAGAGTTGAATAAAGTGCATGTTGGTTGTCATGGTAGCCTATAAAAGCCACACTATTATTACCATATATAAGGAATATTAGGTATATCCTCCAAGTGATTTTTCCTCGGAAGATATATGCACAAACACTCAGGTACCTTCTCATTGTTGGAACAAAACACTTGGCCAGAAGCATCTTGTGGGAGGAAAGGGTTTATTTTGTCTTGTAGTTTGGAGGGGAAGTTTCATCATGGTAGGAAAAGGCATGGCAGAGCAAATAGCCAGGGTGTCACATCTTGTCACATCTGCTGGGAGTAAACACCAAGAATGAGCTAGCTAGTACTAGGAAGGGGCCTAGACTACCCAATCCCAAGTTTTCTCCCAATGACACATCTCCTCCAAGTCTGTACCTCCCAAAGGCTCTGCCAGGGGGGCTTATGTATGAGGCTTAATAACAAACACATGAAACTATGGGGGACATTTCACACTCAAATTACTCATTCTTGCCCTGGATTCTGTAGACTCATGGCCATCTTAGGATATAAAATGCGTTTAGTCCACCTGTAAAAGTCCTCATAGTCTTTACCTCTCCCAGCACTGTTCAACAAAAGTCCAAAATCTCATTTCAGACTCAAGACAGTTTCTTTACTGTGAGCCTATAAAATCAAAACACACGTTACATAGTTCCAACACAATGGCACAGAGTAAGTGTTCCCATTTCAAAAAGGAGAAATTGGAGCATTTCAAGGAAAGATTAGACCAATGCAAGTTGAAAAACCAGTAGGGCAAACATCAAACCCTGCATGTCCATGCCTGGCACCTTGTTTTTGTGATGAAATCCTGAGCTCCAAATAGATTGGGCAGCTCAGCCTCTCCAGCCTTGCTGCTTGCAGGCTGGACAGATCCATCAGAATCAGCAGCTTTCCTTGGCAGCTCTCTCTCAGACATGGCATTGCCAGAGTCCTGGTTCATTTTCATAACTTTGGGCCGTGGCTCCCCAAGAATTTGTAGGGCCTTCAACCCTCTAGAACCATGTGCACTCCATGAGCCTTTATTTCTGGCATCTTAATGCTTCCAAACCTAGTTCTGGTTGGGCACCACCACCAAATTTGTTGACCTGGGGGGATGTGACTTTGAAGAACAGGAAATTCCTCCAGTATTCTTCCTTCAGGTCCCCCTTTTTGTAAGAATCAGAACTCCTGTTGTTTCCAGCAGCTGACCTATCTTCAGTGATGGAGATCTCTTAAACAACTGTAAGTGAAGCAGCCTTAAAAGCCAGTCCACATTTCCTTCTGCCTACTTCAGCCTCTCAAGTGCTGGGACTATATGCGTGCACCACTGCAGCTGGCTCTTTATTTTCATTTTACTCAATATTTTCCTCTATCCCACATACCATTTCATTACTTTCGAATACAACTTGGCTCATGTTCTCAAGACACAGACAAAAAGCTGCTAGCCTCTTTGCCAGAATATCACAAAACTACCTTTAGCTCATCTCTGACAAAGTTCTTTTTTTCCCTTCTGAAACCTCCTATCCTGAACCTTCACAGCCCACAGTTCTCTCTGCATTGTGGTCTTTCAAACCCTCACCAGAATGGTCCTTTAATCTCTGAATAGAGCACTACAGGGTATCTCGGGTCCAGAATTCCAAGTTCTTACATGTTCTTCCTATGAACCAACTCCAAAGACTAAAAAAACCACATGGTGAGATTTTTTTAGCAGCAACAACCCCACTTCTCAGTACAGATTTTCTGTAGCAGTTACCTTCTTGTTGCTGGAACAAACACCTGACTCAAAGCAGCTTGTGGAAGGAAAGTGTTTATTTTGGCTCACAGTTTCATGGGGGACTTTTCATAATTGTGGGGGAATCTTTGTAGCAAAATCGTAGCAAGTGCACATAGCCAGGGTCTATCACACACATCTCCACAACAGTTTGAAGAAAGTATCTGAGCCCTGGGCTTGGAGCTAGGCTGTATCATCCCAGTGCCTGCCACCAGTAGTATACCTCTTCCAGCAAGGCTCCATCCCCAAAGGCCCTGTTACTTCCCCACATTGTCATTTGGTGTGGGTCAAGTATTTTGCACCACCACAACAGGCATGTGGAAATTTTCTTGGCATCAAAATAATCTTTGAGGAATTGTCCTTGAAAAGTGACATTGATGCTACAATAGCTAGCATGATGTAATACTCGAATCTTATATTTATTTTCAGAATGATATAAACATTATGCATTGTGATTCTTTATTTTGTGCATGAAGAAATAGAGCATTGAAGATGATAAGCAACTTGTTCATTGTCATAGAACTGAAAGTGGTGACACTGGGATTAGTACTCATTTAGTTTGACTAAGGAGTGGTTCTTTGAGCCTGTTACAGTTTTATATGTATAGAAGGCATAATGTCACTTTTAACTGGAATGGTCCTCACCCCAGGGGCTTTATTTAGTCAGTCCCTTTCCTCTCATAGTTGAACTTTATTAAGCTCAGCAGATTTACCTTGTGTTATGAGTGTTCATCTTTCTTGAGTAGTAGAGAAGGAGTTTAGCTGCTCTGATTTTCTAATTGCATTCTTGTAATCCTAGGTAGTTGAATAAAATTATGCACTTGTATCTCTGGAAGCTGCTTAGTGTATTTGCTTGTTAGATGATTGACACTGAAGTAAAATCTCTTCATTGAAGCTCAAGGCCATTCCCAGTGCTTTGTTAGGTCAAATCTGATTTGTTGATAAGAATAATTTTATTATTAGGATCAGACACATATACATTGTTAAAAGAAAGGCTAATCCTCAGCTTTCATAGAAATGGTCACAAACATGCTATTAAATCAAGCCTTAGTATCCTATTTAGCACACAGTTCAGCATTTTAACATATACATTAAAGGACAAGTAGGCATTGTAGTTTTATCTCCCACTTACTTGCATCATAGGCAAGTAACTCTATGCGTAGCCCAGGTGTAGGTTTTACTTTTTTTAATGTGGATAAGTCTGTGGTTCTTCCCCCAACTGAGGTAGGGTCTCACTCTAGCCCAGGCTGACCTGGAATTCACTCTGTACTCTCAGGGTGGCTTTGAACTCATGGCAATCCTCCTACCTCTGCCTCCCAAGTGCTGGGATTAAAGGTGTGAGCCATCACACCCGGCTGTAGTCTATGGTATTTTTGACAATTTCGTATATGGCTACAATGCATTTTTTATCTTATATTTACCCTATTATTATCTCTTTTTAAATATTTTTATTTATTTTAGACAGAGAGAAAGAGGTACATATAGACAGAGAATGGGCCTACCAGGACTTCTAGCCACTGCAAACAAACTCCAGACACATGTGCCACTACATGCATTTGGCTTATGAGGGTACTGGGAAATTAAAGCTGGGTCCTCAGGCTTTGCAGGCAAGTAAGTGCCTTAACTGCTGAACCATCTCTCCAGTCCTATTATTCTCCCTTATTCTTCTACCACTTCATCTGAACTCCTTCTTAACTAATATTCCTCAGTATAGTTTTTCTTTTGTGTGTATATGTGTGTGTGGTATGCATGTATGTATGTGCTCATGTGCATGTGTGTGCATGCATGTATACTTGGGTATATATGGCGGCAAGAGGTTGACATCGAGTGTCTTGATTACTCAGGCAGCTCTCACTTGAAGCCAGTTTGCTAGTGGATTTTGCTAGTCTTGCTATCACCAGAACTGGTCAGAGTGGTGGATGGTTGTAGTGATAGATGTAAAGCAGAGCTGGTCACAGAGTAGTGGACGAGTGTAAAATGTAGTTGGTCATACAGTGTAGGATGGCTGTGAAGCAGAGCTGATCACAGACAGTGAATAGTTCTAAAGCTTTGTGCTTGTTTTTGCTTTTCTATCTTGTAATTGATAGCATATTTGACATTGTACTGATTGCTAATCCTGTTTGATAAAACTTCACAATTTGGCCAGGCGTGGTGGCATACGCCCTTAATCCCAGCACTTGGGAGGCAGAGGTAGGAGGATCTAGAGTCAAGGCCACCCTGAGACTACCTGAGCCAGAGTGAGACCCTATCTCAGAAAACAAACAAACAAAACAACAACAACAACAACAAAAAAACAAACTTCAGAACTTATTTCAAGTTGGATTTTTTTCTTTAAAAACTGTGTTATGTGTCACATATGTTGATAAAGCTGGCACTTTTGCCAAAACATTTTAGTAAAATTCTGTGTGGAAATATAGAAATCTCTAGATGACAGTAGCTTAATATTTTTGTATTGTTTTCTTTTTAATTCCCTTCTGACATGCACTTATCTCTCATAGAAAATTACATTATTAAAGTCATAATGAGTATAAAATTTTAATTTCTAGTTTATTTGTGTTTAGAGTGTACATGACTTGGAAAGTTGAACTAGAAAACCATAGAGGCATGTTTGTACATCCCAAAGTTAGTGATCTTACTTATGTGTATAGCATCAGAATTGTTTTTCTTCAGAAAGGCCTATCTATGCCTGACATCAAAGGAAAGAGGCATCCCTGTATTCTTCCTCAAATGTGAAGCATATACTGCTGTTTTTCTTTTTAAGTTTTTATTTTATGTTTATTAGAAAAAGAGAGGGGGGGGAGAGAAGCAAATAACAAGAGAGAATGGGTGCTCTAGGGCTTCCAGCCACTGTAGACATACTGCAGATACTTGCACCACCTTGTGCATATGGCTTATGTAGGTCCTGGGGAATTGACCTTGGGCCCTGTGCCTTCATAGGCATGTGCCTTAACTGCTGAGCCATCTTTTCAGCCCTGCTGCTGTATTTCTAAGAAGGACAATGAGGCTTATGTGTTGTGTCTGTTACTAGCTCCTTTGTAACTGTGACAAGTCAAAGTACAGTCAGATAAACAGATAAACACAAGATTCCTTTCACCCGTCCTCCGCTTCGTGGGTGGCTTGTGAAGTAGTTGGGGGTCTGTGTACTGATGTTTTAGGACAGTAACCAAGGTTGTTCTCATGAAGTGTTGTAAGTGTCTTTTCCCCTGCCTCCCATCTGTTTTCATGTTTTGGTGTGAATGTGTATGCCAATTCTGGGCTAATTAAATAGAACCTTATAAAATTTAAAGTTTGTAAAATTGAAAGGTGACATTTTTTCAGGCATTTTAAAAATGATATGCCTTTAATAATGTGGCCTACTATAATACTTAGCTTTGACCACTTTAGTATTGATATTGCTAGGAATGTAGTGAAAACTAAACAATAAAAACAGAAAATAATATACTCTTATATATAAAACTAATTAAAAAGGTTTTAAGTATTTCATAAGGCTATCCTAAATATTAAAATTTTATTTTAAAGTAATTCACTATTAAATTTATGTTAAAATTATTATTTTTATTTTCTTGAGGCAGGGTCTCACTGTAGCTCAGTCTTACCCTGTAGCCTAGGCTAGCTTTGAACTCATGATAATCCTCCTACCTCAGCTTCCCTAGTGCTGGGAATATGTGCCACTACGCCTTGGCTCAAATTATGTTAAAATTATTTTTAGGTTACCTAGCCTTCAGTATTACTCTGATGCTGTCCAACAGTCTGTTACATAATATCTCTGTAAGTTTATCACTGTATTTCGTTGATTGGTGTTTGGAGCGACATTCCTACCTCTGCCTCCCAAGTGCTGAGATTAAAGGCATGTACCACCATGCCTGGTGAATTATATTTTTACAAGTAGATTCAAAATAAAACTAAATCTATACAGTATTTTATTCAAATTGGATTAATTTCACCCCTTTTGAAACTGTGGCCTTCATTTAGAGCTTATTAATTTTGGAGGGCTGGGGAGATAGCTCAGTTGGTAAAGTGTTTGCCATAATCACAAGGACTTGATTTTAATTTCAGTACCCATGTTAAATGCCAGTTTGGTGGTGTGCACCTCTAACCCCAGAGCTGGGGAGGTAGGTGGCTACAGGAGGAGCTGTGGCTCACTGGCCAACTAGTCTATCCCAATTGGAACTCTCCAAGCCAGTGAGAAACTCTGCCTCAAAAGAAAAACAAACAGCCAAACCACCAGACAGCAGGTGGATGACGTTCCTGTGAGTGATGCTCGAGGTTGTCACTGGTCTGCATAATCATGCATGCACGCACACAGGCAAACGCACATTTCTAAAAAGATATTTTTGAATGTACTAAGTGTTGTATGTATTTACACCATCTCTATCATTCCATTTCTCCAGTTTCTCTGTCTCCTCACCTTCATTTGTATTTTCCTTCCCTTCTTCCATTATGCTGAGCCCAGTGTACACAAAAGTTGTAAAAAGCTCAAATATGGGAAGTTCTTAAGGAGAAAAAGTGTAATTATGTTACTGTGTAACTTTTAAGATGTCTGGGAAGCTACAACTGTTTAACAGATGTGATTGCTTCATTGTTTCAAATTTATGCCAATCAGAGTTGATAGGATTTGATCACACTCTTGTAGATTTATGAGATAAATTACAATACTGTATGACACACTTCAGATAGAAAACATCAATATAAGTTGGATATGATTTCTTGTTTAAGATAACAAGCCCGTAATTCTTTAAATCAGATGGCTGCTACTTTGAGAAAATATTTACCAGTTTTTGTGAAAATTAACATGAGCCTGTTTTTCCTTCAGGATGGCAAATTATTTTGGATTCTTATGTGTAGATATAATTGTGAATGGAAGGAGTCTTGTTTGTATTAGCTGGGGATGACCTATCAGACTTCCAAAGGCTTGTAAAGAGATGAGGTTGATCAGATGTAGAAAACTTTAGCATAAAATCCATGTGGTACTGGATTTCTTTAAAGTGGTTTCAATAGGCATGTCTAAAATATTACTAGGATTTTTCATTAAGGAGACATTTAGTACTTTGCATACAAATAAAATGGACAAGAGCATTCTAATAGTGACAGGTTCCCTCATGTTGTTAGAACCAAAGAACCAGGAGTCCGTCTTTCAGTCCTGTTTTTTCTTATAGCAAATGTGAGAACCGTTTATTTAAAGCCTCTGCTGAGACTATGCTTCACTCCACTCACAAGGTCCATGTAGTGGACACCCTCATTCCAACTCAGTGTGATCTTCTGAGAGCTTAATGTGAAATTAGATCATACTGTGGAAAGTATATGGACTTCTGTGATTGAAGTTTTTTATTTTTATTTATTATTTTTTAATTTTTTAGAGTGAGAGCAAGAAAGAGAGAGAGACACACAGAGAAAGAGAGAATTGGTGTACTAGGGTCTCAGCCATTGCAGTCAAACTCCAGATACTTGTGCCACCTAGTAGGCATGTACAACCTTGCTCTTGTCTCACCTTTGTGCATCTGGCCCACGTGGGATCTGGAGAGTTGAACATGAGTCCTTAGGCTTTGCAGGCATGTGCCTTAACTGTTAAGCCATCTCACCAGCCCTGTGATCGAAGTTTTTAACTTTTAGGATATGACTAGGCACATCATGATTTGGCTTTTACAAAATCTTTTATTTGTATCATGGTTAGATTAAAAAAAAAAAAAAAAAGGGCTGGAGAGATGGCTTGGCGGTTAAGGCTCCTGCCTGCCAAGCCTAAGAACGCTGGTTCCAATCTCTAGGTCCCACGTTCAGCCAGATGCAAAAAGTGACACAAGGGCGCAATGCTGCACTTGCCCACAAAGGAGCGCACACGTTTGGAGTTTGTTCACAGTGGCCGAGAGGCTGCTGGTGCACCCATTTTCTTTCTCTTTATCTCTTATCTATCTCTCAAAAAAAATTAAATTAGCTGAGCTGGTGCACACCTTTAATCCCAGCACTTGGGAGGCAGAGGGAAGAGGATTGTCATAAGTTCAAGGCCATCCTGGAACTACAGAGTGAGTTCCAGGTTAGCTTGGGCTAGACTGAGACCCTGTCTCAAAAAGTCCCCCCCCCCAAAAAAAGGAACTATAGAGGATAGAATAAGCCACACTGCATCTACCACACAGAGTTAGTATGTTAATGGAGGATAGGACAGACCATGTATATTTACCACATAGAGTTAGTAAGTTAATGTTTGCAAAGTATAGTTTTTTTTTTATTTGAGAGAGAGAGAGGATGCACCAGAGCCTTCAGCCACTGCAAACGAACTCCAGATGTGTGCATCCCCTTGTACACGTGTGACCTTGCACACTTGTGCCACTGTGCATCTAGCTTATGTGGGATCTGAAGATTCGAACATGAGTTCTCAGGTTTCACAAGCAAGTGCCTTAAGTGCTAAGCCATCTCTCCAGCCTTAAATGTAGTTTTTAAAATCCTCTCTTTCCCAGAGATAACACTTTCCTTAAATTGATTTATATTCTTCCTTTCTACTTTTATATGTTTATTCATTTATATCTCTATTAGCATTCTGTTTTTAATGCTTACTTAATATTCTGTTGTTCTGTTCCTCTCTCCCTTTCTGACCACATGTTCCTGAACTTTTTAATGTCTTTTTTTTTTTTTTTTTGAGGCAAGCCCAACAGACTGGCCTTTTTTATTTTTATTTATTTTTTGAGAGAGAGAGAGGCAGGTAGAGAGAGAGAGGAGAGGAATACAGATAGAGATGATCGCATCTGGCTGACGTGGGTCAGAATCAGCCTCTCCACAGGCAGCTGCTAAGCCAAAGCCCAGACTGGCCTTTTATTTATTCATTTATTTTTGGAGAGAGAGAGAGAGAAAGGGAGAGGAATACAGATAGAGATGGGCGCACCAGCAGCGTCTCAGCTGCTGGTCAGATGCGTGCAGCATTGTGGTCAAGTGCAGCATTGCGCCCTTGTGTCACTTTGCATCTGGCTAAACGTGGGACCTGGAGATTGGAACTGCTGGAGATTGGAACCAGCGTTCTTAGGCTTAGGAGGCAGGCACCTTAACCGTTAAGCCATCTCTCCAGCCCAGACTGGCCTTTTTTAAATGTGAGAGCGCAAGAAAGAGAGAATTGGTTTGTCAGGGCCTCTAGACGTGTGTGTCACCTTGTTCACATGTACAACCTTGTGTGCTTGCATCACCTTGTGTGTCTGGCTTTTGTGGGATTTGAAGAGTCGAACATGGGTCCTTAGGCTTCACAGGCAAGTACCTTAATCACTAAGCCATCTCTCCAGTCATTTATTTATTTATTTATTTACTGTGCTGTAACATTTTTTTGTTTATTTTTATTTATTTATTTGAGAGCGGCAGAGAGAGAGAGAATGAGAATGCACACACCAGTGCCTCCAGCCACTGCAAACGAACCCCAAATGCATGTGTCACCTTGTGCATCTGGCTTACGTGGGTACTAGGGAGTTGAGCCTCTAACAGGGGTCCTTAGCCTTCACAGGCAAGCGTTTAACTGCTAAGCCATTTCTCCAGCCCCCTATAACATTTCTTAATATGCCAAAATCAGCATTATATTTTGTGTATCTCATTTTTTATTTATGAGAGAGAGTGAGATAGCAAGAACGAGAGAATGCCAGAGAGAGAATGAATTGGTGTGCCAGGGTCTCAGCCACTGCAAATGAACTCCAAACATGTGTGCCACCTTGTATACATGCACCACCTTATGCATCTGGTTTATGTGGGTTCTGGGGAGTCAAACCTGGATCCTTAGGTTTTGCAGGTAAGCACCTTAACCACTATGCCATCTCTCCAGCTCCATATTTCCCTTTTTACCAGTATTGAGTGGCTAGGGCACTGCATAGGCTTCTTAACAGGGCTTTGCAGACTTAGATTCTGAACACCGAAGACAAGGTGCTACTCACTCCTAGGATCCTTGTGATCTCGTGATGTCCCTCACTCCCAGCACCCTCGGGATCTTCTGATGTCCCTCACTCCCAGCATCCTTGGGATCTCGTGATGTCCCTTCCTTCCAGCATCCTCAGGAGCTTTGTGCTAGGTGATTGTTTTTTACAGACTAATCTGGTATTTCTAATATGGCAAAAAGTTGCCTTTTAGTATAAAAAAATATAAAAACTTAAAAATAACTTGATATGGGCTGGAGGGATGGTTTAGTGGTTAAGGCACTTGCCTACAAAGCCAAAGGACCCAGGTTCGATTCCCCAGGACCCATGTTAGCCAGATGCACAAGGGGGGCACACCTCTGGAGTTTGTTTGCAGTGGCTGGAGGCCCTGGCACGCCCATTCTCTTTCTCTGTGTCCCTCTTTCTCTGTCAATTAAATAAATAAAAATATTAAAAAATTTAAAAATAGCTTGAAAAAATATACTGTATCTAATTTTTATATGCTTGCTTTGTTTCCACCTTTGGGGGACTAGGATATGTCCTATTTGGATTATTTCACCGGTCCAGCACATGTGCTTGGTTTGTGTATACATAAGACATAGTTTTGCTTAATATTATGATAGTTCCCAAGGAGCTATGTACTGTCTCATTAATAACTATAATATATCGGTTATTGAAAATTATATACTTTGATCCTTTTGAAAAAAGATTAGATATTTGAAAATGATATCTGAATTTAATTCTTCATTTGAAACTTATTACTAGTCTAGCTTATTTTTTAAATTCACTTTCTGTTTTGGGAGAATTCATTTTGATGGAAGTTTACCTCTAAAAGTACACTTAAAGAAATGGTATAGACTTAAGATTTGAATTGTTGTGAACTCTTGAGACACTGAAGAGAAACCATCACTGATGAAATTTTTTGACTATGTGCCCAACAGTTTGAAGCTGCCTTATAAAAATAATACCAGATATTAGACTATTGTTGTTTTAAGTCTTTCAACTGGACGTATTTTTTTATTAAAATGAAAAGAAAAGGTGAATTGCTAGATTTGGACCAGTTCTTTCATATCAGTAGTTTCAGGGAGTTGTATAATAACCGGATGCTGCTCATGGTGCAGTGCATTATGTCCCCACAATGATCTCTGCTTGAACAGAGATGCTGCCATAATGAGACAAAAGTAGCTGACATCACAAATGGATTTGGGAGGTGGTGTTTGCCTTTTTTTTTTTTTTTTTTTTTGTCTACATAAGTAATACCTTTTGATGTCAGATTGATGAGGAAATTTCTCTGATTTTTATACTTCTCTTAATTTCACAGTTTGGATTATCTCAGAAACCCATTTAAAATACTAAAATATCTTTTTTTTTTTTTTTTGATTTTGCGAGGTAGGGTCTCACTCTAGCTCAGGCTGACCTGGAATTCACTATGTAGTCTCAGGGTGGCCTCGAACTCATGGTGATCCTCCTACCTCTGCCTTCCGAGTGCTGGGATTAAAGGCGTGCGCCACCATGCCCGGCTAAAATACTAAATTATCTTAAAGAAGATTCCTTTTTTGTCCTGTATTTATTTTGCATCACAAATTTTTTATACATGCAGTTTTAGTTTTTACCTTTTACTAAGGGGCAACAGTGTTTTATTTTCAACCAACAAATTGGCCAGTGTGCGATGGGGACACTTTGGGTTTACAGTGATTTTTGTATCTGGTGTTTCTGTTGTCGGTGACAGGTGTGACACACATTCTGTAGACCTTTCCTCCTCTTCAGGAGAAGTACGCTGTGAGGCTCACCGTTTTCTTTCCTCCTTATTCAGTGTATCTCACAAACATCTTCACACTTCACACTCCACTGCAGTTACAGATTTTGAGCCTTAACTCCTTCCAGATCTGAATTGTACAACTTGATTGGCAAATTTGCCTTTATGTATGGTCAGATGGGTCTAGATTTGGGATAATATTTCTATTGTGTGTTGTATTCCATTGAAGCTCACAGAGTTAAATGTAGTTTGGATGCAGAGGGAAGAATTAATGATTGGAAGATAGAGAGTTGGTAAATTATTTATTCTGGCCCTGAGGAAGCTGAGAAGCTGAGTGAAAGACTAATAAATCATTTGTGCTAGTGCAGGTTGTCACTTCCAATTATTCTAGACGGTTTTGTGATAAACTGCAGCACCTGCTAGATAGCCGCATACCCTCCCTTGATGCCAGCCGGGGTGCAGCCTGCTTAGTGACGATCAAAGCAGGTTGGTAGAAAGTTTATTTAGATTGGAAGGAACAACTCTTTCAGGCAGTTGGGTTGCCTTGTCCTCTTTGTTTTGAGTGCTGTGGAAGATTTCGTGGCCTGGTACGGAATCTGGAATATGCACACTACCATAGCCAGGAGAGACTGACTTTTGTTTTTCATTAAATACTTGAAGATTTGAGCTTTGTTTTTTAATTATCTCTTATATGAGAGAGAGGCAGATAGAGAATGAGCATGCCAGGGCCTATAGCCACCACAAATGAACTCTAGAAGCATGTGCCACCTTGTGCATTTGACTTATGTGGTGGGTACTGGGGAATTGAACCTGGGTCCTTAGGCTTTGCAGGCAGTGCCTTAACGCTGAACCATCTCTCCAGCTCTCAAGCTTTTTTATTATTCTCAGACTAACTAAAACCTCCTCAACTGAAATGATCAGTGTGCCAAAGGTGGTTCCCCTTTCTGGTACTTTTTCATTGAGCACCATGGCTCCTTGCCCAGGCAGTGGCTGAGGTCCTAACTTGGCTGCAGAGATTCTCAGAGAAGAATTACAAAGCAATATCAGCCTTCATAGGTCTTCTTAGGCTGATCATGAAGCAGTGCTTCTAGAATTCCTTGGAAATAAATTCCAAACTGCTTGTTTTGTGTATAGAAGGAGCTCTTGTCCTGCGGTCAGAGATATTCATGCTTTCAAACAGGAATGGTTGAAGATACTAAAGACTGCATAAAGAAGTGTTGTTGGATGTAGTCTTGTATTCAGTTGCATTTTGACTTACTAACTTGCTTCTTCTCATCAAATTGATTAACACTGTATGTAGCCCTCTGGGAAGGATTCTACCATTGCTGCTGTGGCTGCACCTGCTCTTTGTAGCAACCCTGTTTTAGAGGTAGAGATTGCTTTGTACTATCCTAAGCATTTTAAGTATTAACTCATTTTAATATAATAACTTATTGCTATATTGTTATACTGGTTTACAAAGGAGCCTTTGCTGAGTGATAGTATTAATAAGGTGATAAGGACATACTTTTTTTTTTTTTTTAGAAAAGGAAATGTTTATGATTAGTCTTATTTAAAAGGGTTTAGAAATTGCTATCCAAGTAGTTTAATAACAGCTTTTCTATAACATTTAATTTTGGGTTTGATACCATAAATCTTACTTTACTTTGAACAAAAAATGATTATTGTCTTTGTCATAATAAAGAAATTGAAGCTTAGAGTGGTTGAATGAATTACCTGGGGTTATGTAGCTTGATGGTGGGGAGCTGGGATTTGAATGAAGATCTGTCTGCCCCTCCTAGTTAATTCTTACAAGCCACATTCCCAGTGGAATTTGGAATGCAGCTGAAAGTGGGAAGGTAACTGGAGACCTTTGAGGGAAGTGGTCTTAGAATTGCTCAGCCTTTTTTTTTTTTTTTTTTTTTTTTTTGCATTTCAAGGTAGAGTCTTACTCTAGCCCAGGCTGACCTGGAATTTACTATGTAGTCTCAGGGTGGCCTTGAATTCATGGCAGTCCTCCTACCTCTCAAGTGCTGGGATTAAAGGCGTGTGCCACCATGCCCAGCTTCTTCTTCTTCTTCTTTTTTTTAATTAGTAAAGTTAAAAATCTGAATTTCTGTCTGAAATGTCCAGTTTGTAAAATCTTGCAACTTATTGTGGTGAATTAATTTATTTGCCAACTGGAGGTGGTCTGTGGATGCTCTTTTGAATTTCTGTATATTGTCTTCCTTTAAAAAAGGGGTTTTTAAGACGAAACAAAACATTTAATGGTTTTGTAACCCTATAGTTCATTACATACCTCATAATTGAACTTAGATTTCAAGATATTGCTAATTTAAGTATAGTCTGCAGCATAGAGCTTTATGAAATCAAACTCAAATTTTGAAAACACAAGCAAGCATTAAATGATGACAATGTTTGTTGAACCCCTCCCTTCACTGCTGTTCTAGTGACAGTCCTTTTATTTCTCTTTTCCTTGTCCACATTTGTTTTCCTATGATCTGTATCATGAGGGGGTTTAAGATGAATGTAGTTTTTAAAAAATTGTATTTATTTGCAAGCAGGGAGAAAGAGATAGAAGAGAGGCAGACAGAGAGTGAATGGGCACGTCAGGGACTCTAGCCACTGCAAATGAACTCCAGATGCATGTGCCCCTCGTGTATCTGGCTTACGTGGGTCCTGGAGAATCGAACCGGGATTCTTTGGCTTTGCAGGTAAACGTCTTAACCACTAAGCCATTTTTCCATCCCCAAATGTAGTTTTTAATTGAAATGCCTGTATGAGGTGGATTTAGTGTTAGGCATTGTCATGACTTTTAATAGAATTTAGCACAAAATCAAAGTTTGAGTGAACTGGGAACAGTTTGAAATAAAAATTACTGGTTGGTTGTGATTTCATTAAGTGTTTTTATGTTACTTAAAATCCAAATATCTTTGAAAATAAGACTAATTTGTATGTGGGTTCTTCGACAAACCTGGATGAAGGACCTTATCTAATTTCATTATTTTGGAATTATTTAAAATATTTTTTCTTTCTTTCTTTTTTTTTTTTTTTTTGTTGTTTTGTGAGGTAGGGCCTCACTCTAGCCCAGGCTGACCTGGAATTCACTATGTAGTCTCAGGGTGGCCTTGAACTCCTGGTGATCCTTCTGCCTCTGCCTCCAGAGTGCTCTGATTAAAGGCTTGCACCACCACACCTGGCCCTTCCTCCCTCCTTTACTTCCTCCCTCCCTCCCTCCCTTCATTTTTTTTTTTTTTTGAGAGAGAGAGAATGGGCATGCCAGGGCCTTCAGCCACTGTGAATGAACTCCAGACACATGCGCCCCCTTGTGGCACATGTTCAACATTGCATACTTTGCATTACTGTGTGTCTAGCTATGTGGGACCTGGAAATTCAAACATGAGTTCTTAGGCTTCACAGGCAAGTGCCTTTACTGTTAAGCCATCTCCAGCCCTTTTTTTTCTTTTTTCTTTTTTGGCGAGAGACACAGAGAGAGACAAGAGAGAGGGGAGAGGAAGACAGATAGAAATGGGCTCGCCAGCAGCCTCTCAGCTGCTGCGAACGAAATCCAGATGTGTGCGCCCTCTTGAGGTCAAGTGCGGCATTGCGGCCTTGTGTCACTTTGCATCTGGCTAAATGTGGGACCTGGAGATTGGAACTGCTGTATGTTCGTGAGATCCATTGAGTATTAGCTGAATAAATGAAATTCTAAAATTTAGTTTATCTTCTGCATCTACCACCTGAAATAGCAGAATAATAGTACATATATTAATGTAATTTTTTACAGATTTAATGGCTATAGAAGTAATGCATTGTAGAGATGTGATTATATAAAGAAATCACTGAGGTTTGTGGGTGTGACAATTCTTCCTTGGCTTGAAAATGTACCTGGTCCTCTTTACTATGATTAACAAAAGTTTACTATGTTTAGAGTTTTCAAACAAATCTAATTTAAGAATGAATTTACAAAATAAGTGTCAATGTACCATATTTCAATTTTAAAGCTATGCAAAAGGAATAGTGGGTTTTAGAAGGTTTTATTATTAAAAGGAGCTTGGATAGGAATCTGAAGTAGCCAAAGTTTACACATGGTAGAAGGAACCAATATGTTACTGTGTAGACAGAGGATTATTTGGCATGCTAGAGGTGGGTGAGTTTCTGGTATGTATCTTCTAGATTGTTTGTCTGTGGGAGATGAATTTGAGCATCAAGAAGACATTGTTGCACCTAACACTGATGACTGGCATGGTGCTGTGAATGTTGATGAGCAAGTGAAATACATGAATAGGGAATGGTTGAAGCTTTTGGTTTATATCCTTTAGACAAGTTATTACAAAGCAAAAATCACCGTAAGTGTCCATAGTAGAGAATGGAGTTTTTATATTCCTTAAATAATTTAGATGCTTTAAACACATGTCAGCCCAAAGAAAAATGAAATGGTCCTACTTAGTTTTGTTTCTAGAAAGTCATTAGCTCTCACTGGAAGGTGTCTTGGGATAAGCCTTCTGAAAACTTTCAAGTAGTTTTGTTTCTAGAAAGTTACTGGCTCTCACTGGAAGGTGTCTTTGGATAAGCCTTCTGAAAACTTTTTTAGCTGGGAGATTTCAGCTGTAGTGTCTAAAGGGTCACTTTAAGCAACCTTCTATATTAAAATAAATGTGTGCAAGCTTTAACGAAAGGGTCTTAGAGTTTGCAGATGATCCTAAAATTGGAGCTAGAATAATAAGGAACAATGCAATCAGATTCAAAGAGATGGAGATTGTTTAGGTGATTGGGCCAGCAGATGGCAAATGTGGTTCAGTGTAGACAAATGTAAAATAATTATCTTAGGAACAAAGAACCAATCACACAGCACACTGATCAGGAAAAAATTTGTGAGTTATTGTAGGAAACCATTGAAATAGTTAACCCGGTGCACAGCTGCAGCAAAAAAGGCAAGCAAGCAACCAAATTAGCAGACGGATGGAATATAAAGCAAGAGGCAATACTTCTAGTGTGTTAAGAAACTTGCTAGACCCCCCATCTCAATTACTCAGTCTGGTATTAGTTGATGGTGCAACTTTAGGAAGAGTACATTTTTTGCCTTGAAGATGGACTAGAAATTAAACCAAGCGAATCTGATGAATAAGGTTTGAGATGTGCACTAGTTTAAGAACTCTGAGTTCAAAAACTTTCATAGATAGTAGCAAGAAGACACTTAATACGGTCTCTACTCACTGGAAGTCAGTCTCACTATGGCTTCTGCTGCCCAGGGCCTTGCCAGGCCCTTTCTTGTTAGTAGGAGGCTGGCCACTTCTCCCTTTTCATGGCTAACAAAGTGTAATGCTGAGCAGAGGGCCTTGGTGACTTGAGAGGTACAAGCATGAGGCCTGTGAGCTTCTGAAGAGACGCTGTGTCCTGACGCAGTTTTCCCTCTGTTTGCAGGCTTCATTCAGGCTGTGGAGGCATGGCTTTCTCTCTACTTCTTCACTCTTGGTTCCTATACAAATGGAATTCTCCAACCTTGTTTCAGATTGTTTTTTTTTTGGGGGGGGGTTATCTAGCACCTAGTTAATGAATTGCTTTTGATTTAGACCAATCGGAGTATATATGTCTATTGTTTAAATTAAGAGCCTTAACTGGCCTAATGGTAGCATTCTGTTACTTTAGCCTTGCATGTGTTTACATCGTGTGGAGTATTGTCTAAGTCACTTTCTGGATAAGGAGGAAACTGAAATGCATCCTGTCTTTCTCTCAGGCATAATCATAAAATTACCTTCATCCATGCAGTTCAATAGTGTCACTGTTAAAAATGAGTGCTGAGATGTAGCATACCTGTTAGAACAATATTTACATTTCTTTATGCTTTATTTACTTATTTTTCTGATTGCTTTGAGACAAGGTCTTGCTGTGTAGCTCAGGCTGGCCTCTAACACACTCCGTAGCCCATGCTAGCTTTAAAATTATGAAAGTCATCTTATCTCAGCCTCCTGAGTGCTGGGATTATAGGCCTGTGCCACACACCTAGCTGTCGTTATATCTTATTTTCCAAGTACCATTTTCTCATTTTGTTTTGGAGGAAACAATTTCATGACTCTGATTATATCACCTGAGTAATAGGTGGTAGAGTCAGGAATTCTGTCTCAAGCCTTCTGATATCTCCACCATTGTTTTTGTATTACTGTTGTTTAACAAATATTCACTGAATAGAATATGTGAAAACACTTCTGCATTAGGAATTGTTGCTTATAACTTAAACTTGTGGTGACTGGCTTGATGAAGAAGTAGAACTGGCTTTTATCGCCTAAACAGGATTGTAGTAGATTTTGTTTCTCACATCATATTGGCTCATTTTAGTTCTGGTCTTTTTGTCCATTACACAGGCTGGAAGTGTGACCATGAGCAGAGGCAAGTGAGAAGCAATGTGCAGGGCTAGTGCTTGGAAAGAAACTGAAATGATCCAAAGTTTATCTTTGAAGTTTTTCATCATTTTTGGTGTGTGCTTTTTTTCTCTTTTTTTAAATTGGCAGCTTCCATAATTATAGGCAATAAACCATGGTAATTCCCTCCCCTCTCACTTTCCCCTTCACAACTCTACTCTCCATCATATCCCCTCCACCTCTCAGTCAGTTTCTCTTTTATTTTGCTGTCGTCATCTTTTCCTCCTAATATGATGGTTTTGTGTAGGTAATATCAGACACTGTGAGATCATGGATAGCCAGACCATTTTGTATCTGTAAGAGTGCATTGTAAGGAGTTTTACCTTCTTTTGGCTTGTACATTTTTTCTTCCACCTCTTCCTTGGAAGATGTGATAGAGATATTTCAGTCCTGAGCACTCCTCTGTCTCTTCTTCTCAGTACCATGGTGCCTTCTGAATCATCCCAAGATCACCACCTTATGAAAAGAGAAGCTTCTCTAACCAAAAGTGTGAGTAGCATTAATATATAGGTATGAACATTAAGAGAAGTGCTTGCTGGGCAGTTTGGTGAGCATAGTATATACATTTAGCCAGACACCAGCAGACATTACATCCCTAGGGCTCACGACTACCCATCATAGCTTTTCAGTATCAGGGATGTATTCCCTTCTGTGGAGTGGGCCTCCAGTCCAGTTAGAGAGCAGCTGGTTTCCTCCATAACAAACATGCCACTATTTGCACCCACTGGCTCATTTGGCCAAATTTAAGGCTTGCAGTGTCCACTGTTAGTATCTCTACTGGTGACTTCTCTCACTCCCATGGAGCTGCATGCACTGTACCTTTTTCCAGCTTTCTGTCAGCTGGTCCACCTGGAGGAGGTTTTCAGCTCAGCTCCAGCAGGATTTCTCAGTGACCTTGCAGCCCAAGTATGTGGAGTCTTCAGCAATAGGGTCTTACCATCTATTCCTGATGAGAAACCAAGAGCCTTGGCAATGGCCTGTAATGTTTTAGGGGCCATCAGGGACCTCCCTGGCCAACAACTCACTTGAAGTTTTCCTATACCTGGCATTGCTTTTTTTTGGGGGCGGTTGGGGCGGGTTTGAGGTAGGGTTTCGCTCTAGCCCAGGCTGACCTGGAATTCACTTTGTATTCTCAGGGTGGCCTCAAACTTGTGGCAGTCTTCCTACCTCTGCCTCCTGAGTGCTGGGATTAAAGGTGTGTGCCACTATGCCCAGCTACATCATTTCTAAAAGTGAGGTGGCATTCTTCCATTTGACTGGTGTCGGTGTCCTTCAACCTATGACTCCCACAAATGTAAGTTGTAGAAACACTTACTTTGATATGTCGTGACATCTTCAACATCCTTATATTTGAAAGTAGGTGTTCTAGGATGGTTAGTTTGGATTATTGGCAGTATTAGGAAGGCAGCAGTGAAACAGATCCATGTTCAATGTCGTTGTGAATACTTGATAACAGTATTTTCCTTCAGATTACTCTTTAAAGATTTTTATTAGTGGCTGGAGAGATGGCCCAGTACTTAAAAGTGCTTGCAAAGCCTGATGACCCTGGTTCAATTCCCCAATACTCATGTAAAGCCAGATGCTCAAGGCAGCACATGCTTCTGGAGTTCATCTGCAGTGATAGGAGGCCTTGGTGCACCGATTTCCTATTTCATTCTCTCTTTCTGTCTCTCCTTGTAAATAAATAAAAATATTTTATTTTTATCTGCTTGAGAGAAAGAAACACACACACACATGTGTGCACACACATGCATACACACAGAATGGGTGCACCAGGGCCTGCTGCCATTGCAAACAAACTCTAAATGCCTGTTCCACTTGGTGCATCTGGTTTTATGTGGGTACTGTGGAATTGAACCCAGTCCATCAATGCTTTGCAAGAAAGTGCCTTTAACTACTGAGACATCTCTCTAGCTCTGGATTACTCTTATGAAGAAAAAACTAGTGAGCTTAAATGGGCCTTTGAAATCTTGTATATATGCTTCAGTGAAGGTCAATACTTCATTTAGCATTCAGTGAAATGTCTTTAGGTCTGTTGTACAGTTGATTGCCTGTATTATATGCTCTTATAGTAAAGAATACAGGTATATTTGGTAAAGTAACCATTTTACTTATGTAGTGTTAAGAGTAGTTGACATTTTCAATTTTCATCTTTAAATGGAAATTTTTGTAGAATGGAATCACTATATACTTAGGGAATGTAGGGCCTAGAGCTGACTACTTAATGGCTAACTAAATACTGAAGTTGATATGACAGATTATTGAAGACTAATCTGCGTGTCCACATGCAAGTAGTGTGAAGGTTACTTTAGGAGAACTTCTCTGCCTTCCTAGAGGCACTGGTCTTCTGCTTCTGGTTGGCCGCTGGTTATTCTGCAGCAGGAGGAGTTGAGGTGGTCCTCTTTGTTGCCACATGCAGTGGAGTTGCCTGGCTGTGAAGAATACCTTCAGAACCTTGTAGACCCTGCTGCTCTTGGCTGCTTTTTGGTCAATTTCTGTACTAAAAGACAAGCCTTTGGTGAAGTATGCCCTTACTGTCATGAAGAATACACCTGACAACAATGACAACAATGCAGATCTGCCCTGCACAGACTGGTGGGTACTCAGGAACAGTGTAGTCTGTGGCCGAGGCCTGAACAGTCCAGCACTGGTGGGTAGTCAGGAACAGTGTAGTCTGTGGCAGAAGCCTGCACTACACAGACTTGTAAGTAGTCAGGAGCTGCATTGGCCTTGTCACAAAAACCTTCTTGGTAAGCTGGAGAGATGTCTTAGCACTTAAAGCATTTGCCTGTAAAGCCTAAGGACCCAGGTTCAATTCCCCCGTACCCACATAAGCCAGATGCATAATGTGGCTCATGCATCTGGAGTTGGTTTGCAGTGGCTGGAGACCCTGGTGTGCTGATTCTCTCTCTCTCCCCTTCTCTGTCAAAATAAGTAAATAAATAAATAAAAATACTTAAAAAAACTTTCTTGGAGTCATTTCAGAAGATGAGTGGCTTAGTTTATCTTTTTTTAAATTTTTAATTTTTTAAAATTTATTTTAATTTTACATTCATGTTGGTGCCTTTGGTAGCCTCCTCCCTGTCCTCCCCCCTCCAAAGGACCCTCCTAGTTGGGGATAGTTTATCTTTACAGTGGGTTTAGCCTACATTTAATTCTACTTATCTGCTTGCTTCCCTCCTTCCTTCTCCTCTTTCATTTTTTTTTTTTTTTGGTATAATTTTATTTCTTGCTTTAAAATAATAGAAAAGTCTATGTGAAAATGGCTTTTATCCTAAAAAACAATGGATTATTGAATTATTTACTAGTAATGAAGTGTTCCTAATTTAAAAGATTCTTTTATATAAAAAAGCATCTTACATGTCTGTTGCTTAATTTTTTAATTATTTGCATGTGTATGCATACGTGTACATGCCAAGACCACTTGCACTATTTCTTGTGTCTGGCTTAGGTGGGTAGCTAGGGAATTGAACTGGGGCCAGCAGGCTTTGCAAGCAAGCACCTTAAACCTCTGAGCCATCTGTATAACTTTTGATTTGTGTTTTTCTTTTTCTTTCTTTTTTTCTTTTTGGAGAGAGACAGAGAGAGAGGGAGAGGGAGACAGAGAATGGGTGCACCAGGAGCCTCTCAGCTGCTGCGAACGAAATCCAGATGCATGCGCCCCCTTGTGGTCAAGTGCGGCATTGCGCCCTTGCATCACTTTGCATCTGGCTAAACGTAGAACCTGGATATTGGAACCGCTGGCGATTGAATCCGGCGTTCTTAGGCTTAGGAGGCAGGCGCCTTAACCGCTAAGCCATCTCTCCAGCCCTGCTTTGTGTTTTTCTTACTGGCAGACAGCTTCAGGTTTGCTGAGATGAACTTCCAGACCAGGCACAGTTATGGAGGAAGGGATTTATTGAAGCTTACAGATCCAGGGGAAGTTCCATAATGGTAGAAGAAGCTGGCAGCTGCTCTTACAGGACCAGGCAAGGGAGAGAGAAAGCCAAAAGCCACACAGCACAGCACACTTTAGGAACTCCAGCTAGGCACACTTTGCGTATGTTTAGATTGAAATCTCAAACCCACCACCACACCTTAAGATCTGCCCAGTGACACTGCCTCCAGCCAGGTGGCTGCAGATGCAAACTACAAACTAATAAAACACTGACTATATTGGGGGCCATCTATTCAAACTACCACAGTCTGTTACAAACAGAAAAGGAATATAGGAACTCCAATATTTCTTTTCATAATTACATACCATTTTGTTGTATGGATGTACACTAATTTGCTTAACTGGTTCCTGTTGATGGTTATTTGAATCATTGAAATTTTTCATTATGATAAACAATATTGCACTCAAGATATTTTTGATATTGTACTTATATGAATAGATTTATATAACCTTTATTATAGTCATAGGACATAGTCAGCTTGCTTTGCAAGCAAGTACCTTAAACTATTTTTACAGTCAGCTTGTGTTGCTGGCAGAAAACACCCAACCACGAGCAGCTTGTGGGAGGAAAAGGTTTATTTTGGCTTATAGATTCAAGGGGAAGCTGCATGATGGCAGGGGAAAATGATGGCATGAGCAGAGGGTGAATATCACCTTCTGTCAGATGGACAACAGCAGCAGGAGAGTGTGCCAAACACTGGCAAGAGGGAGCTGGCTATAACACCCATAAGCCCATCCCCAGCAATTCACTGCCTCCAGGAGGATTCAGTTCCCAAATTGCCACCAGTTGGGGGAACCTAGCATTAGAACACATAAGTTTATGGGGACATCTGAATCAAATCACCACTCCTACTGAGCCATCTCCTCAGCCTCTCACCTATTTTTTTTTTTTTGTAATTTATTTGTATATTGATCTTTTAAAAATAATATGTTGAGGAATTTTGTGTTTTATTTTGTGGGGTTATTAACTGCTTTTAATTATTCTGTGCTCAAATATGTGTTCCATGCTAAATTTTTCATCTTTAATGGATCTTTAAAAAAATATTATTTATTTATTTATTTATTTGTGAGGGAGAAAGAGACAGAGAGAGAGAAATGGGCACGCCAGGGCCTCCAGCCACTGCAAACAAACTCCAGATGCATGCACCCTCCTTGTGCATCTGGTTTACATGGGTCCTAAGGAATCGAACTGGTATCCTGAGGCTTTGCAGGCAAACACCTTAACCGCTAAGTCATCTCTCCAGCCCTTTAATGGACTTTTAAAGCATATAACAGATTTTAGTTATTGAGAACTTTGGAATCTTAACTTGTGAGCATATATTTTGTATTTTCTGGGTATTTGCTTCATATATTTCAGTGCATACAAAACTCACCATCCCAGATTCAGAGCGAGGAGCCCTAGAGTATCTTCCAGTAGCTTCTGCATTTATGAAATGGAAATAATGGTCTGGTATAATGTTCATTCATAGGAGTCATAAGCTACAGGAAGAAGTAAGTTAAAATCACAATGGAGGGCACACATAGACATACACGGATAAAGATGCAACTTGAATGTTCCTAATCTGAAATGCTTGGGACCAGTAGTTTAGATTTTGGGTTTTTCTGGTCTTTTGATTATTTGGAATACATAATAGAGATTTTTGGATGGATTGAAGTTTAAACATGAAATTTTATTTGTTCTATATATACCTTCTGTTCATCACCTGAAGGCATTTTGTATAATGTATTTTTAGTGTACCTTATTTTAACTGCATGCTCTCACATGAGGTTGGAGGTAGAATTTTCCCACTTGGTGACATCATGTCAAGGGCTGAAAATGTTTCAGTTTTTAGAGCCTTTTGAATATAAGCTTTTTGCATGAGGGATACTCAGTCTAACTAGGTATGTGTGTGTACACATACATACTACATATATTCTACTTTTTGTATTATGTCTGATTGTGAAATGCCAGATCATTAAAGGTTAGTGTTCTGTGCAATTCACTAAATTCCATTTATTACCTACCAAGGGTGTGTTACTATTTGAGAGACATCAGTCTAGTAGATCTTTAATTGAACACTCAGCTGCCTTCTGGGGCTGACTAGATAACAGTTGAGTGAATCAGAATACCTGAGTTTCATCCAGAGACATACAAACTGAAATGCAACTGTCCAGACAGAAACTGGCCTTGATATCTATGACCTTGCAGTGCCTAACAATACCTTCACAAGACCCTCATAATAGGAGAAAAAGATGATGACATCAAATTAAAAGAGACTAATGGAGAGAGGGAGGGGATATGATGGAGAGTGGAGTTCTGAAGGGGAATGGGGGAAGGGGAGGGAAATATCATGGTTTATTGTCTCTAAGTATAGAAGTTGTCAATACAAAACAAAAGAGACATTCAAACTGAAGTAAAACTAAAGTGTTCTGGTAGGCCAGCGACCACTAGAGCAGTCTGGTAGGCAAACAACCACTTTCATATGGAATGCAACTTTCTACTTTGGGCCTGTGCTATACTCACTGGAATAATCATAATCCAGGGACTTGAAAGAAAATAAATATAAAGCCATTACTCTGACAGATTGCTATGAACAGATAATGTTCAGGTGTGGAAGTTGGGGAAGCATTGCTCTAGAAGTCTAGGTGCTGGTCTTGGAAACTCCCAGGCTCCTTCCTCCTTCATAATTCTTTGACTCTGTGACCATTTCTAGTCACTAAAATGGCCTTACTTGATGTTCTTGACTTTAGACAGAATGCCTGTAACAGATCTGAAAGAGAAATGCAAGAGGTGTGAGAGTTACTCTGTGTGACAGTACAAGGAGATAAGTGGACATTGTAATCTACATGTCCAGTGAAGGTGGCCACGCAGCACAATCTGTTGGTGGAAGTCCCATGAGAGCATTTCAGTGCTATTGAAACCAGCAAGAGCTTTGGCATACCCACCAACTCAGTCTTTGTGTTTTGGTATGCACACATGAAATTATTTTATGACCTTATTTTCTGGTTTTAGAATCAAGACAGTCCAAGAGAGATTGCTATGTACAGCTACTAAGGCTCACTTTGGTGACTTGGGGTAATTACCATAGAACCATGGAGCCATTTGGCTCCAGATGGAACTTTAATCTGGGTTCTGATTGAGCAAGTGTCTTTGCAGAGTCTCTAAGCATCTGTTTTGGAAATATATATGACATTATTCAAGATTTGTACAAATTAACCTACCCTTGGGTTACAATTCAATTTTTCTTTATTGAAAATGTTGTGTAAGTAGCTTTATGCAATCAAGGAAAACTAGCCCAAGCTCATTTGTTTGTCTACTAACTGGTCACGTATGCTTTTGTCATTTAGTTCTTAATGGGGTTTAAAAAGAAAAAAAAAGCCATTTTTAGACTTCTAGTTTCCTACTTTTACACAGCTTTTATAGAGCTACTTACTGTTGTGAGACTATTTAAAAAAATAACAAAATTACAGTTTCATCTTTGAATAGCAAAAATCCCAGATAATCTGCTTTATTCCAAAATGAAGCTTAGTTTTTTTTTTTTTTTTTTTTTTTTTTTTTACTACTAATTCCCTCCATAGGAGAGCTTTCACATATGAAGAGGGAGCAACTTCATATGTCCTTTGGTTTGGAGCTGATTGTCTTCTGTTTAAAGGATGTCTCCCTTTAGCAGCCAGAGCAGCAGACACACTGTAGTTCATGCAAAGAAAGAAGACTTTCTCTCATTGTAGACTGAAACTTCTTTTCATCACTTTATCTGTGCCTATTTAGACCCAGTGAATACCTCTAGACCAGTGACAGCCATTTTATACTGTTGGGCTTAATTAAACCTGGATTTTGGAATTAATTAGTGGCAGGAAGGATGGGGTTGCAGAAGCCTGGTTCAGAACTATCAGTCTTGGAGCCTGGCAGATATTTGAAGAGCTCAGCCCCACTTGAATCATGGGATAGTGGAGGGAGAAATGGATGTTGGATATCATATAATCTCTAGTGTAAACATTATAAAAATTATGACTTCTCCTTGATCAAGGTTTTTGTTTCTCTCTAAGCATCACTTTCAATTAATGTGCTCTAGAACACAATTAAAATAGCATATTGGAGAGAAATTTAGGAATTTGATAGTTCTTTGGCTTTTCGTATTTTGCAGGTGCTGGAAGCTTGGACACTGCATAGCACAGTTGGTGTGAGGCATTTGTATCAGCCAGAAAGTCATATGTCATCACTATAATTCATTACTTACTTAGGGCAGGACACTTCTGTGGACCCACAGACCATAGCATCCACTGCCATGTTCTAAAAAAATGAGTATAATTACAGACTGAAATATTTTAGTATTCACTGAGATTCGGTATTAGAAATGAAGTAACTTCTAAATTGATGGCAGAAAGATCTTGGGATATAAGTTAGGAAAACCAGTATTTAAAAGAAAACTTTCCTCAGGGAACCCTGGAGCAAATGTAAAATATAGGCTTCAATTTCAATTGCCTTTCTGTATCTGGTGTTATTTCTATGTAGGTTTTCTTTCCTCCCCTCCCTTCTTAAAGGTAGGCTCTTGCTCTAGCCTAGGCTGACCTGGAATTCAGTGTAGTCTCAAGATGGCCATGTACTCAAAAGGATCCTCCTACCTTGGCCTCCTGAGTGCTGGGATTAAATGTGTGTGTCACTATGCCTGGCTTCTATGTAAGCTTTCTTGAAAGGTACAAGGCTATATGGTCTTGCTAGTTCATCCACTGTTCTTCAGTTGTTTTGCTCTTTCACGTGTTGGTATGTAGTGTTATAAGTAGCACAATTTGCAATATGAGATAAAATCATTGAAAGAAATTTTAAACTATAATTAAACAGCCTATTAAACTCTCTAGCAGAATAATGGAATCTGTCTGATTAAGGATTTAAAGAGAAACAAGGCATACTATATTTCTTTCTTCCTATATTCTAACAGACCTCATTTGGCATCAATGATGCTGATCTCTAGAATTACTTCCCCATTTTTACCTTTTGTGAAATTGTGTGCCCCTGTGTTAGGTGCATATATGTTGTAATGTCCTTCTTTTGGAGTGTTCCTTTAATCAGTATAAAGTGACCTTCCTTATCTTTCCTAACTAATGTTGGTCTGAAGTCTACCCTGTCAGATATTAAGAAAGCGACCCCTGCTTGTTTTCTAGGCCCATTTCCTTGAAACACCGTTTTCCAACCTTTCACCGTAAGATAGTGTCCATCCTTTGTAGAAAAGTGAGTTTCTTGGAGGCAACAAATTGAAGCATCCTGCTTTTTAACCCAGTCTGCAAACCTGTGTCTTTGGTTAGGGCATTCAGGCCATTGATAATAAGAGTTAGTATTCAAAGGTGTGTATTTATTTTTGCTATTTTTCTTGTTTTGTGGTTCTTACGGTTTTACCTTTGCTCTCTTGTATTAACTACTATTTGAGTGTGGTTTGTTTTTTCCAGGTTCCTTATATGTGTGCTTTTCTTTCTCTTCAGCATGGAGGATCCTTTCAAGTATTTTTGTAGACCTGGCTTTGTCTTGTGTTGTGGAATGTCCTTATTTCTCCATCTATTTGAAAGGATAGCTTTGCAGGATACAGTAATCTCGGTTGACAGTTGTTTTCTTTCAGAACTTGGAATACATCACTCCAAGCCCTTTTGGCTTTTAAAGTTTGTGTTGAGTAATCTGCTGTGATTCTGATGGGCTTGCCTTTGTAGGTGACTTGCTTTTTCTCTCTAGCTGTTTTCAATATATTTTCTTTGATTTGTATGTTTGGTAGTTTAATTATAATATGGCAGGAGAGGTTCTTTCCAGGTTTTGTTTGTTTGGTGTTCTAAAGACTTCCTGTATCTGCATTGGCAACTCTTTCCCAATTTGGGGGAAGTGTTCTTGTATGATTTTGTTGAAAACACCTAGTATGCCTTTGGAGTGAAATTCCTCTCCTTCCACCTATGCCCTGAGTTCTTATGTTTGATCTTTTCATAGTGTCCTGAATATCTTGAAATTCCCATTCATACCTTCCTATTACTTTGTCTTTCTCTTTGTTGGACTGTATTAGATCTGCCATCTGGTCTTCTAGTTTAGATATTCTGTTCTCTCCTTCATCCATTCTACTGGAGAGATTTTCTACAGTGTTTTTTATTTCACTGACTATGTTCTTTATTGCTAGTATTTCTGACTGGTTTTTCTTTATTATTTCTATTTCCTTATTTATGCCTAGTATTGACCTCCTTATTTCATTAAATTGGTTTCTTGTGTGTTCTTTGATTCCTTTGATTTCCTCTTTGAGGTCTTTGAACCCTTTGATTTCCTCTTTGAGTTATTTGAACATATTTATAATCATTCTTTTGAAATCTTTCTCAGAAAGATTTCATTTCTTCTAATTCAGTCTCACTGAAGATCATTCTGATGTATTAATACTTTTTGGTGGATTTGTATTGTCTTGATTTTTTTTGTGTTTCTTGTATTATAATGTAGAGATTTTTTGCATCATGGATTAATTTAAGGCTTGGGTTTTCTAATTATCTGCAGTAATATTAGATGTATTAATCAATCTGATGTTATATATCTTCAGGGTAGTAGCTTAAGGTGCTAGGTGTGGCTCTTAAGACTCAAGAGTAACCAGAAAAGTGACCCTAGGTGTTGGGTTTTCCTACTATGAGAGTATTCAAGTAGGCTGAATGGAACAGAATACAGTCAAATTGTAAAAACTTAACTAAACAATGTACCTGTTCAATGAAAAACAACACAAAGTATTTGTGCAAAAGTAGGTATTATGACAAACAGATCCTCTAACAAAGTTACAGTCCCTAAGGATGTGTGTTGTCCCACACCCTTAATCCTGTCAACTGGGAGGCTAAGATTTCTGGTCTGTAGAGGGTTCCAAGGTCAGCTTGTGACCAAGTGAGACCCTTCCCCAATGAATGACAGAAGAGAAAACAAAGGCACTATAAATCAGGAAGCAACAAATGAGCAGCCCCAAATATAGCTTATTTAAGAATGTCAAATCAGACCATCTGACAGATTTAACATATAATTTACCCTGACATGGATGGTGCAAGTAGCCCTTCCAATGCAAGCCTATATACCAGGCTTATTTGGTGGGTACTGACCTGATGTAATCCCAGTTACCTTTTGGGACGGCTTTGATCTCAGCTATGCTGAACGGCAGCTTGGGTCCTTCTTTGCTGTTCTGTGGGCTCAGGAAGGCTGGTTGGGTCTGTGGGTGGCTGCTCTGATTGTGCCGGCTACTTTGTAGGTGAGCTCCCTTCTCCAGGTCTCTGGTGCTTGCTGGTACTTGTGCTGGTGGTGGGGGAGGGGAGGCTGTGGATGGTGGCTGGAATCTGCCTGCTGGTCCACGTGATCCTCTTCTTCACAAGCTGCTCAGTTGGTCTCTGCTGTCCTCCTTCAACATTTCTTGAGTTTGCGAGGAGGCTGGAATCCCATCACCTGGCTTTAAAATCCTGTGGCTCTGGCCGAGCCTGGCAGCTGCAGCCGCATAGAACTCGCCGCCACTGCTGGAGCTGCTTCTGCCCGCTTCTGTGGGCTCTAGACGCTCTGGAGCTCTCCTACTTCTCTGCTGTGGTTGGTAATTTACTATACACCTCACTTTTTAGTAGAAGAGTGTATTTTGCTGTTTTTTTTTTTTTTTTTTTTTTTTCTCCCCTAGGTGTGTTTCCTGTGCCACCATCTTAACTGGAAGTCTCCATTTTTACCTTTGGACCTTACTTCTAGTTTCATTTTATGTCTCTGTGCCAAAATCTTTATGTGATCTGTATCTACTTGAACTTAGCTTCTTTCCATATGGACACATCAATATGCCTGCTTTGAGAGCTTCATAGAATTCCAAAGTTGAGAGAAGGAATATATATGCCCAAGCTCTTTCAGCGGTAGATCTTCCCAGGTTCCTGTTCTTGCTAAAGGTTCCCCTCTCTCCAATAGGATGCCTTTTCTCAGTCATGAAGATCTTTCCCTGTTCCTGTTCTTACTAAAGGTTCCCTCTAATAAGACGGCTATTCTCAGTCATGGTATAGAGCATTTACTTTTTCAGCAAGAATCTTCCCTAAGCCTTTAAATTCCCTAATGACCTACCTCTCTGCCCTCTGTGATTAATGATTTAAACAGCTTGTCTTTTCCTTGCTGAGAATCTTATCTCTTGTCTTTCATGGTCCCTCCCTGGCAAGATTTGTTCTTTTTTTTTCCTTTTTCTTTTTATAAACTACAACTCTAATAATTCCTTTGCTCTCTTTTACCCAAAGCTCTGTTTCATGACATTTTCCTTTGTGGATCGCTGGGCTCCTTAACATTAAGATTACTTCTAAAGCTAGCTGTCTATACTAGATTATTATTATTTTTTTTCTTGACACTGGTTCTCTCTGTGTAGCTAAGACTGGTCTTGAACTCATGGTCCTCATGCCTCAGCCTCCCAAATGCTGGGATTTCAGGCTTGTGCCAGACCACCCTTGCTGTACTAGTTTTTTGAGCTGCTTGAGGATGAGTGTAGTTCTGATCTTTGTATTTTTAGCATGTAGACAACATATTATCACACAAAGTAGGAAATAAAAATCTTTTTAAGAATGCTTTAGTCGAATAGTGACATACAGAAATATCTTTATGGTTTTGCTAATGAATTAGAGTTATAGGAGGGCTTGAAGGGGTACAAGATAGTTGTTGAGAAGCAGATGCAGAGACATCTCTAAAGAGGCAGAATAATCAAGAGCTACAAGTGTAGGCCATACTTTCCCGCCTTATTGATGAGGCCACACGTAGGCTGTGCTCAGTAAGAGGAAAGAGTGCATTGTGTGCCATCTAGTTCCTAGCCCAGACTGTATTGGGGGATTTTCATTCACTGTATTTTGACTCTCTGTAGAGCTATTTGCAGAGTTGCAGGTGGAGTAGTAATGGATAGGCATGAGCACGCAGCATTCAGATTGTGGCTGTGTTACTTGCTAACTGTGAGTCCTTGGACCGGTTTCTATCTGAATTTAATTTCTAATCATCATGCTGAAGGCTGGATCTGGAGCCTGTTAAATCTTTGGGTGATGACTTCCCATGACCTTTGAGAGCTGCTGTGTCACCCGTACGACTTCCTGTCTTCTTTCAACAACTCTGGGCACAGATACTTGAATGATTCTCCTGTTTAAACAAATATTTCTAAATGGATATGCATGTATATTTGTATGCTTGCTGGTTACTTAAAAGTTCACTTTGTCCTTTTCTATTAAAAATATATGCAAATAAAAATACTTTCAACATAAAAATGGCTTAATTTTTTGAAAAAAGAGTATAGAGTCTAGGCCATTCTTATTTCTGTATCATTTGAATCGTGTTTGCTGGGATTGTGCCTGAAGTTAGTTCAGGTTTCAAAGGTGTGTGCATCAGGGTGATGAAGGGCAGTGCAGATGACAATCTGAGCACAGGGCTTGGGTTTAAGATGCTTGTAAGACATTGTGGCTTTCGGGCATCATGTCACAACAGACCTTGACTCTTTCTTTCTAGTTATCAATAAGTCTGTGTATGTGTGTGTGGGTGTATGCGTGCATGTGCACTTAAATCACTTTTGTTTGAATTTTACTTAGGCTATAGCAATCAAAACAGAAGGCATTCTCCAGATACCATTAGCTCAGATTATTTGAGAGCTGTAGAGAACATGCGAAGGGCTCAAAGTGAGTGCAAGCTGTGCCAGGGGAAGGCTGTTTAAGGAGGACAGGAGTGCAGTGTTCCTTCATTGCATAGGGACCGTGTTAGCTTCCTAGGGCTGCTGTAACAAAGTACTAATATAGCTGATATACAATTTTCAAAACCAAACGATTAACTTGCTACCATTCTTATGACTCAATTACAGATTTTACTTCCATTTCAAGATCTGGTCTATGAAGCCATGTGGCACATAATTATCATTTCTTTCAGTTCCCCAGATGTACAGTTCTTCAGTCTTTCCTTCATGATGTCAAGACCTTTGAAGAATACTGGCTGGCTGGGTTGTAGACTCTCCCTCAATTTGGGCTTATTTGACATTTGCTTATGATCAGATTGAGCATTAAGTTAGAAATTGGGGATGATTATTTCAGAGTTGTTTTCTCTTGGATATTCAAGATTGTATCAGTGGTCTGTGACAGCTTATAACTGCTGATGGGGTATCTCTATTTAATTTTATTAATCTATTTTTCATTCAGATAAGATTCATGTAACAAGATTGACAGTTAGTGGCATCAAGTACATCCACATACTTGCGATTGGCCATCTCTATCTAGGTCAAAACATTTTCATCACCTCAAAAGAGATCTTTTACCCACTTATTACCCAGTACGCCTTTCTGCATTTGTGTTCTGATGGATTTACCTATTCTTAGAATCATGTAGTAAGTCACCTTTGTGTCTGGCCTCTTTCCCTTAACATAGTATGACTTAGTACTTCATTTTCTGGCTGAATATGTCATTGTGTTTATAGTATAGTTTATCCATTTGTTCTTGAGAACTCTTTATGTCTTTTTTTTTTTTTTTTGGTTTTTCGAGGTAGGGTCTCACTCTGGCCCAGGCTGACCTGGAATTAACTATGTAGACTCAGGCTGGCCTTGAACTCAAGGCACTTCTCCTACCTCTGCCTTCCAAGTGCTGG
Organism: Orientallactaga sibirica; assembly: GCA_036365145.1. Classification (NCBI taxonomy): domain Eukaryota; kingdom Metazoa; phylum Chordata; class Mammalia; order Rodentia; family Dipodidae; genus Orientallactaga; species Orientallactaga sibirica. Next base: position 2,001,173 of record JAEOAD010002038.1, on the reverse strand, counting down.
GATTAAAGGCGTGTGCCACCACGCCCGGCTCACGAACTCTTTATGTCTTTTGAATAGTGCTGCTATCTGTACATGGCTATACATTTATTGTTAAAATGCCAGGTCACTTGATAATTCTAACAAACTTTGTGATTCAGATATTCTTTAATTTGTAGCCTTAATTTGAATAAAAAAGCCTTAACTTTGTTGTGGAATGATCAAAGCACCACAAAAAATAATGAAAGTATAATATTCTTTCTACATTTTAAATGTCAAAATGACTTATGTTTCAAAACCTGGAAATGTTTATCATTTTGATTAAGTTGGTTTTTTTCTGGCCTTGATTGTTGACAGACAGTACCTGCTTTTTCATTTATAATGATAAGATATAGTGTTAGTATCCTTCACTTTGCTCTGTACTGTGTGTGTCTGTGTGTGTATGTGTGTGTTTGTGTGACCAGTTGATGGTGTATAGCCTAATTCTATACAGTTTCTTCCTAACATGCAGGATAATTAATAGTTTAAGAAAGGATCTATAAAAATACTGAAGAATGGTCCAGGGAAGATTTTTACTTTTAAATATGTTTACTGCAGGTTTTATTGTCTTGATTTATATTATTTTGACCCTTAGTATGGATATTTTCACATGATATTGGCTTATATTTATTTTATTTTTTTGGTGTATAATGTGTGTGTTTACGTGTGTAAGGGTGTGTGTGTGCCACAGTGCATGTGTGGTCAGGTGTTGGTCCTCACTGTCTACCTCATTTGTTGCTCACTGATGGATTTACCAGGTTAGCTGGGAAAGTTTCTTGTCTCTGCTTCCCATCTCATTGTAAGTGTACTGTAATTACAATACAGGATTACAGAAGCCTACCATGACCTCCAAATGTCCCATGGGGTCTGGGGATTTGAATTCACACTTCCATGGCAAGTGCTTTAATCTGATGAGCCATCTCCCCAGTCCTAGTGTTTATTTTTAAAAATGTTGTATACTTTTCCTTTGAACAGATAGAGAAAGTAGGGGTATTACTTCTATTATAAACCATTGATAAGATGGCAAATGAGCATAGAAAGTCCTTTACTTAAGAATTAGTCAGACTTGGGCTAGAGAGATGGGTCAGTGGTTAAAGGCACATGTTTGCAAAGCCTGATGGCCCAGGTTTGAATCCCCAGTGCCCACGTAGTGCCAGATGTACAAAGGGACATTAAGCATCTGAAATTCATTTGCAGTGACAGGAGGCCTTGATGCAGCCATTCTCTTTTTCTCTCTCCCTCTCCCAAATCAATGAATCAATATTTAAACAAAGAATAAGTCAGACTTAATAAGAGTATTTGTTAATAAATACATGTTCCTTTATTCTTTATTCTTTTTTTTTTTTTTTGGTTTTTTGAGGTAGGGTCTCACTGTAGCTCAGACTGACCTGGAAATCACTATGTAGTCTTAGGGTGGCCTTGAACTCACAGCAATCCTCCTACCTCTGCCTCCTCAGTGCTGGTATTAAAGTCGTGCACCACCATGCCTCGCTCCTTTATTCTTTAGATAGTAGGAAATTTGGGTGTAGACCTGGAATGTTTTCGTGGTTTGTTTTTTTTTTTTTTTTTTTTTTTTTTTTAGTTTTTCGAGGTAGGGTCTCACTGTAGCTCAGGCTGACCTGGAATTCACTATGTAGTCTCAGGGTGGCCTTGAACTCTCAGCGATCCTCCTACCTCTGCCTCCCGAGTGCTGGGATTAAAGGCGTGCGCCACCACGCCCGGCATTGCTTGTTTTTTGAAGTAAGGTCTCATTCTAGTCCATGTTGACCTAGATTTCACTGTATAATAGTTATAGGCTGGCTTCAAACTCTTAGCTATCCTCCTGCTTCCCCTTCGGAGTGCTGAGACTAAAGGCATGCACCACTGGCCAGGCTTGAATGTGGTCTTACTTAATGGACATGTGAGTGGTTCAAAGTCAGCTCTGGTCTTGGGCCAACTTACTTCACAAAGACTATAATATCCTGAAACCTTACTAGTTCAGAAAATCTTCCTTTTTCCTAGTGATAACATTTTCACAGGCCCAATAGCTCTCTCCTTATTTTAATCTCATCTTGAGGATTTCACCAGGGCCCAAGGGGGCATGACCTCTGTCTTTACTGAGAGTTTCCACTCTTGCATTTTTAATGGCTTGGTTTTGTTCTAGAGCAAAGCTCCTGGCCTTCTGCGCTATCTATATATATCTAATATGGATACCCATCTTGCAACCCAATAGCCCTTACTGGAATGGAGGAAATTTTCAAAATTTTATGGACAAGGTATAAGTTAATAATTGACAAAATTCAAGATATGAATTTGTTAGCAATTTAGGAAATGCTATCTTTGCTGTGAGGTCATAGGCTGGCATAGTTTTGATAATGTAACTTATATTAGCTACCTCTGAAGAACAAACTGTAATTCATATCTCTTCAACTATGTGGGGATTTGAATGAGCTGTCCCCCATATATAGCCTCATGTTGTCTGAATGCTTGGCCCCAAGCAGGTGGCAGTTTGGGAGGTGGAGCCTTGCTGTTATTGGGTGTTATAGCCAGCTCCCCTTTGCTAGTGTTTGGTTCACATTAATGCTGCCCACCGGCTGTGGCAGAGGTGACTTCCGGCCTCTGCTCATGCCATCCTGTCCCCTGCCATTATGGCGCTTCCCCTCGAGTCTGTAAGCCAAAATAAACCCTTTCCTCCCAGAAGCTGCTTCTGGCTGGTGTTTTGTGTGAGGTGTCATAGCCCAGCTTACTCTTTGCTGTAGCTCTGCCCTCTTTTGCTGTTTTTCTTCCAGCTGCTGTGGCAAGATGTGATGCCTAGCCCTGCCATTCTTTCCCTCCATGATGAAACTTCCCCGTGAGAGTATAAGCTAAAGTAAAACCTTCCCTCCCATCAGATGCTTTTGGTCAGGTGTTTTGTCTCATACAACACGACAGTAACTAAAACACACTAGTATCACTGCATTGCTAGCAATGCATACTAGGAAAGCATAGCCAACTTGTCACACTTCGTGGAAGTTCATGTTTTCCCTCTCCCCACACTAAGGTAATCTGATAATTATCTAATATTGTTCAGTGTTAATTGTTTCAGAATTTATGCTACAGACTAGTGCTGAGATTTTGGTAGCTAGGCTGATTGACAGTTAAAATATTGGGTGTTGTGCCCAGGGCTTGGAATAGAAATATTCTGGGATGCCCACTGATAGTAAAGCTATATACATATGTATAAGCATTCATTTTTTCTATTCTTACAAGCTCATATTTCCTCTATTTTCCAAAAGTGAAAATGTTCCATTTTTTGAATGTTCAATTTTAAAATAAAAATGTGTTTTAGAGATGTAATATACTTAGATGGCATTTATGAATTCTTTTGATTTAAATAAATGAGGGAGCTCATTTTTACTTTTAAGAATAACAGTTGCATAAGAACTTTATCCAACTAAGTTTTGAAGAAAGATTTTTAAAAAATTCTTGATTTTGGTAGCTCAGTGAGTAAAGTATTTGCTGGCAAGTGTGAGGACCTGAGTTTGGATTTCCAGGACTCATGTAAAGCTGGACCCAGTAGTGCTTATAATCCAGCACACCTATGGCAAGATGGGAGGCAGAGACAGGAAATTCTGTGGAAGCATATGGGACAGCTAGCCTGGTGTACCTCAAGAGCAAACAAGAGACCCTTCCTCCAACAATACAGTAGGTGAGAACATACCTGAGGTTGTCTTCTGACATACACATGCACTCCATGACACACACATCCACATGAACATGCACATACATCATACCCTCATATACACACAAAGATTGAAACATGAAATTCTTGATTTCTTCATTAGGAAAATTACATGCAGTGATCCCAGTAATAATAATGTTACATGTTTTAATTGCTTATCAATGAGTGAACTGAGCACTGTAGATTAATAAAGCAGAAATTTCACATTATGAAGGCAATATAAAATTGCAGTGTTTCTTTAGTCAGATGTTGGGGTTGCCTTATATAATGTAGTTTCAAAGCAGACTCAAAAGTACTGATTGAACAAATGACCAGTTGTACAATAAGCAACCTACATCAATACCTATGTCAATAGATAATATACATTAAAATGATTTCTCTAAAAGAAAGGAATAAAATTCCTTTATCAACTTTAAACTAGATATAGGCACGGAGGTACTTTTAAGTACAATGCCACCAGCTGAAAGCTCTGCCTTTTAGCTCTGCCTAAATTCAAAGGTGTGGCTTTTCTACTTCTTTTTCCTTTTATTTATTTGAGAGAGAGAGAGAGAGAGACAGGGAGAATGGACATGTCAGGGCCTTTGGCCATGGTGAACTCCAGACACATGTTTCATGTGGTGCGCCTGGCTTTACTTGGATACTGGAGAATTAAATCCAGGTTGCTACACTTTGCGAGCAAGCGCCTTCAACTGCTGAACCATCTCCATCTTTTTTTTTTTTTTCCCTTTGAAAAAAATCCATTTAGCTTGTAGTGTTTTCTTTTTCTTCTTTGTGAATCTTTTCTTTTTGTAATATTTTTATAAAAATCATGTTTGCCCATTAAAATTTATTGCCTTTCATTTAGTTGCTGGTATTTATTAATAAATTATGGATGTCTTATTTGATAGTGAACATATCCATATACGTGTGCATATACTCACTGTCAGCATTACCACAATGCAGTTATTTCTTTTTTTAAAATTTTTTTCTTTATTTTTCTTTATTTATTAGCAACAGACAGAGAAAGAGGCAGAGGGAGAGAGAACGGGCGCACCAGGGCCCCAGCTACTGCAAATGAACTTCAAATGCATGTGCCACCTTGTGCATCTGGCTTTTGAGGGTCCTGGGGAGTCAAGCCTCCAACCAGGGTCCTTAGGCTTCACAGGCAAGCGCTTAACCGCTAAGCCATTTCTCCAGCCCCACGATGCAGTTATTTCTTAGCACAATCACCCTGTTCCAGGTCACCATCATGTCTCACCTGGACTCTGGAGATAGTTTTGGCTGATCTCCCTTCATACCAGCTCCCTTTACAACTTTGTTCTATGTGTCAGAGCAAAGTGATTATTTTACACGAACACCAGATCAAGCTACTGAGAAATACCATTGGTATTCCTTTTTCATTCATCATGTTCAAAGGTTGCAGTGGACTTTAAACAACATGGCAGTGTTGACTTCCTCTAAGACCTCAGCTGAACCTTTTCTCTTTCCCTCTGCAATCATATAAGCCTCACTAGCTGGTCTTCTGCTAATGTCTTTAGCCTCTGATCTTGACACTTGCTCTTCCTGTTATCTGACAGACCACGCTCGGGTATCCACAGGGCTTTCCTTCTCTGTGCAGATCTCTTCCCCTGAGGACTTGACATCAAATCTCTAATGTAATAGCATTCAAAAGTGGGCCCTTAAAGAGTTAGATCATAAGAAGTTAGCTGTTATAGTGGGCATGCTTTCTGATAAAAGGTTGAGTTTGGCCCCTATTCCCATGTGCATGTGATCTTCGTTCCTCCCTCTCTCCTTTTTCCTTCCTTATGCAAAGAAGTGAGGCAGAAAGAAAGAACTCACCAGAGGCTGGTGCCATGCTCTTGCATTTTCCAACCTGCAGAACCATGACCCAGTTAGACTTCTATTGTTATGAATTACCTAATCCACAGTTTTCTCTTAAAGCAACATACCATGGATGGATGTCAGCTGCTATAATGAAGCACTAACAACCGGAACAGAGACACATATTGTCAGTTTTCCAAGCTACAAGTCAAAATCAGAATGTTGTCTGAATTCTGCTCTGTGAGAGACTTCTGCCTTGGCCCTTCCCATTTGTGCTGTTTGTGGATGGTTCTTGGTTTTCTTAATATCATTTATTTATTTATTTATTTGAGAGAGAGAAAATGGGTGCGCCAGGGCCTCAACCCACTGCAAACGAACTCCAAGATGCATGTGCCTCCTTGTGCATCTGGCTTACATGGGGGCCTGGAGAATTGAACTGGGGTTCTTTGGCTTTGCAGGCTAATGCCTTAACTGCTAAGCCATCTCTCCTGTCCCATGGTCCTTGGTTTTCTTGATTTGTAGATGGAGTCATTCAATCATATGCCTTCGTCTTTCTGCGTGTCTATGTCCAAATTTTTCCTTTATATAGAGATACCCTAATGACTTCATTTTCCCTTGAGTATCTCTATTTAAACTCTTATTTCCAAGTAAGGTCACATTATGTGAGATTGGCAGTTATAGACTTCAATATGTCTTTCATTGATGAATGACAGAATTTTCAGGAAATATTGAGATTTCATAGCTTGAGTGAGTCAAGAAGGGTAAACCTTGAGTTGCAGCCTTGGCTGAGATGGTGCTTGGGACCTTTGGACAGGAGGGTAGTGGACTGGGGAGAGGAAAAGACAGTTTTGAGACCAGGTGAGGGTAAGCGAAGAGGAGCTTTGTTGTAAGGAAGTTGCATTGAGAATTGCATTTGATGGCCAATGATCATGATCTAGTCTACTAGATAACAGTTTTGTGAGGAAGAGGAGACAGACATAGAAGAGCCTAGCTTACAAAGGAAGGTAAGTGAAAAGCTGTTTGGTTGAAATGGATGCTTGCGTCCTTAGGACAGAAAACATGTTGGAAGAGAAGAAGGTCTCTCCTTTGAAGTGTCAGTTTGAGGAATGTCTGGACACTGGATTTGGTTGTGAAGTGAGAGTTGCGTGAACAGAAGTAGAGCTTCCAGTTCCTGACAGCTGCAAGTCAGCCTCTGGGCATCTTGCTAAATTTTCAAATATAATTATACAGTAGACTTCCTTTAACAAATTCCGTGTTCCCAGCGATAATTATAGCTGCTTTTCTTGCCTGTAGTCTGCTCTGTCTTACTACTCCTCTTCACATCCCCCTGCTGGATAGAATTATCCTCCGGCCATTGGGATCTCAGAAATTAGGAAGCTGCTTACTGTGATTTTCTTCCTTAAGCTGAGATCTACCATTGCATACCAATTTTCTTCTTTCCACTTTCTCCAAAACACATTTCCGTAACAGAAAGCAATGTGTTAGTGTGGACTAGCAATGTTCTATAGTAAAGTAATTTTTATTTTCTAAGAATATACAAATATGCATTAGCATATTGTAAACTTGCTAGGCAAAAAACAAAAATGACCTCCAGAACTTATTTCCTAACCTCAGTCATTAGTTAAGATTCTGAAATAAAATCATACTTATGGCCATGCTTAGACCAAAAGTGCATTTAAAATATATATATATATATATAACCAAAAATGATGTTGTCATAAACCCTATGGCAATAACCCTGATATAGTTTCCAGGACTTACCATGATAGTAATTTGTAGATTGAAATATGAGTGGATTTTCTTTTTTTCTCATCCTTTTTTTTTAATCACCCAAGTATGTTCTATGAAAATAAATCCCTTGGAAAAAAATGACTTGATATCCTATACAAAAATACTGTAACCCTGGGACCGTAAACTTCAAGAATACATTTCCATGGCATTTGGTTTATATTCTAAGTTATTTTAATGTTTCTCCTAAGAAATCATTAACATGTATACATTTCTGAATATACAGTGGTAGAATTAGTGCAGAAGAAGCTCTAGATTTGTGTTGAAAATGGGTACGTGCTACTCACCACTCACTTGTTAGTGACTATGCAAGAGTATTTGTTATGTAGCAAACTCTGTACTGATGTGCACTTACCGAAATTTTCTTATGAAGGCTAAGGTTTGATTACAAAGTTTGGTACAAGATAGTTGAAGCATACTTGGGAATAATGTAGATTTATTATAAAAATAATTCTGTAACTTTAAATATTTAGAAATAGTACTTCTCTAGCATGATAATCGGTTGACATTCTTTGTTCTCGGTGTATGACTAATATATTTAACCAACAAATACAGAGTACAGTTTTGATAAATAACAAATTTTCTTGAAATCTTTATTGGGAAGCTTGAAGTCTCAACGTTGATTGTCAGGATTTATCTTGGTAAAAGAGTAACTGAATAATTAAAGGTTATATTTCCAGTTTGCAGATACCCACTCCATCATAGGAAAGAAGCAGGGTTCTGGAATGCACTGCTCTGGGAGGTTGCTCCTTGCTCTCACCAGCATTGCTCTCTGCTCCTGTGCCAGGGTTAGAGTTGAGGAATGACATTGCATTTGTAGAGTGAGTTGAGGAATGCTTTCTCCTTTATCTCACATGTGCTGAGGTATTAGCTACTTCAGGCTCTTTATTTGGAAAACCTTAAGTATGCATCATGATGCATTACTTGCAACAAAAAATAGGCCACATTTATATATAAAATGAAATAGTACAGCTGCTGACAGGTGTCATTAGCCATTTACTCAAAGAAATCCTTCAAAAGGAATCTCTCGACTTCTGAGTCAGGAAGTTACATCATAATTGATGAAGACAAAACATGTTTTCTCTGGGAGGGGTTGGGGGGGAAGAGGGAGAGAATTGGCATGCCAGGGGCTCAGACACTGCAGTCAAACTCCAGATACTTGCACCACTTAGTGTACGTGTGTGACCTTGTGCTTGCCTCACCTTTGTGTGTCCGGCTTACATGGGATCTGGAGGGAGATCGAACATGGGTCCTTAGACTTCACAGGCAAGCATCTGAACCGCTAAGCCATCTCTTCAGCCTGTGACATGATTTTAATAACTATCATAGTTACATGTGGCATTCCTGCTAGAATAACCTAGCTTAAAGGTTTGTGTCTTGTACTGTACTTAACACTTTGTTTTTCTTTTTTACAAGTGTAGAATTATTTTATAATGAAAAGATTGGCCCTTTCTTCTGGCAATCTAATGTACTACTCCACAGTTATCCTATACTAATGTAAAGGGGCTTGTCTATTAAATGAAGTGTGTGGGCTTAGAAGTAATTATCTTAGATGAAGTCTAGGATAGACTTCCAGTTCGATAAATTTTACCCTGTGTTTTGTTGTGGAACACTGTTTATTATCTCATTTTCCGTAATCACTATTTAATATTAATTATAGAGATATCAGAATTATATCATTTGTAAAGAGATACTGACCTCAATTACAGTTTATAAACTCATGTATGGAAGAAATCAAAGATTAGAAATAGGTGATGTCTCAAAAGAAAAGCACGTTTTGCTATGTAGTCCAGCCTGGTCTTTCTTTTTAATGTATAATTTGATTATTGACAACTTCTATACTTACAGACAATAAACCATGATAATTCCCTCCTCTCCACCACTTTCCCCTTCACAACTCCACTCTCCATCATATTCCCTCCCTCTCTCTGTTAGTCTCTCTTCTATTTTGATGTCATTGTCTTTTTCTCCTATTATGAGGGACTTGTGAAGATATTGCTAGGCACTTGTCAGGTCATGGGTATAGGCGCCAGTTTCTGTCTGGACAGTTGCATTGTAAGGAGTTGTACCCTTCCATTGGCTCTTACATTCTTTCCGTCCCCTCTTCTGCAATGGACCAGTAAGTTTGATAGAAATCATTTGTGGCTCTTTGCATATAGACTGGACTTTAAATGGTTTCAGCTCTTTCAGAAGAGATCTTTGGAGGGCAGTGTTGCAGTCAGGTTCGCATTGCTGGCAGAAATCACCCGACTAAGAGCAGCTTGTGGGAAAAAAGAGGTTTATTTTGGCTTACAGGCTCGAGGGGGAAGCTCCATGATGGCAGGAAAAACGATGGCATGAGCAGAGGGTGGACATCACTCTCTGGTCAACATAAGGTGGACAACAGCAACAGGAGAGTGTGCCAAACACTGGCAAGAGGAAGCTGGCTATAATACCCATAAGCCCACCCCCAACAATACTCTGCCTCCAGGAATTAATTCCCAAGTTGCCATCAGCTGGGAACCTAGCATTCAGAACACTTGAAGTTTATGGGGGGGGGACACCTGAAACTGAAACCATGATGTACAAATGTAATGCATTCATGCAAATTTAAAGTCCCCATAGTTTTTATCAATTCCCCATAATCCAAGGTCTTTTAACTGAGCCATAATACCAAAAATTCCATTTTGGGGAACTATTTTAATTTCCGATACTTGTGAAAGTTTATGGGGATCCAGGGCCGACAGCTGAGCCATCAAACCATCTCCACTGGGTCTCCACTGCAAACCCACGGTCCATCCTCATGGCCCCATGGGATCTCCATGCAGGCATCCAGCAAACCTGCTTCACACTGCCCATGGCCATTTCCAAAACACAAGACTTTTTCCCTCTCTTTCCTGCATTTGTTTCATTTTAAGACTATTTTATTTATTTATTTGAGAGAGAGGGAGAGAAACTGAATGGGCACACCAGGGCTTCTAGCCACTGTGAATGAACTCCAGACACATGTGCCACCCTGTGTATCTGGCTTATATGGGTCCTGGGAAACCTCACAGTTCATAGTTCTTAGCCAGGGTCCTTTGGCTTTACAGCACTGCAAGGCATTAACCAAAATCTAAGAAGGCCAAAGCTATTTCTCCCACAGCTCAACTTATATCTCTGGCAGAAATCACCCGTAAGCATATGTCATCTATCTGAGAGTAGAGCTACTTTGTAGTCTTTCTGATTCTTGGTCTATCATGCCACTGTCATTATACAGTGCTGGTTTGTCTCTAAATAGCAAATAACAAAGTTAACATATTTAAGTTAAAAGTCTGTTACTTTCTTTTTCACATAAACCAGTGTCTGGTGATAAATTTCTGCATAAATGGATGAATCCTACACACCGTGGAGAGTGTATTTAAGAGAGTGGATTTGGGGGCTGGAGAGATGGCTCAGAGGTTAAAGATACTTCCTTGCAAAGCCTCACGAGCCCAGGTTCAATTCCCATTAACCACATAAAGCCAGATGCACAAAGTGGTGCATGCATCTGGAGCTCATTTGCAGAGGCTGGAGGCCTTGGCGCACCCATTCTCATTGATATTCTCTCTCTCTGCCTCTTTTTTTTCTCAAAAACTAAATAAAATATTTTTTTTAAAGTAGATTTGGAGCTGGGCATGGTGGTGCATGCCTTTAATCCCAGCACTTGGGAGGCACAGGTAGGAGGATCGCTGTGAGTTTGAGGCTACCCTGAGACTACATAGTGAATTCCAGGTCAGCCTGGACTATAGTGAAACCCTAGCTTGAAAAACAAAAAACAAACAAACAAAAAAAAAACACAGTAGATTTGGGTATCCTACTTCATATTCTTTGGAGAAGTAGCAATGTCGAGTTGCTTGGAGAGAGCAAAAGGTTAATTCTTTTTTTCACATAAGAACATCCATAGGCAACTAAAATTGCATAAAAGTCTCTAATTTGCAGGTTTGTTTTTTTTCTAAAAGGAACTACTAATGATGAGAAGAAAATATTTGTAATTTTTATTTCCTATGAGGGATTAGGTTTCTTATTGAAAACATGTGGTTTTAACATTATATTACAATTTATGGGTTTAAAACTTGATCAGGTAGGAAAATTGATAGAGATTTGTGTCTTAACATTGGCATTTGCTAACTATAATCTTTAGCAATCAGGTTGCGTTTCCTCAGTCTCATTCTCATCACTAAAAAAAACATTTGCTGTAATAGTAACAGTTTGCCTGGTAGTCGCTCACACCTGTAATGCTAGTACCCAGTAGGCAAAGGTGGGAGGGTGTATGCAAGTTCAAGGCCAGCCAGGGCTACAAAGTGAATCCCTGTTTCAAACAAACAAACAACAACAACAAAAAACCCAGGGCTGCAGAGATGGCTTAGTGGTTAAGGTTCTTGTCTACAAAGCCCAAGGACCCGTTCGACTCTCCACGTCCCATGTAAGCCAGATGCACAACGTGATGCAAGCGTGCATGGTTGCAAATGTGCACAAGGTGGCACATGTGTCTGGGGTTCAATTACAGTGACTGGGGGCCCTGGTGCACCCATTCTCTCTATCTCTGTCTCTCTCTTTTGCTCTCACTCTTGCTCTCTTGCATTTAAAAAAAAGGGGGGGGCAGTTTGCTGTGCTGGGCTTGCCTCAAAAAAAAAAAAAAACCCACAAAAAATAAAAACAAAAAGCAACACCACCACCAACAGCAAAACAAAGAATAACTCTGATATGGAGTGTGACTCCTTCATCCTCAGCTGTGGTAAGATGTGTAGCAGCACTTGTCCATGTGACAGACTGCCTCCCCACAGCTTATGTGCTTCAGGTCCATTGTGAATGAGTCTACCCTATCCCTAGTACAAAATGGTCATCTTGGGGTAATTGGCTCTGATTAAAGGAGAAAATGTCTTTGAAACAGTATTGTTGGGAGCTGAGGGTAGAGCTCAGTGATAGAGCACTTGCCAAGCATGCTGAAAACCACGGGGATAACCTCCTCAAAGTATGTATTGAAGTAATAGAAAATTAGCAATATAAAAATATTTCAGTGTTAAGACATGATGAGTCAAATCAATATAGTTTTATAAGATTTTTCATATTTTAAACCCTAAATCTACATACACTAATTTAGTCTTAATAATACCTGTTTTTTAAACAATTTAGAACTGTAAACTTATTTACTGCAATTCTCTTGTAAGCAACAGATTTGTGGCTATTTCAAATGATGTCTTTTTTAAAAAAAGATTTATTTTTATTTATCTGAGACAGAGAAAGGGAGAGAGAGAGAGTGAGTGAGAGAGAATGGGCATGCCAGGGCCTCTAGCCATTGCAGATGAACTCCAGACGCATGCACCACCATGTGCATCTGGCTCACATGGGACCTGGGAATCAAACTGGGGTCCTTAGGCTTCGCAGGCATGTGCCTTAACCACTCAGCCATCTCTCCAGCCCTCTTTTTATTTCTGTGTAAGGGAAAAGACAGTAGTCTGCATTTATAAATCAGAACTAGCTTCCTGTAAAACTATTTTAACTTTTTTAAAGATTTATTTTTATTTATTTATTAGAGACAGAAGGAGAGAGAGAAAGATAGAGAATGAGAATGGGTACACCAGGACCTCTAGCCACTGCAAACGAACTCCAGACGCATGTGCCACCATGTGCATCTGGCTTATGTGGGACCTGGAGAATTGAACCTGGATCCTTAGGCTTCGCAGGCATGTGTCTTAACTGCTAAGCCATCTCTCCAGCCCTATTTTAACTTTTTATTTATAGATTTTGAAGTTTTCAATTCTAAATACAGCAATAGTAAGTCACTGCATTTTTCAGAAAACAAAAAGCACGATTAACATAAAGTCAGAGCCAGTCACAAATATTCCAGCAAACTGTTGAGGAAGAAAAAATATTTCAGAAGCAGATGTCAAGAAATATTACATAGGTGGCCTTAGTACACTAGAGGGAAAGAAGATACAATATAGTTTTAAAAATACTGAACAGACATTTGCTGTGTGTTGGGTACCATTTTAAGTCCTGCATGCAGGTGATGGCTTTAATCTTCCCACGACCTTATAGGAGATGAGGTAGGTGAGGCTCAGTGAGGTTAAGTAATTTCTCCCAAAACTCTGTCTGTCAAAGCTTCAAATGGCAGCGTTTCTGTTGTGGAATGTGTGCTCCCAACCACTCTGCACACTGCCTCCGTGGGGCCAGTGTTAATCACCTGCCAATGTACAGAACATGATTTGGTAATTTTTTTGTGATTCTATGGGAGTGAGGGAATGGCTTAAGCCCTTCCTTAAATACCAGTAATGATTCTGAAAAATTGGTATTTCACTCAAGCATATTTGAGCAGTAAGCAGTGTCTTGCTGTGTGAAGTGTATTATTTCATATCATAGTGTCACACATGCTTGCTACTTTATATATGTGTCCACTAAATACATGGACCAGTGGTAGAGAGAAAAGTGCAAACATGGGAATTACATCCTTGATTCTTAAGGCTGGGATTGAGTTAGAATTTTTATAATTCCTGGCTGAATATCCTAGGCATTAGTAGTGTTTTATTTCTTTAACTGAATCTCACATAGTAGGTCTCACTGATTAGCATCGTTTCTAGGCATATAAATTTAATGAAACTTGATACTTTAGTCATCATGAAAATATTTTATCTCAAAAATATTTCTGGGGCTGGAGAGATGGCTTAGTGGTTAAGGTGCTTGCCTGCAAAGTCAAAGGATCCAGGTTTGATTCCCCATAACCCACAAAGCTAGATGCACAAGATGGCACATGCACCTGGAGTTTGTTTGCTATGGCTGGATGCCCTGGTGTGCCCATTCTCTCTCTCTGTCTCTCTGTCTCTCTCAAATAAAAATAAAGCAAAGATTTCCTCTCTGGAATAAAAGGGTATTCGAATGTCACTATGAAGAGAGTCAGGACTTTTTTGACCTTTTGTTTCCTGTCTTGGACTGTGGCAGAATCAAATGAACAGTAACTGTTTTTCCTATCATAGCATTGTCCTTTTCCAGTCTAAGGCCCAGCTTCAGAATTCTAGTAGAGTTGAGCAGAAGGTACAGACTAGATTTGAGATGTTCTGTTACCATTTAAAAATACCTTTGGTGCCATTTTTTATTAATTTATAAAGTCTAAGGAAGTCAGAAGGTACCTGTGGAAATGGAATAGTTGGACATTTATCATTCTGGTAGACTCAACCACTGTTACTTCTTTCTGTGGCTCTCTCACCCTTGCATTTGTTCTGTTGAGGTCAAGAAGAGGCAGTTTTGGAAGTAGGATTCAGTGACCCTTGACTGCTGAACCTATACTAGTTCCTTCTTAGGCTAGTACAACGTGAGCTTCAAGCTCCTGGAAGTATAGCTTATTATTAAACTATTAAATAGTAGTTTACTGATGGATACCAGTCCCTGTAGTACTGGGGTGGGTGGGTGTCTGTAAAGGTGTGTGCATGCCATGACCCATATGTAGACAGCTTTGTGTGTTGATCCTTACCTTCCACCTTGTTTGAGGCAGGATCTGTCATTGTTCACAGCTGATTTCATCAGGCTAGCTGGCTTGCACTTCTAGATTATCCTTTCTCTGCATCCCTTGTTTCTGTAAGCGTGCTGGGTTTACAGACACCCACTACAGTGTCCAACTTGACATGGGTTCCCGGGATCCAAATTCAGATATTCATGCTTGCATGGCAAGTACTTTATCCATTGAGCCCTCTGCCCACCTCTACTTTGAATTTTGAAAATAAGCATTTCTATTGAATTGTCAACTATCATTCTAGGATTAACCTCTCCAAGCATAACAAAATGCAGAAGAATGCTTTTAGAGTAATAGGTCGAAAAGCTGGATGCTATTTGATCTAGATTTCGAGCTTCGTTCTCTCTCTCTCTCTCTCTCTCTTTTTTTCTTCCATTTTTCAGTTTTTCAAGGTAGTCGAGCTCTGTTCTCTTGATAATTAAGAGAATTCTATTTTTCATCTAAAGGAGAACCTAAGTTTTTTAAACTGCTTAGGAAATTGATACTTCAAGAAGGTATGTTAACCTGTTTTCCATTTTATTCCCTTTTAGTTGTTATCATCTTGGCATGTACCCCACACAAACACACAAATAATAAATATATTAATTAAACAAATAGATACTGTTTGTTTTTATACTGACACTGTTTTTTCTTTCTTTATTTGTAATGGGGGGTATGGGTATGCCAAGGCCTCTAGCCACTTCAAATGAATTCCAGATGCATACACCACTTTGTGCATCTGGCTTTACATGGGAACAGGTGAGTCAAACCTGGGTTGCCTAGGTCATTAGACTTTACAGGCAAGCACCTCAATCTCTAATCCACCTCTTCAGCCCCAACACTGGGTTTTTTTGTTTGTTTGTTTTTGTTTTTAAATGTTACAGTTTGTGTCAGAAATCCAGTATAGATTGAGCCAAGTTAAAATTACATGTCACAGAATCTCTCTTGTTCATTCATGTTGTTAACGAAATTTAGTAACTTGTGAGTCCTCATTTCCTGGAAACTCAGGGTCATTTACAGGTTCCATAAACAATTGTATCTGACTCATGGACTCCTCCCTCCTTTGTTAGAACCAGAAACAGCAGGTCAGATTATCTACACTTCTAGGCCCTGCTTCATAGCATGTCTCTCTATTCATGGGGTTAGATTGGGCCTACCAGGCTGATCCAGAATAATCTCTTCATATCAAAGACCTTGAACCCATTTTACCTTGGAAAGGAATATATTCTTAGTCTCAATGAAGTAAATGAGAGTCATTTGGGAGAAGGGGCTCAACATCCTTTATGTCTCCCTGCCGTTCTGAAGTGTTTTGGTTTGGGAAGTGGTTATATGATCATCTGTTTTCTGAATAGCCAGTTCACTTATTTAAAATAAATAATCAATACTACAATTTTAAGCTATGAGCAAATCCCACAATACTGCTTTCTCCCTCCATACCTTCAAATTTGTGTTTTGCGTTTCTCCTTTTCTGATAGTGTCCTGCTTCCTTTGCCAAAGACAAACATAGTTTCCCTGGCTTGTTTACCAGAATTTAGGAGCTGCACAGCACATGGCACTTCTTTCTTTTTTTTTTTTTTTATTTATTTATTTTTTTTTTTTTTGAGATAGGGAGAAAGAGAGATGAGAGAATGGGCATGCCAGGGCCTCTAGCCACTGCAAACGAAACTTCAGACACATGAACTACCTTGTGCATCTGGCTTATGTGGGACCTGGTAAATCGAACCTTAGGCTTTTCAGGCATGCACCTTAATCACTAAGCCATCTCTCCAACCCTCTTTTTCTCTTAATTGTACAGACACCACATTGTTAATGATAGCTGCATCTTTTTTTTTTACTTCATTCCCAGTGAAGCATCCCATTCTCATGTCCTTCAGTGCAATGACATAAATGGCAGTTATTCTTATGTCTGTCACTTCAGTGACAAGTAACCAGTAAGTCCTGCAGTTGTAGTGTCTAAATTTGTGCTACTGCTGATGCTGGTGCCTCTCTGTTTAGACTGTTACATGTGAAAAAGTGAGATTAAGCCAGTTTCCTCATATTCAAACTAGGAATTGTCTTGGCAATACATTTATTTTAAATAGCAACACAGCTACATTTTTGTAATGTGCTTAAATGTTTGTGCTTCATGTTGAAAAAACTTTTACTTATTATATTAAACTACACTAATTGAAGAAAATAGTTATATATTTTATGTGTATTTAAAGATCAAATTATCATTGATGTATATTCTTATATTTGTACTCTGGAACTTTCTCAAAGCACAGAATGTAATTTATATTCAAATGGATTAACTTCTTCCTTGGACAGCCTAAGAAAAAAGGCCTTTTGATAATTTTTAATCTTAAATCTTACTTTAATAAGCTAAATAGGTATTTGATATTTGCTAATTTATAAGTGTACATTTTTTTGTTTTTTGAAGTAGGGTCTCAATCTGGCCCAGGCTGACCTAGAATTAACTATGTAGTCTCAGGGTGGCCTCGAACTCTTCGGTGATACTCCTACTTCTGCCTCCTGAGTGCCGGGATTAAAGGCATGCACCACCACGTCTGGCTCAAGTGTACATTTTTTATAAGAGAGAGAGAGAGAGAATTGTCGTGCCAGGGCCTCCATCTACTGTAGTCAAATTCCAGATGAGTGCGCCACCTTGCATGTATATATGACCTTGCATGCTTGCCTCACCTTGTGTGTCTGGCTTATGTGGGATCTGGAGAGGTGAACATGGGTCCTTAGGCTTCGCAGGCAAGTACTTTAACTGCTAAGCCATCTCTTCAACCCTTATAAGTGTACTTTTATCCTTAATTTAATAAAAAATCTAGAGGAGTTTGGAATTTAGTACATAGTATGTACCATTAAATCAGTACTGTATACCTTGAGGTAATTTCTTTATATTTGGTTTGCAATGCCACTTTTACGCTCCCATTTACTTTCAGTGGCAATGTAGGAGGCAGACGTACCACATATTTATCTCAACTGATTTCATTGTATTATTGAGGAAAAGTACATTAGTATGTCATACAGAAAATCTAACATGCACAAACAGCTGCTAAGCATACTTTCCTGGTTGGTTAGCTCAGCTGTCTTTTGGGAGAGAGAGACCCCATCTTATGTGCATACATGTTCTCATTTCCAGAAATGCTGCTTGTTCTGAATGAGCACACCCCCACTTTATATGCATGACTAGAGAGCAGACCTTATACAGCCTGTGTCTTGATATCTGTTTACATGCATGCTTAGTGCTGAGTCTCTTTTCTTGAAGTTCTAGGTCATAGTGGGATGGTGTGTAGTGGGGCCTGTTCGTGACTTCTGTTTCCTGTATGGACTTAATGAGACTCCACACTGGAAATGTGTGATTCAAAAATTTATTTGGTGTTTGTTAGACTTTTTTTCCTTACTAGAATATTTAATTAAAAAATGCCAGAATATAGCATCTACTTTATATACCTACTGATCTAGTCTTGAGAAAAATGGTAAGAAGAACTAAAATATAGGTAAGAAGAACATCGGGGAGTGAGTATCACCGATACAAAGCATTAACAAGCGCTTGAACGCTTTTTTTTCACAGTGTTTGTTTAAGTTTTCAAGACCAGGTTTCACTGTCTTTTTTTTTTTAAGCATTATTTGCAAGCAGAGACAGAGAATGGGTTTGCCAGGACCTCCAGCCACTACAAATGAACTCCAGACACATCTGCTCCTTTGTGCATCTGGCTTTACATAGGTACTGGGGAATCGAACTTGGATCATTAGGCTTTGAAGGCAAGAGCCCT
This sequence comes from Orientallactaga sibirica, assembly GCA_036365145.1. Taxonomy (NCBI): domain Eukaryota; kingdom Metazoa; phylum Chordata; class Mammalia; order Rodentia; family Dipodidae; genus Orientallactaga; species Orientallactaga sibirica. The sequence continues at coordinate 1,982,623 of JAEOAD010002038.1, read as the reverse complement.
AATCACTGAGCAATCTTTCCAGTCCCCTCATCTTTCATGAGTGTTTACTTTCATGCTACCACAGTCATTATATGTTAAGGAGAAATGTTCTAGCCTTTTATTTTATTGAAAGAAAACAATAGGTTTAAAAGTTAAACAGTTTCCTTAAATGCCTTACCCCTTCTCTGCCACCATTTATATTCTATTATTTTCTTCTCTCTTTTTCTCAAAAACAAGCAATCAAATAAATCAGAAAAAGAAAGAAACATTTTTAAGAGTTAAACGTCAGGGCTGGGGAGATGGCTCAGTGGTTAAAGGAACTTAATTGCAAAGCCTGCCAGCCTGGGTTCAATTCCCCAGTACCCATATGAAGACAGATACACACACAAGGGGTTTGTTTCTGAAACCTATAGCTTGTGTTTCCAGCTCCACTTCTGTCACATTAGAATCCGTGCTTTCCTCTCGCAGTGTCTGGAAATGAAGCCATCATCTTACTATAATCTGTTCTCATTGGCCAAACAGATCCATTCTGAGCTTTTTTTGCATTTTCTTTTAGTCTTTATCTAATATCCAGGAATTCACCATCTCCTCCCTTGCCTTTCATGTTTAAATTAGTTAGATGTACAGCCTTAAGTGGCTCCTGTAACATCTGTACTATTTCCAAGTCTAGTTGACTCCTCCACAACCTGCTCCTTGGAATATTTCAGAAGTCTTTTCATTGGTAGCATTGCTAAGACAACAAATGTTCCCCATAAATCGCTATCACACTGATTTTCCTAAAGCACTGCTGTCATGCATACTGTTGTTCTCTTGCTTCAGAACCTGCCTATTTGTCTATAGGTAGAGATTTGGAATTGCTACCTTGGTACTGAAAGTTCTCACATAACTTGATTCTAATGCACCATGTAGCCTTTAGCTCTACTGGCCCAGCATACTAACTAAAGTCATATCCACCTATCTATATCCATCCTTGTTTTAGTAGTATTTTTAATCTCCTCCTTTCTATTTTCATTTTGCTCTTATTCAGCTTATATACCCCCAACCTACCCCAAAGTGCAGCTCCTGTCCTGTACTTCCTGAAGTTTTTCTGAGGTGTCCTCCACTGTGATTCCCCTTCTGAATTCCTGCTTTACTCTGTCCCTCTTCACAGCATATTTTTTTGTTTAGCCATTTGCACTATTACTTGCTTTGTTTTCACTTGACTCTAGGTCTTGTATTTCTACCTGAATTTAACTTTCAGGAGAGCTAAGTGTGACTCAGTATAAATGTTCACTCATTTTTAAAAAAGATTTTATTTTATTTATTTATTAGAGCCGGAGATGGGGGGGGGGTCGATGAGAATGGGCACACCAGGACCTCTAGCCACTGCAAACAAACTCCTGACGCATGCACCACCATGTGCATCTGGCTTACTTGGGACCTGGAGAATTATACTTGGTATAATCAGGGTCCTTAGGCTTCACCGACATGTGCCTTAACTGATAAGCCATCTCTCCAGCCCCTCATTTCTTTTCTATATATATTGATTGCTACAACTCAGGCACCAAAAATAAAAATGTCATAGTTTAAAATCTTGAGTTATGGACTCTGCTTTCATAGACTTTATATAGGAGAGATAAAAAGTCTACAGCTCAGTTCAGTTACCTGTTTTAGATACAGTTGGGGAATATGGTATATTACTTTATTGAAAATACAAGAAATTATTATTAATCTGTCGTTGGTATAATTTTTCTTACTTTACAGTGTAAATTTAACAGAATAAATTGACCAGTGACTTCTTTCCCTCTAAATATATGTATACTACTATTACCAGACATACCAAGTATGTATGTATGTATGTATGTATGTATGTATGTATGTATGTATATATATTTTGAGAGAGAGACAGAGAATGGGTGCGTCAGCGGCCCATTAGTTGCTGTGAATGAACTCCAGATGTGTGCGCCCCCTTGTGGGCAAGTGCGGTGTTGTGCCCTTGCATCGCTTTTTGCATCTGGCTAAATGTGGGACCTGGAGATTGGAACCAGCATTCTTAGGCTTCATCTCTCCAGCCCCATACCAAGTATATTTAAGACTGATGTTATGACTGAGTTCATTGACAAATAGTAGTAATATTATATTCTTGACATTAAAACAAGTGTAGTAAATGTGAATATGATGTGACATGTAAATGCACATGAAATAAGGGAACGACAATATTTTTAAAAAGATTTATTAAATTATTAGAATCTTTTAGTGAACATAACAAAGTGTTCTTTTGTAGGAAAGTAAGATTAGATTAAAAATACATTAAGTACACTAATTTTTTGACTTTAATTTTTTTTAGTAGTTTGAACATCATCACATATTTCATAGGTATGATATTTTGAAGTTATGGTCAAAGAAGGCCGTGGTTAAAAGAATGGCAAATTATGCATTATTTGCAAATGTAAAGTCATGATTTCCATAACTTTTACAGTTAAGAACATTCTGTATGTAAACATACCTTCTATCTTCTCAGTTCTGTTATGCCAATTTTTGTCCAATGGGAGAGGAAGAGTGGTGATGTGACTGCTTTTTCACTTAATAGAGTATCTTAAAGAAGTTAATAGCACTGATGTAAGTCTGTGAAGGGAAAAGAATATTCATCAACATGAAATGACAAAAAAATCACAGGCTAGTGGCTATGCATTGAAGAAGAAAATCTTCAAATTCAGATGTTAATTATAAGCACAAGGACAGTGACCATACTTAACTGTTGTTGCATATTTTCTTCAAAGTGTAATTGGTAGTTCTTGAATATGTCTTGTTTTGTCATTTCCTCTTAGAATATATACTTTTAAAATACCAGGAAACACTTCTACTGGATGGTTGTTGATGGATATAGGTAGATTATTAAACCAAATGTTACATTGCAGCTTCTTCATATGATTGTTCTTGTATTATCTTTAGTGTGTGCCTTATCACTTCCTATGGGAAAAAAGCACATGCTCAGTGATGAAGTTAAAAATAGTTTGAACCTATTTAATCATTTATGACTTGCTGTAGTCTATCAATGTCTTTAAGGCTTAGATTATGGAAAGGTATGCTAATGCTGGTATAAAGAGTATTTGTTTAGGGACTGGAGAGATGGCTTAGTGGTTAAGGCACCTGCCTGCTAAGCCTAAGAACGTCAGTTCCAATCTCTAGGTTCCATGTTTAGCCAGATGCAAAGTGACACAAGGGTGCAATGCTGCACTTGGCCACAAGGGGGTGCAGGCATCTGGAGTTCGTTCACAGTGGCAGAGAGGCTGCTGGCGCACCCATTCTCTTATCTGTCTTCCTCTCCTTCTGTCTCTCTCCAAAAAAAAAAAAAAAAAAAAAAAAAAAGTATTTGTTTAGATTATTATGCTTTTTAGAAAACTTTATTTGGTTATGATTTTTGTAATCTTATCATAGAAATAACATATTGATCTTTTCTTACCAGTTTTGACAGTTTTACATACCCAAGAACATAATCCTCTGCATTTTGTAAGGTGTCTTTCTTTCACTAGAAGGTTGTAATATGTTCCTCAGTTGTTAGCGGGTAACTACGACAGTTAGCTTATTTCTACAAAGTCCTTGGCTGTTAAGTTCTAGAGAGGAGGTAAAGTATAGTAATCTTATTTTGAAATATTTTTAGAAATAGGAAATTAAAATTTTTGTTTATCTTTTAAAAATTTGTAGGTATGAGTTTTCATTTAGATTTTAGTAAGTAACTATAATTTAAGATCACAGTTATTAGGGGTATTTCTGCATTTTATATATCACTCCCAGATGCTACCATATTAGCTTTTATCACTGCATATTTTATGAAATGTCAGCCTTCTGTTGGCTGTTCATGCAGTATTGTTAGTGATCAAAGACACAACATAAAGGAGAGGAATCTAAACAGCTTATCATTGTACTTCTTTGTGACAAAAATACTACAAAATTATTTTATAAAGTCAGATTTTGCCATCATGTAATACGCAATAAAACCTTTGTTTTTATTGTAATAAAAAATTTAAAATGTTTAGTACCATGAAACCTGTAATAAGGAGTAATTTCTAATTTTACCAAGTTTTTCTTGATCAGGAATGAGGGTAATATTTCACTTACAATGTTGTAGTACATTGTTGAATGACAATGTTGTGCCTAGATGTCTAAGGACATGGTATGGGAGGTTGATTTAACTTACTTTCTTACACAAAATACATTTTTATAAAATTGGCTATTAGTCTTAATGTGTATTAGGTTGTATATGATCTACTATAGTATAATATTCTTGAATTGTGACCTATTTTTGTAATTTAAAACTTGTCCTCATTGAGTTAAAGATCTTTTTATTTCCATGATTTCAATATCAAGATAAAAGTATAGAATACGAAAAAACAATTCCAAAGCCTGAAAGAGAATCTGTGAGAATAAATATCTTGAATGAGTTTGATCAGCTGTTGGGTAAGCCCAACACAGCAGTTGGTTCAATCAATTTTATGTTTTGGGATGGTTTTATTAAAATGAGCTGCTGCTTTCAGTAAATCATTGAGAAGGATCATTGAGCTGGCTTTATTCATGTCCTTTTTTGGGTGGGGGCAGAGTTTACTATTGCAGCTTTGTAAGTAAATTTGGAGACAACTGAATCTATGCAAGTCACTGTGTTTCTGTGTTGTCTGGGTAGGCTTCAGAAGTAGAAGCAGAATGAATATTTAGTCTAGAAACTGGTTTTATGTAAATGGTTTTATGACTTTTCGGTGGGTAGATGGAATTGGGTATTCCTGATGCTTGCAGGCAGGAGGAAAACCATGAAAGGTGGAACAAGTAAAGAATTTCAGTTGAATGAACATTTATTGCATTGCCAGTACATATCAGGGTCTGTGGTATGTCTGTAGTGAAAAAGCTACAAAAAAGTTCTGTATAAGTATAGTGTAATTCAGCAAATTTTGATAGCCAGAATCCAAAAATGTACAGTTTGACCTGGCAATTACAAAAAAAAAAAAAAAAAAAAAAAAAAAAAAAAGGTTGGTTAGTGTGCTGTATACAGTATCAGAGACAGGATAGAGCCATGATGACAAGGACCTATCTTTAGAAGAAGTAGAGGAAAGGGCAAGCTTGGGAAATAATTTCAAAAGATTAAGAAGATCAAACCACCTTGGAAATCTTAGAATTGAGAAGTGTGGGCTACTATCAAGACCAGTTCTAGTGCTGGGTTCCCTCCTGGTTACTTCACCTTGCTGAGTGTCATACATTCTGCAGCTATAATATGGGAAATGACATTGTGTCATAATATTAGCACATTCCTAGCTCTATATAGACAACTATTAAACTATAAATAATTTCACAGAAGTTATAAAACTAAAAATAGTATAATTTTATTAGTTCTCCCATTGCTATGACAGAATACTTTACCAGGCAACTTAAGGAAGGATGGTGTTGATTTTGGTTTACAGTGTGGTGGTATAGTTATTCTCATGGTGGGGAAAGTATGACATCAGGAACCTAAAGCAGCTGGTCACAGTTTTATCTTATAGGTGATTCTTCTTCTTGTAAGGTTGGCATTTGGTATTGACCACAAGTCTAACCCTTGTGAAGTTGACACTCAGACATAGCAGTTTCAAGTCATAAATTTCCATTTCTTTCTTCATAGACTTATGACCGTTTTATAGTGTATAATGAATGTATTCAGTCCAATTTTAAAACTTCCCATATACCTTAACAGTTCTAACAGTGTTTAAAAGTCCAAAGTCCAAGTCTCTTCTGAGAGTGAAGACAATATATTAACTCTGAGCTCCTATAAAATTAAAAAACCAGGGCTGGAGAGATGGCTTAGCGGTTAAGGCGCCTGCCTCCTAAGCCTTAAAAACGCCAGTTCCAATCTCCAGGTCCCACGTTTAGCCAGATGCAAAGTGACGCAAGGGCACAATGGTGCACTTGACCACAAGGGGGCGCATACACCTGGATTTCTTTCACAGCAGCTGAGAGGCTGCTGGCGCGCCCATCTCTGTCTGTCTTCCTCTCTCTGTGTCTGTTGGGGTCCCCCCCAAGGCCAGCTCATGAGGGATGATAGGGTCTCTGCCGAATTGGGGTGAGCAGCGCGGAGTCACGACACAGACTCCGGGAGTTGGGTGAAAGTGGAGTGAGAATCCACAAACTCGTTTATTCAGGAAGTGCACATGGGTTTTAAGGGGCTGTTAATCCTTGTATGGGGTGGTCCCCTTTTGGTGACCAATGACAGCTTGTCTCTGGACAGAACATCTCGTATTAGGCTTCTCGCGAGCATGGGGCTGTAACTGTTGTCACATCACGCCTGCGCAAAACGCCATTTTTACAGAAGCCACTTCCTGTTGTCTTCTGCCATGCGGTCTGGCTAGGACCAGGCCTGTATTGTGCCATATATATCCTCCTTTTTGTTTTTATTATTGGCAACCCTGAGAAGTATGGTTTATTGCCAAGCCATTGTTGAACCCAGGCCCCAAGGGATCATCATACGTGACAGTGCCTGTCTTAGGTTGTTCCATCTCATGGATCCTTACCCGTCATGGGCCAAATGCCACCTAGGTGAGAAAACCCGAGGGGGATGGCCTGGTATGGCTTTTGGAAAGCCATGGTTGAACCCAGGCCCCAAGGGATCATCACATGTGACAGTGCCTGTCTTAGGTTGCCCCATCTCATGGAATCTTACCTGTCATGGGCTGGCTGCCATCCTGGTGAGAAAACCCGAGGGGTATGGCCTGGTATGGCTTTTAGCATGAGGTCTGGCTAGGGGCTAGACCTGTATTGTACCATACATATGAGGCTGTTGCCTAGGAGGCATGGAAGGGCCAAGTGGGCATGGCTCTGTGGCATGTGAACAGTCCCAGCAAGCGAGAATCAACTAGAGAGCCTGAAGAGGACTGGGGTAGGACAGGTTGCTGGGTGAGTTCACCCTAGTGTCATAGTCAGTAGCATTGAGTGTCCTTAATGGTGGCTCAATGTAATCAAAGGAGTTGGAAAGGAATTTATAGGTAGGTGGGGGGGGTAAGTTTAAAGTCCCATATGTAGTCTGAGGGGTCTGGCATCATCTTCTTCAGCAAGGCTGGTCGCTGAGTCAGTGGCTGGTGGAGGGAAATAAGTTTAAAGTCCTGTATGTAGTCTGAGGGGTCTGGCATCATCCTCTTCAGCAAGGCTGGTCGCTGAGTCAGTGGCTGGTGGAGGGAAATAAGTTTAAAGTCCTGTATGTAGTCTGAGGGGTCTGGCATCATCCTCTTCAGTAAGGCTGGTCGCTGAGTCAGTGGCTGGACGGACATTTCTGGCAGGAATCCAAACTGGGATCTGTGAAGTTTCTGGAAAGACACAAGCATACCCTCGGCCCCTTCCAAATATTAGCAAGAGGATCTTTCCAGTGGACTAAGGGTAAGGGTGTCGTGGTTGGTTGGGATCTCCAATGTTTGTAGGCTGGGGAGAGTCCTGCCTCATCAAAGGTGAGAAAATTGAGGGTGAAAAGAGCTTCCACTAGGGCCAAGTGGGGGTCCTTGGGTGACATAGTGGACTTTTGTTTTATAATTAGTTCCTTTAGGGTCCGGTTTGTTCTTTCCATGATGGCCTGTCCTTGTGGGTTGTAGGGGATCCCAAGGGAGTGTTTTATTCCCCAAGATTCCATGAAGGATGTGAATTGGGCAGATGTGTATGCAGGGCCATTGTCTGTTTTAATTGACCAGGGCACACCCATGACCAACATAGCGGTTTTTGTTGCCTTAATAACATGGGATGCCTTTTCCCCAGAGAGAGCAATAGCAAAAAGTAAGCTTAGAGTAAGTGTCCACAATGACATGGACATATTTGAGGTTACCAAAGGAAGGTATGTGGGTAACATCCATCTGCCAGATAGAATTTGGGGTAAGGCCTCTAGGATTGACTCCTTGAGGCTGTAGGGGGCCCAGGGGGGCTAGGGGGGCACATGACTTACAAGTACGGGTTAAATGTTTGCATTGGCTAAGCAAGAGCTCAGGATATAGGGTTTTTAGATTAGTGGGGGATAGATGGAACCTTTGGTGTAAACGTCTGGCTTGTTCTAAAGGTGGCAAGGAGGAGACAGCAATAAATTTGTCTACCTGTGAATTTCCATCAGCAATAAAGCCAGGCAGGCCAGTGTGTGAGCGAACATGCTCAATAAACCAAGGGTAGGATCTGTTTTCCATCTGCAATTGTAAAGCGGAGATGGCAATGTCTATGGGATGATGAGAGGGCCTGGGATTGGCTAAGGGCAGTACCTTTGTCATTTGAACAGTGTAACTGCTGTCAGAGAATATGTTGACAGGCTCTTGTTGACAGAGCTCTAAGACTCTAATGATGGCATATAGTTCTCCTAGCTGGACTGAATGGGGATTAGGGAACTTAAGGGCCTCATCTGATCGATTGGCTCTCTTAATAATTAGTCCATAGGTATGTTTATTGGCATCTGTAAAGGCCGAGGCTGCTAAGGGTATCGGCTGACCAGAAGGCCTGGAGAAATAATCTTGATGGGTAAAGCCATTAGGGATTGAAGTAGTTTGTGAGCGGGGAGGTGGTTATCTATCTCATTGGGGAATCCTGCCATTAGGATGTGGAAAAGGGGGTCCTCCCTAAAGAGAAGTTGAAGTTCAGATATGGGGATGGGCAGAATTATTTTGGAGGGTTCTGTATTATAGATTTTGTTAGTGTAGGTACGTGTCTTAATTGCTATGAGGAACATTGCTTGTAGGTTGGTGGTGAGTTTATGGGCCTGTGCCCATGAGGGATGTACCCAGTAAAGGGGCGATTGGTTTTGCCAGATGACTCCCAATGGCGCCCCTGTCGTCCAAAGGACTACATTTAGAATTGGAGCAGATGGGTCATATCTTGCGAGGGTCATAGAAAAGAGGTAGTGGGATATTTTATGTAACAAATTTTTGGAGTGATGATTTAGAGGAATTTTCCTTGAAGGGTTGTCAGTAACTCTAAGGAGGTCATAAAGTGGTAGGAGTTCACTAGGAGGGATGGGTAAAAAAGGTTTGAGCCAGTTAATTTGGCCACAGAGTTTTTGGAGATCATTGCCTGGTCCTAGCCAGACCGCATGGCAGAAGACAACAGGAAGTGGCTTCTGTAAAAATGGCGTTTTGCGCAGGCGTGATGTGACAACAGTTACAGCCCCATGCTCATGAGAAGCCTACTACGAGATGTTCTGTCCAGAGACAAGCTGTCATTGGTCACCAAAAGGGGACCACCCCATACAAGGATTAACAGCCCCTTAAAACCCATGTGCACTTCCTGAATAAACGAGTTTGTGGATTCTCACTCCACTTTCACCCAACTCCCAGAGTCTGTGTCGTGACTCCGCGCTGCTCACCCCAATTCGGCAGAGACCCTATCGTCCCTCCTGAGCTGGTCTTGGGGGGGACCCCAACATCTGGCACCCCACAAGGGGGCGCATACACCTGGATTTCTTTCACAGCAGCTGAGAGGCTGCTGGCGCACCCATCTCTGTCTGTCTTCCTCTCTCTGTGTCTCTCTCCAAAAATAAAAATAAAATAAAATAAAAAAACCCGTTACATACTACTGATTTATTATGGTGCAGAATAAGCATTTACATTCTGACAGGGAGAAATGGGAACATAGCAAGGGAAGATTGGACCAAAGCAAGGCTGAGACCCAGGAGAGCAAACACCAAATTCCGCAGCTCCATGTCTGGCATCTGGGTCTGCTAATTGAATTAGCCAGGCTACAAAGGGCTTGGGGGAGACTTTCTTCCTTCACCGTCTGTCACCTGTAGCACACATGACCTCTCTCTTGGGTTGACTGCACTCCTTGTCTAAAATTTTCATCTGCAGAGTTCCTGTGGTCCTGGCATCTCCAGCATCCTAGGATGTCTACAGCAACATAGGCTTATCCTTCACAGCTTCATGCAATGGCCTTTCAGGACTCCTTGCAGAGACTGATGCTGCCATACATTGTCCAACCTGTCTAGCTTTTAGAGACATTGGTGTAAGTCACCATGACTCTCTCATTCTCATATCTTTCCTGTTTATAAAACCTAGTACCATATGAGCAGTGTTGTCACATTCTGCTGCCAGTTCAAGATGACTTGTCTTCCTTGGTCCAGAGTTGTAAAGGTCTCAGTGTGTGGCTCCCAGGAAACACTTTGGTTATTTTTGAGTAGGAAGCCCTTTCACAGGTTTTTTTTAGTTCAGGATCTCTCTTTAAATGAATGTATATTTTCCCATGTTGGAGCCTAAAATGGGCTCAGGCACCTGTTCTATTCTCCCCAGTGCAAAGCAGGACATTTCTCTTTAATGGTGCTAGTTTCTGTAAGAGTTACAGTTACTCCTCTGCATCCATCTTGTCAGCAACTGCAAACTTGTTACTTCTTTCTTTCCCAAACTTTTACATTTTTCTTTTCATATCTCTCTGCTCTCTTGTACTGTATATCCTGATGAAGGCAGTGAGCAGTAATTATGCTGCAGACTGAATACTATCCTGTCTTTACACTGAATGAAGGCTGTGAGCGGCAACTATGCCACAGACTGAATACTATCCTGTCTTTACACTGAATGAAGGCTGTGAGCGGCAACTATGCCACAGACTGAATACTATCCTGTCTTTACACTGAATGAAGGCTGTGAGCAGTAACTATGCCACAGACTGAATACTATCCTGTCTTTACACTGAATGAAGGCTGTGAGCGGCAACTATGCCACAGACTGAATACTATCCTGTCTTTATACTGAATGAAGGCAGTGAGCAGTAACTATGCCACAGACTGAATACTATCCTGTCTTTATACTGAATGAAGGCTGTGAGCGGTAACTATGCCACAGACTGAATACTATCCTGTCTTTACACTGAATGAAGGCAGTGAGCAGTAACTATGCCACAGACTGAATACTATCCTGTCTTTACACTGAATGAAGGCAGTGAGCAGTAACTATGCCACAGACTGAATACTATCCTGTCTTTACACTGAATGAAGGCTGTGAGCGGCAACCAGACTGAATAGTATCCTGTCTTAAAATTTTCTGTGCCAAACAAATGAGTCCATTACTTTTTTTCCTTCTAAATGAGAAATTTGACAATCAGCATACAGTAGTTCATCATTTTTGAATTCAGCCTTGACCAAATTCTCAGGATTTGGGCAGGGTGAAGCCAACTTCTTTGCCAGAATATGACTTGAATGGCCTGAAGCCCAATTAGGATGGAGTCCTTGGTCCCCTCTGCAATGCCATGAGCTGGGCTGCCACTACATTCATTTCTCTTGTCATGCTCGTCTTCCGGACTACTGCTAGAATGGGCCAGTAATGCCTTACTCTTTGTAACATCATAGGACTTATGTTTATCTCTTTTTTTTTTTTTTTTTCAAGGTAAGGTTTCACTCTGGCCCAGGGTTACTTGGAATAATTCACTAGGTAGTCTCAGGGTGGCTTTCAACTCATGGCAATCCTCCTGCCTCTGCCTCCCAGGTGCTGGGATTAAAGGCATGCGCCACCACATCCAGCTTATTCTAGGGCTTCTTTAGCCCATACTTGCAGACACTTCACTCTCCTCTTATAAACCACTTCCAAAGACCCATGAACAACCTGTTCAAGTGAGTTAAATTTCTTACTGCTGTGACAAAATACCTAACCAGCAATTGAAGGAAGGAAGAGTTGATTTTGGCTTATGGTATGAGGGGGTCCATCATGATGGAAAGGCATGGCACCAGGAACATGAGGCAGGTAGCTGGTCACATTGCATCTGTGGTCAGGAAGCAGAGAGCCATCAGTGATGGTGCTCACCTCATTCTCCTGTTTCTTCAGTCAGAGATCCTGATACATGGAGTAGCACCACCAATATTTAAGGTCATCTTCCCACCTCAATTATCCCAACTTAGAACCCCTCTTAAAGGCATATCCAGAGTGTGTCTCCTAGGTGATTCTCTATCCTTTCAAGTTGACAATTAATACAACCACCACAATCATATGTTCTCATATTTAACTACTTTTATCTCACTTTATCATGTGATTGTGTCTTCTGCCTGCCTTCCTTGTTTTTTCCTGAACCACTTAAGTAAAGCTTGCCCATGTCCTGAGTGTATATGTCTTAAATAATTTTGGCTTTACCAATTTTTGACATTGATTTAGTACTTGTATCTAATCTATGTCCATATTCCAGTGTTTTTTATTTTCAAATGATCTCATGACCTATTTTACTATTTTGCATCACCCTACTCCACAGTTGAGAAAAAGGAGAAAAATAACTTCCTGAAGCTACAGAGGTGGCTCATGTGATTTATCTTTTTTTGATCACATAATACAGAAGTCAATATAGTTTGTTGAATAACTGTCAAATGAAAAAAAAGTCTTCTAAATACTGCAAAAGCATCTCTTACCATACATAGCGTAAGTATAATTCCTGTATTGCATTATTGGAAGGTAACAAAGACCTTTTCTTTCAGGGACTTAAAAGCCTCTTGAAATATCTGTGAGAATTGAGCCCATTAACCTAACACATTCCCAAATGATGCTTTTTGACCTTAAATTATGTAAGTTGGTGAACATTCACTCCCCATATGGACATCTTCATTTTCCACTGTGATCACATTTTCTAGTTGCCAAGACGCTATCTTTTGTTTTCCCCTTTTAAATATTTGTCCCCAGTGTCTAAATTAGTCTAGAATGTAATTTAACCCTTGTGGGAATGATTAAAATAGTCCATTCAGTTCCAAATACCCAAAGTTCTCTGAATAGAAGTATATTTACTAAAAGTGCCAGTTAAACTAGACATTTCTGTTACCTGTAATTCAGCCGTCTGCTTATAACTGACTTCACCTTATACTTGGCATGAAAAATTTTCGAGTTTTTTGTGTACCTTATTCTTAGGGAGATATTAGTTTTTTCAAAAAATATTTATTTAGTTATTTATTTGATACACACACACATATATATATTACATATATATATATGCATATATATGTATGTATGTGTGTGTGTGTGTATATATATATATATATATATATATATACACACACACACACACATACATACACCTACATATACAGAGAGAGAGAGAATGTGAATATGGGCACACCAGGGCCTCCAGCCACTGTAAATGAACTCCAGACATATGTATCACCTTGTTCATCTTTCTTATGTGGGTACTGGGCAATCAAACCTGGGTCCTTAGGCTTCCTGGTCAAACATCTTAACCACTAAGCCATCTCTTCAGCTCATGATAATAATTTTTTTGTATGTGTCTAAATTATATGCTTATAAAAATATTTAATGCTATATGACCAATGTATATTGTGATTTAAGAGCCTGACTCCTTTAAAGAAATCATGCTAAGTCACTCATTCATGCAAAGACAATTTGTGCTCCTGAGATAGAGACAAAAGAACCATTTCAGTTTGCATTTGGTTTGCATTACTTGAGGTTTACTTGAGTACATTCTGCTGTTATATAAAGGCATGGTTATGTCATGTCATATGCCTGAGCATAAACATCATTTATTGGACATATGACATTAAATACATTATTCTACTTGGCAATGTCTACATTCTTCATCTTTATAAATGGGATTAGGTCATAAGAGCCCTTCTGTATAAATGGGAACAATAGCAGTCAGTATCTTTTCATCAAGCTGGGTGGGAATTAAATGAAATGAGAATTCTAAAACAGTCTTTCATTTGGGGTGTCCTCTTTTCACCCTCACCTTGACTCCCAAGTGTTGTAGACTAACATACCAATCTCATGTTTTAGTGATCTTCTTACGATGATGTAGCTGAACATTTATTGAAGGATTATACTAATTGAATATGTGAGCCACCACATTTAATAAAACAACAACAATTTTAGATAACGAATTTTCACAGATGTTTTCACTTCCAACAAATGCTATGGAAGGTGCCCCAGAATTAATTCAGTTCTACTTCAAAAAGGATACTGTTTTTAGTTGTTCTTAATGGACCATTCAAACTAGAATTAATCACTAAGACTGAATGTATGTGATTTCAAAGACCATTCTTAAATACTGACTTTGCATGGTCCCACTCTCTAAATATCTCAAGAGCTAGTTGCCTTGTTCTTAGACTTTTTAAATATCCTTAAGGTATTTTTAAGACTGTATTGAAAACTATCCCAAGTAGCAAAAAATATTATGAACCCTATTAGTTCATCATAGACTTAATTTAATTAGTAGACCAAGTGAATTAGCGCTAGCGCCAGTAGATGTGTTCTGGGTTTGATTTACTGGAAGGTGAGTAGTAACCAAGTAATTGAGATCTGAGAATAAAGTTGGATTGCTTATTCCTCAGTACTTCAGTGTGAGACATGGGGACAATAGAGATCATAACTTTTTCAAGAGAGGTATTCCATTGGAAACATTTCTAGGCTTATAATCTGTTGTTTAGACTGTTAAGACTTAAAATCCTAAATACCTGTGAAATTAATGGTAAGAACTATTTTCCAAGGAAATTTGAATTACTTGATATTATTTACATTATAAAAGTTATCAAAATTGCAGTTGAGATTATTTACTTATTCCTTCTTTTATCTTAAACTTTCCTTTTTTTAGAGATACACGATAAGGAAGAAGGCATTGGGAATATACTATGCTGTTTTCTTCTCATTAGCTTTTTCTCCTCTACTCTGTCTTTGTAATTTTCATGTGACAAATAAACTTCCAGACAACTAGATTAAAAAAATCTTAGAAAAGTAACTTGGGAGATGGCTCAGCAGTTAAAGATTCATGCTAGCATTGCCTGCTGGCCTGTACTTCCCAAACCACCCACATATGCTGGACAAGTGCCTGTCAGGTATTTGTTTGCAAGGGTAAGAGGCACTAGTGTGCCCACATACGTGCTAATAAATACTTCTTTAAGAATCTTAGCAGCTGACTTGACTTACTTTTCCTTGTCCATCTCTCTAGGCGTCACCATTTCTCTCCCACTCTTATCTATAGGTCCTACATTTCTGTGACCACAGTGCTTGATTTTTAGTACCCTGCACCGCTCAGAGAGCTGGAGAGGTGTTTTTCTAAGCACCTAAAAATTGTTTGAATAATTATTCTGTCTAGTTTAGACTTTATTTATTATTTATTTGTGAGCAGAATCTAATAGGCAGTGAGATCAGTAACAGAGCAGTAGTTTGGTCACAAAGTGATGGAAAGTCGTGAGTCACTAGAAGAAAAAGAAATGTCAGCAGTCAAGCCTTTCTTAAAGTTGATGAGCTGTTCCCTTTGGTTTTAATCAGTATTGTCCCTTACTTTTGGAAAATGGAAACTTTAGAAATCTAGAATGACTTGGGGTAGTGACAACTTTTCATAGAGATAGGCTTTCCTCAAGTGCAGCCAAGTACAGTTGAGTTTGTTTTTTTTTTTACCATAGAATGATTATGATAGATGATAGTGTGATTGGATAAAAGGTGACAAGCAGGTGATATTACAAAACAGCTATTTTCTGTGAAAAGGAGTTCTGAAACAAATGGAATAACATAAGGAGCAGTTAATGAGATGCAAAGTAATTTAATAAGTCTGGAGCTGAAATTAATTCAGAATACAAAATAAAATTATGGACAGTGCTTAAAGTTTCCAGTCTGTTTAATCCAAAATAATTTCTTCTAAAATCATAATGACTTTCATCTTAGTGACAGGGGTATCTGTAAAAGAAGGGAATCCTGTGTTTAAAAATCTGCTTCTATTCTTCCTGACTGTGAAGAATGACTATTTTCAAAAGTTCCATGCCTTACGTCTGCTATTAGAAGTGAGCAAAGAGTAACATAGACTTCTGGGGATGTTTTATTAGAATTCAAGTTAAATCTGCTGCTTTCCCAGAGGAATCACAGTTCACTGAATGCTGGGACTTCCTATAGGGCATTTTGATGGGTCCTCTCAGAAGTGACTCAGCCTTTTTTGGTCTGCTTAAACAGAATGATGGGGAATTTTCTGCTGCTTATCATGAAAGCTAAATTGAACTCAATGTCTATAGCATTGTCCTACAAGGAAACAGAATAGGTAGGAGGGTTTTCTGATTGGTATCAAGAGTAATATTAGAAGGGGTAGTCTATCCTGAATAGGAGAAAAGTCTGTCCTGTAACAATGTGAGATAAAAAGTCATTCTTGAAGTGAAGATATATTAGGACACTTTGGAAACATTTTATTTAACCCAAATGGTAGAGTGGCAGATTTATTTTGTGTCACCAGTTTCGAGATCTTTGACTATAAAAAGTGTATAAACTTGGTTAGGTGAACAACTTGCTTTCATTATGCTTACAGTTCCTTTTAAATTAGTATCCCCTAGTTACGACCAAATGATAGAGACACTGGTCAGATGGCATGGATTAAAATACCAACTTTAACATTTATTAACTATGAGGCATTGAGGAAGTTTGTGCCCTTAAATTTGTATTAACTCTCTCCCTCTTTTTAACTTGGGAGGAGGTGTTAAAGTACTCCATATATAAATATCATATAATAGCAAACACCCACTGGATGTTTTGCTACCAAGGAACCTTTATCACCTTTGGTTTTCTATTCCCCTCTATCACCTGGATTACAAATTATGTGGTAGAAAAATAACTTTGATACCTTTGATTTAGAAAAATATAAGACTATACAATACAAAAGAACTTTTCTTCAGTTGCCCAAACTCAACCTCCCAGGTATCCCTGGGAAAAAATACTGAAAAAAGTAATGTCCATCTTTAAATTTGAAAATTAAGTAAGTTCCATTAACCTTGGGTGTAATTTAAGAGTCTTTGCATGTGTATATGTATGTGGAGGGGGATATTGGTTGAACTGTTTAGCCTCATTGAATTTTTTTTTTATTTTTTAAATTTTTATCATGAGGGAGGGGGCACACCAGGGACTCTTGCCACTGCAAACGAACTCCAGACACATGCACCACCTTGTGGATTTGGCTTACATGGGACCTGGAGAATCGATCCTGGGTCCTTAGGCTCCGCATGCAATTGCCTTAACTGCTAAGCCATCTCTTCAGCCCTTTTTAGAATTATTTTGCCAACCCTGTCTTTGTGTCCCAGCACACTGAGTTAACAGGAGTGATGAGGTCAGTTGTAGTCTGACTAAAAGAGAAGCTGGGCATAGTAATTTTGTAAGTGCCTGGTAACGTTTAGAAGTAGAGTAGTTACTTCTGCCTAGAATGATGCGGTGTTAGTGTGTATCATGTCCAGTGATGCCACTGGGCAGGGAGGGCACTCACTCCTTTTCTTCCTTTTGTGCTGGAACTGTTACTGTAGTAGGCCTTCTTATGTACAGCTCAGACACCAACAACAAAAATTTGTAACATCCATTGACCTTAAACATTCCTGTCTTTTAGCAAGTTGTAGTATATGTTAGTTTTGACCAAAAAATTAATTCTATGTTAAGAAAAATCAAATTTGATGGAGAAATTTTATGCATAGTTACAACTGTTTTTGTTTAAGCATCCCTGTTTCTGCTGTACAGGAACATTGATATTAGTTGTTAAGCTAACCATCTAAAACATGCATATTAAGTTAGATATAATTGTACTAAACTAAATAACACATTCATTCAATAGATTACTTAAAATAATGTGTCTGATGAATAGAAGTAGTTTTAGTTGGTGGATATATTTTTGGAAGGTCTGAAGTGTCACTTGTTCTAGTGCAGTACTAGAATATCTGGGAAGATTTGGTTGTAACCCTCAGTGTCCATCAGCTTTCAGATTTGAGTGTACACTGGAGCTTTTGAACCACTGCTGAATTCTCTATTGACAGTTTTTAGAATACTGATTTCTGGCTTTTCTGATGGGAGCTTTTCCTTCCTAGTTGGTAGAGAGCAGGTGAAATAGGAATATAATCTTCCTAATGGCCTTCATTTTCAAGACGTTCATGACAAGTATTTGATAAAGGACAACAAGGTCTGAGAATAAGCCAGTGCTCCAAGTCCTCCCTCAGCTGGCACTCAGGATAGAGGAAAGTAGTGGTGCCCAACGTGGTGTTCTGTGCTGTTCTGTTCTACCAAGGGAGGGATCCCACACTTTATTCTCTATAAGTGTTTATCAAAGAAATGAAGTATTTCATGTGGACAGGATTGTGACTGAAGGTGACTGATGTTAAAGTGGAGACTGTTAACTACACATCCCACCTCCTCCTTAGTGGAAAGGGTGTGGGTGGTAGATTTAGATAGTCTTAAGTTGGAAGATTTATTACTGACTGGTTTTGTTAGCAACTTTACACTTTGCTAAATGTACATGTCTTCTTCATTCAAAGAGCTATTTCTTGGTAGTGAGGTGGGGTTGGAGATTGAACCCAGGGCTTCTGACATGCTAGGCATAATTCTTACAATGTAGGAATATTGTGAGGATTAATCAATTAAAATGGGTTTTGAGAGTACTTAATATAGGAAAAGCATGGCATGAGGAAGCCAGTAATGCATCACACCTTGTCACATCAACTGGGAGGAAGTCGTCTGAGTTTGGAGCTGGACTGTATTACCCCAAATATTGTCTTCAGCACCATACTTTCTGCAGCAAAGATCTATCTATCTTCCAAAGGCCCTGCAACTTTCCCATTTGCCACCAGCTGGGACCCAAGTATTCAAAACATAGAGCTTATGGGGGACATTTCATTCAAGCCACCACATTTTGCCACCACTCCCATGGTCTCTTTTCCATCTTATGATGCAGAATGCATTCAATTCAATGATAAAAAATCCCCATAATCTTCACCAGTACCAACACTGTCCAGAAGTCCCAAGTCTCTTCTGAATCTCAAGATAGGACCAGTGCATGGTAGAAGACAAGCCAGGCAAGCATCATCAGCTCCTGCAACTCCATGTCCATCACCTGGGACTCTGGATGGAATCCTCTGTACCCCAGTCCACCCTGCTACCTGTGCAACCTGGATTGCTCCACTGCCACCTACAGTTTCTAGCAGCTCCATACCATAGTCTCACAGGGCCTACTTGTAGGGATCTCAATCCTGCTTCCCTGTGTCTTAGGGATGGCAGTTGGATCATTGACCCTTTGTTTCCTGTATTCTGTCATACTCCCCAAATCAGTGCGAGGTGGGCTTCTAAATTTGTAAGCTCAAGTAGGAAAAGCAACGTTTTGGAGAAGGAGACTCCTTCAGCATTCTTCTTTGAAAAGAATCAACACTCTGACTCCGCTCACAGTTTTCAGTGCCAAGCTTCCTATCTCTTTTGTTTTTCTTCACCAAACATACCAGTCTATTCCAAATTCAATCATGCTCAAGTTAAAGGTCTGCTCCAGGCAGAATAAAGCCAGCATATCACACCAATTGCTCCTAGCCTCTTTTCCTCTTGTCCTCTCTTAAATCTCATGAGCTGAGCATTTAGGGCTTTCAGACCTTACCATAATGGGCCATCAATCTCTGCTTATAGCACTGCAAGGTTTCCCTAGTTCTAAGTTTCAAATCCATTCATATTTGTCCTGCATGGTCAGGAATATTACAACAATAACTCCACTTTTTGTTACCAGTTTTCTGTTGCAGTTACCTTCCTGTTTCTGGGAATAAACACCCACCCAGAAACAGCTTGTGGAAGGAAAGAGTTTGTTTCATCTTACACTTTCAAGGGGAAGTTTGTATCATGCTGGGGAAACCATGGCAGAACAGAGGCTGGGCATCATACCCAACAGGAAGCAGGAAGGAAGTAGTCTGAGTGGACTACTTCAGAACACCCAGTGGACTCAACTGATAAAACACAAGGTCTGCCCTCAGTGACATCTTCTAACCAGGTTTCACTTCCCAAAGGCTCAGCAATCTTCCCAAACAGTCACCAGCTGAGCACCACGTATCCAAAACACATGAGACTATGGGGACCACCACAGATGTCAAAAAATACTGGGCGAAATGAGTTTGTCGTATCATGTGACACATGATTGATTGTTTTCCTGTTCTAATATAGCCTGATAGCTGGCAACTAGGATGACACTGATTTGTGAAGAGATTTTCCTTATATGCTTTCTTTTTTCAATGTTGGTTATTGTTTCCTGCCAAATCTCAGTTCTCCATCATTACCACAGTCACCATAGTCTCTGAATTATATCTCACAACTGACTACTTCCCTTGGGCCTCTGTAATTTAGTCACATGTTATGTTTTTGAAAATAGTTGATTGTTGTACTTTTTTAAAAACTGTCTAGTGACCTTTTTGACTTTTCTCCCTCATTTTCATCTTCATATGTTCCCTCTTTGTCTGTGACAGAAGTTGTTAGTCTCACAACAACAGAAGTTGTTGCTTTTTATTATTTTTTATTTTTATTTTTTTATGTGTGCATGTGTGTGTGGGGGGGTGAATGAATTGGTATGCTAGATCCTCCAGCCACTGCAATTGAACTCCAGATGCATGTGCATGTGCACAGTCACCATAGTCTCTGAATTATATCTCACAACTGACTACTTCCCTTGGGCCTCTGTAATTTAGTCACATGTTATGTTTTTGAAAATAGTTGATTGTTGTACTTTTTTTAAAACTGTCTAGTGACCTTTTTGACTTTTCTCCCTCATTTTCATCTTCATATGTTCCCTCTTTGTCTGTGACAGAAGTTGTTAGTCTCACAACAACAGAAGTTGTTGCTTTTTATTATTTTTTATTTTTATTTTTTTATGTGTGCATGTGTGTGTGGGGGTGAATGAATTGGTATGCTAGATCCTCCAGCCACTGCAATTGAACTCCAGATGCATGTGCGTTTTCATCACCTTGTGTGTCTGGCTTTTGAGGGATCTAGAGAGTCAAACACAGGTCCTTACTCTTCACTGCTAAGCCACCTCTCCAGCCCTTTACCTGCTTTTGAACCACTGCTTTGCTATGCTGCAGATTGTGAGGATTTTGGTGTTTACAAGCACCAAGGATATAGCTGTGGCAATAGATTACAGGTATGAGCTAATTGGCTTATGTGTATTACTAGACATTTGAAATACTAAGTGATTAATTGTAAAGGGGTAGCAATACAGATGGACTACTAAGCATTGCTATGTGTGAATATTAAGGTTGGGCCATTGATTTGCTTTTCTTAATCATTCGTGTGTGTGTGTGTGTGTGTGTGTGTGTGTGTGTGTGTATGTATGTATCTACTATTTATTTATTTGAGAGACAGAGAAATAGGCAAGACAGAGAGAGAATGAAGTTGGGTGTACAGGGCCTCCATCCATTGCAAATGAAGTCCACATGCGTGTGCCACTTTGTGCATCTGGTGTTATGTGGGTACTGGGGAATCGAACCAGGGCCATCAGGCTTTTCAAGCAAGTGCCTTTAACTGCTGAGCCATCTCTCCAGCCCTTCTTAAATTTTCTTTTTACTATTTATTTGAGAGGGAGGGAAATTGATCTTTCTTTTATCATTTCTATTAAATTAAACATCATTAATATGTTGACTTGTGCATTTTTTAATACAAATTGAGAGCTTTCTAGAACATAATTGTTCTTGAATGGGCTTTCAAATAAAAATTTTCCCCTTTCCTTGAACCTGCATAATAATTAAAGTTTAAAATTTAAGAAAAATCTTCATGTTTACTAAATGGAACATGTTTACTTATTTTTGTTATGTAAGACCAAAAAAATTAAATTCTTATCCATCTTTTCACGACCACAATAAAAAATTTTTAATGTACTTCTCAGCTCTTAAAAGTTAGGAAGATGTCAAAAAGGCCAATGTAATATTAAGATTAGAACTTCTAGTTTTTTTTTTTTCTTTTCTTTCCCTTCCTTCTTTTCTCCCTCTCTCCCTTTCTCATTCTATCCCTATTTTTTCCTAGATATTGGTTCCCTTACTTATGTGACTGTTGCTGGAAGATTAAAATACACCTGATCAAACTGCCTTTTACTTTAGTGTTTTTTTTGGAAATTGTTTTTAGTGCTGTTGTTCACATTATAAAATCAGTGCTTTCAATAAGATGTTGGCTTTCATCTATCCTAAATTCTCCCTAGGAGTGTACAATTTTAAAAAATCAATCAATGAGGGATAGTCAGCAGAAAAAAAAAGAGGGGGTCTGGGCACTTAGGCATTAAATATGCATGTTAATTAGGAAAAAAATTAGAAAAATATGAAAACAGATGTTACATAAATTATTGTACTCCCAGGAGAGTAGTAACTTATACACTGACAATAATTTTTATATGTGCATGTGAATGTCTATTTCTAGGTTTCTCAATATTTATGCAATTCCTTTGAGAACAAGGAGAAAACCACTGATACTCCTTCATTGAGATGGTGGTAAACAGCCTTACATGTACACTTCTGAGGAGCTCTTAGTGTAGGGTGATCTGTGTTTCCTCACTCTGCCTCTGGTACTCTGCATTCTTTCTTGATTTCTCCAATGGTGTAATAGTCTGTTGTTTTATTGCCTATCTCTTGTCACAACAAGGGTAATGATCTTAGCAGTGCAAGAAATTGAAAATTATTTGAAAACAATATATATATATATATATATATATATATATATATGGTATAGAAAGGGAGGGAGGGGAACTTAATAGAATGGTATTGTATATATGTAAGTAGAAGAACAGATTATTGTGGGTGAAAAGGCCTAAATGAGGTCAGGGGAAGAGATTGAATAAAGGAAAGGTGGAGGGAGGGCTAATCAAAATCTAAGAGGATATAAATAAGTCTTATGGAAACCTACTTTTCTGGACAATGGAACACTCAGAAGCCATAGGTTGTTAGTAGAAAACTTTCAGTGCCAGGGATGGGACACTTTCCAGTGAGTTGTTGGCCAGGGGGGTCCCTAATATCCCCAAAACATTATAGGCCATTGCCAAGGCCCTTGGTTTCCCACCAGGAATTAGATGGTAAGACCCTATTGGTGAAGACTCCACATACTTGGGCTGCAAGGTCACCTGGAGCTGAGCTGAAAGCCTCTTCCATGTGGATTAGCTGATAGAAACCTGGAAAAAAGCTATGCTGTATGCAGTTCAGTGGGAGAGAGAGAAATCACCTGTGGTGATACTCAGCAGTGGACACCACAAGCTTTAAATTTGGCCAGCCAGGCCAACTGCTCTCTAATTGGACTGGAGGCCTGCTTCATGGGAGGGAATACATCTCTGATACTGAAAACCATCAGCAGGGGTAGTCATGAGCCTTAGGGGTATAACGTCTGCTGGTGTCTGGCTAAATGTATATACTATGCTCACCAAACTGCCCAGTAAGCGCTTCTCTTACTGTCCATTCCCATATATTAATGCTACTCTCACTTTTGGTTAGAGAAGCTTCTCTTTTAAGATGGCAGTGACCTTGGGATGACTTAGAGGCACCATGGTACTGAGAAGTGACAGAGGAGTGCTCAGCACTGAAACTTCTCTATCACACCTTCCAAGACTCAGGGTCCATTGCGGAAGAGGTGGCGGAAAGAGTGTAAGAGCCAAAGGAAAGATAGGATTCCTTACTATGTGCTCCTCCAGACACAAAATGTCCTGGATATCCATGACCTCACAGTGCCTGAAACTAGCTGTACAAGACCATCATAATAGGAGGAAAGATCATGACATCAAAATAAAAGACTGAAAGTTGGGCGTTGTGGCACACGCCTTTAGTCCCAGCACTCGGGAGGCAGAGGTAGGAGGATCGTTGTGAGTTCGAGGCCACCTTGAGGATACAGAATGAATTACAGGTCAGCCTGAGCTACAGTGAGACCCTACCTCGAAAACAAATGAAGGAACAAACAAACAAAAACAAAAGACTGAGGGAGGGGATATGAGAGTGGAGTTTCAAAGGGGAAAGTGGGGGGGGGGGATATACCATGGGATATTGTCTGCAATTAGGAAAGTTGTCAATAAAAAAATTGTTTAAAATGTGTATTTAAAAATTTTTTTAAATTGCAAGCACTGAAGGCATCTTGTATTGCTGTTTTTCTTTCAGTTATAATCACACTTCTAAAGAAGTAAATATATTCTAAATGGTTGTGACAATACATATTAAGCATTACTTAAATATGCATTCATCAAATACATGTGCTATAATTGAAAGATACCTGAAGATCTTTCACTCTAAAAATTCCTCCACAAAATAAAAACTATCTACTTAGAAAGATTAGAAATAAAGACATAGTTTGTTTCAGTGGTTAATAATTTTTATTTCTATTATTGTGAGAGTTAAAACAAGGAAATTCTACATCAGAGTAGAATAAGTCATAGCCAAGGGGTAGATACAAAATGAAGCTTATTCAAGTAATATGAATACATATACAAAGCCACAAGTAGTTTCTGGAGACTCCTTTCCCAGAAGAGTGGCTTTTGTTATGTGGTTTAAGTAGTATATGATGCTATATCATAGTGTGCTTACTAAGCCTCAGTAATTTACAGCTAGCTTGCTATTGTGGGTTTTAAATCTATGTTGTTGATTCAAATTTTCTATCTATTACCTCACTTTTGGTAACTTCACCCTCTATTTTGAGCCACTGGCAGCTTGAAAGGGTAGTGAGCATTAAGAACTAGTCCAGAGGGATATCCAGAGGTGGGTAGTGATATGTTTGTTTATTCTTTCCGAGTCTGTTTGTTTATTTTTGGTTTTTCAAGGTAGGGTCTCACTCTAGCCCAGGCTGACCTGGAAATTACTATGTGCTTTCAGGGTGGCCTCAAACTCATGGCTATCTTCCTATCTCTGCCTCCAAAGTGCTGGAATTAAAGGCATGTGACACCACACCCGGCTTCTGAGTTTTATTTTTAATGAAATTGGCTATCCAAATATGGTCATTATTGTGAACTTTGTGTAGAAGCATGTATGATTTTTGGAAGTACATTAATAAGTTTTCTTATTTTATCAAGGAAATTAATTATGGAAATTAATTTTTTTACTAGAAATAATATTCATTTGTTATCAATTGATGCTTCCATGTTACCTTTGATCAGTGCTTTGGCAATTTGCATGTTTTCAAGGCTCAGATTTCCTTTTTATATTATTCTAAAATATATATCATTTTACTTCGACTTGTTTAGGCTTTTCAGAGTCTTTCTGTGGTAATGTCTTATATTGTTGCTATTGGAAAGAGACTATCTTCCAGGATTGGTGATGGGAAAAGTGTTTAATGACTAGGCTAATATTTGTCCCCCATGAGCCTAAAATATTTTTGCATGAATTATTTTAGTCTGTCTCCTTGCATTGTGTGGTTTGGTCCAGATTTTCTACCAGAAGAGGAAGATGTGAACCTGTTTTATTTATTTCTCTAGGTGGCTCTTTGCTCCCTCAACTGAGCTGCTGGAAATTCAGCTGATTCCTCTTCAGTTCCTGCTTGCCAACCATGGCTTTTATTTGTTGGAAACTGCTATACTGAGCTGAAGTCGTGTATGAACTCTAAGAGCATGTACTTCCAGCTGTCAAATAGTCTTGAGGAGCAGTGAGCGATCTCTTGGAAGGTGAGTACAAATGTACTCAAATGCATTTTCTAAAACTGGATATTCTGTCCTTTATCATAGTAGTGTGTTCTAGTCTTTTATTTTTTCTTTTTTATTGACAACTTAATAAATATAAACATGAATAGTGGTCAGGTTTGTGTGCTTCTCACACTTGAGTGTGAGCTGCTTTTTCCAACATGTGATCTTAGATACCTGGTCTCCTCCTCCCAGCTCTGGTATTTTGTACCTCCTTTCCTCAGTTCCTTTCCCTTTTCTCCTGGCTTTCCATCACATTCAGCTGCCTTCTCAACATTTTTCTGTCCTCAGTATCATCCTTTTCTTTAGGTAGTTTTTGTATCTTAGGTTGTTTGTTCATGTATTTTATCCTATCAGCATTTACTCAGTTTGTTAAAGGTGTGGGAAATGAGAATAATTTAGAGTTGAACTTATCTCAGGGTCAGTGTGGATAGCTCAGTGTCAGTGTTTGCCTGGCATGTGTGTTCCTGGGTTAGATCCCCAGCACCTGCAAGGGAAAAAAAAAAAAAAAACCTAAAACAAAACAAAGAAAAACATCACGATCTTAATTCATGATTTTTTTCCCCTCCATTGCAGCTCATTATAAAACATAACATTTTCAAAATTATGAGCTAGTTCTTACTATTATTAAAACAAAAATTCAAAGAATTTTTAAGCTACTTGGGATATTTTTTCTTTTTCTTTTTGTTTTTCAAGGTAGAGCCTCACTCTAGCCCAGGCTGACCTGGAAATCACTATGTAGTGTCAGGCTGGCCTCAAACTTATGGTGATCCTCTGAACCTCTGAAGGCCTCTGGAGTGTAGGGGTTAAAGGCATGCTCACCATGCCTAGCTTGGGATCTATTTTCTATTGAGGTCTTTGTATATGTATTTAATACATGCTTGTCCTGTAATTAAATTTATTTCTCTTTTTAAAAAATTTTTATAAGATACCACATTTTATTCAGACTTTACTAAGGAGTGTGAAAAGTGGAAGGCTGAGAGGTAAGGGAAAATAAAGTGGGGAGAAGAAAAGTATACTATGTAGAGCCCAAAAGCCCTTTGGGCCACGTGTAGCTCAGGAGTCCATGTAACTAGATAGGAATCTGGTAATCTGGATAAAAAGCATGGAAAGAAAAAAGAAAGTTTAAGGAGGTCGTGCAAAGCAGAGAGCTGGAGAGGATAAAGAAACCATGCTGAAAGTAAGGGCTAGGGGGCCCTGCCTGAGTCAGTCCAGGCCCAGCAGAGGGAAGTTCCCTGGAAGTTCCCAAGTGAGCAGAGAACCTCAGAGCCTGCCCTCCCCTTGCAAAGTTATTTATAACCTTAGGATGGTGGGCTGTCCTTGCACCCAGGTAAACCAGAGGGCCAGCTGGCCAGTTAGAAGGAGGGGCTGTCTCAGGAAGAGATTAGTTTAACTTGACCAAACACAATGTGTAAATCCTATGAAAGACCTCCCTCCCAGGAGGGGTCCTGACTGTTTGTGGAAAAACAATTCTTTGGAACTAGGCAAGAGATAGGAAAAACTTTCCTGCCCCTTTTTACCTTCAGGGGTCCATTCACCTTAACTCTACCCCCCTTCATTCCCCCTCTCATGAGAAGGCACTGTATCTGCTGTTTTTGGACAAAGGAACCAGATGATGTCAGATCCTTAACTATTTCCTGCTGAATTGGGCATGTCGCTATGGCAGTTAGTTTCTCCCAGACAGGGGAACTACTCTAAAGGTCTCTGGAAGTGTATTGATGGAGCGCAGGAAGATAGTCTTGGATGAGAATGTTGGGAGAAAGAATAAAGGTAAGGAGTAATGAGAAGTGAGCACACAGCAATCTGGTCTCTTTCTGGGTTATCCTTAAGCCTTGGGGAACATTCGAGGGAACCCAGGTAGATGAAGTTGGATTGTCTCAGGACCATCAGAGCATAAGCTGGCTGAGATTATTTTCTAGAACTGAACAGTAGTGTTTGACATGGCCTGAATCTGTTTCCATATGGCTTGTAAAACAGATGAGATATTAGCAGAGTTATCAGAAACATATGCACAACATTTAACCTTGATAATAGCCTTCCAGAGTGTACTTTTTAAATTCGTCCTGGGGCTAGCCAGGGCCAAAGGTTGGTACCATAGTCATTGGGTGCCATTAAAGGCTGTACAAATATATTTTTTTGGTTTCAGGACTTATTTAAGGATGTTCTGGCACAATTTAGAAGAGATTCACCATAGTTCCCAGTATAAGGAAGTCTTTTCAATTAAGCCACCTTTGGTCAGAGTCCTGTGTGTGTGTGTGTGTGTGTGTGTGTGTGTGTGTGTTTAGATTTGAAAATAACCCTTTTGATATCTGTGGTTGTTTTTCCTTATAGAATTAGAACTATTAGAGTTGGGGGACAATGTGTCTTAAGGTCTTGTTTGTTTCCCCTCTTGGAAAGTTCTTGCTGTATTACTTAATAGGCCATTCATATATGTGAGGTGTCCCTTTATCTTTGGTTATACATTTCTCTCTGAATGCTTAAGACCAAGCAGATAGCCAAAATTTAATCAAGGATTAATTTTGGAGGTCACTAATAGCTCTCCAGAGGAGTCTTTAGGGACCCAGGAATAGCCCTATATCTTACTGGTATTTTCTGTCTTAGGATGAGTCAGGGCCATGCTGGCCAAGTAGTTTTCTTTTCTTTGGGAAGCCAGCAGGACTGATTTCTCCTCAATTGTGACTTTCCTGTTTCAGACTGTGTACTGATTTTTTTGTTTGGGTCTCCATATCCTCCCTGATCAGGAAGACAGGTGATTTACCAGGGGGCCAGTGTAGAAGTGTCCCATCATCTCCAGTGGCCTTACGACCTGGAAGCACAGGTGAAAATAATGGCCTCTTTGCTCCAATGATTCCAATTGGTTTTGGCTTCTACATAGGTTATTAATACACTTAGAAAGTAAGTTACACCAACCTGGATATATGTACATATAGACCACATTTGATTACTGAAATAGATTTAAAGAATGGCACAAGAGCTTGAAGTCATTTTGTCTAGCCTTTTAAAATTTGGTTTTCCTGTGGAAGCATAGGCCATATCTGAGGCATAGAAAGTAGGCACATTTTGCTCTTTAAATATCTAATACTTATAAATATAGACAGAACAGTACAAATCTAAACCAATTAATTTAACCTAGGAATTGTCAGAAAAGGACAAGTAAGACAGTATAAAGTCTTAGCAACAGTGTTTGAAAACATCTTTGATTAGTTCAGATACCTGTGAGTACCAATTACCCAGGGAACACTGGAAACAGATTCACAGAGCATGAAATTATTTTTCTTAGACGAGGACCATTATTTGAGCATGAGGCTGTACCCTAAAGTAGGGCATATGTCTTAAGATTTAATTTTGTTATAAGCGCTGGACCTCAGATGCCAGAAATGAGACAGTTACTTTACATACAGTAGAACAGAATCTGGTCTTTGTTGAGCCAAAACAGCTAAGCTCTAATACAACCTTTGACAAATCTGTTTTGAAAGAGAAAACACCATTGACAACCAATATGTTTAGCTTAATCTTGATAGCAATTGACCTTTGGTACCGTAGAAATTTTTGTTTTATATTTATGTTTTACCCCTGACTTAAAATTGATAAAGCTTAGGCAAGCTATCCCACCATACTTTACCTAACAGGAAGATGAAAAGTTACCATTACTGTAATTAAATCACTTAAACCTAAATGATTAAACCTAGTGAAGACCGTTTAATAGAATTAGCATAAATAAAACAGAAGCTATCTTTAAAGTCACAATGTCTTTAGGTATTTGTATCTCATCTTTGGAAATTAAACACTTTCACGTGAACCTTTATCTTAAAACTTAGTTTCTCCAAAAGTTAAAACTCTTAGGAACCTAATTTACTTTACTGAGAGTGTTAAAGTCTTAAAGTTTTATATCCCTCAAACCATAACAAATTAGCATCACTAAGCTGTTAAAGAGTGAGGCCTTAACCATAGACTGTTTTTCTGGTTAAAACCTTGGCATCAGGTAAATATATTTTAGATTTTATCCTATTAAGTGCCCTTCCCTGAGCAACTTTCATTACTATCATGATGTTTTGGTGACATCTACCCCTTTTTTTCCTTCCTCTGTAGTCCCTTCCCCCCCTTTTTCTTGGCTTTCCAATTATAATGAAACAGAAGTTGTCACCAGGAGCAGCTCTTAAAGTTCTTATCCGAGTTGGTTACCAATTTTTGTAATTTCTTACAAATATCAGATATTGACTGAATTAAGAATTTATAAGGAGAATTTTTTCCTCCATGGTGTCTGGAGTTACATTAGTATGTTTTTTTAATTTCTCTTTAAGTCTCTGGAGAGCAGTAATGGACAATGTCTGTTTTTTCCTGTATTATCTAAATGAGCCTAGTTTTTAAGAAGACGGGCTAGCAGAACTTTTGGGGTATCTTGAAAGTCAGTTGTCCCATCTGAAACAAAGTGGAGGAAAGTGAAAAGAGTCTAGAGTCAGGTTATGTCCAATCTTGACATATCTTTTCAAAGAGGGGCATCTCTCCGGAACCAGACTGGGGAGAAGAAATTAGGTCTTTCCAAGAGTTCTTACCCAAAATTTTCTCTTTTCTCCCCAACCAAACAGGGACACATAGTGCAGTCTATGTGCCTCCGGGAGCAAGAAAGGTCCAGGACAGTATACTTGTACTCATCTTGTCTTGCCAGCTTCTAAGCCCGAGTACCTGCAGCATTCCCCCAGACCTGCACGTGTCTTACATCACAGCATATAAGCAGTGCCATTGGTAAGATAGGCCCAAGTGTGAAGACTTCCGCATCTCCTCCTGTCCTGACAGCCTATATGTCCTTCTGGGGGAGAGGTTTCCTTCTCTTCTCCACACTGTGGGAGCTGGGGTATGGGTTCCCCCATTTGTGAATGTTTTAGGATGGTCTATGGTCTAAAGATCATTTTAAAGGTACTGTTTGGTTTTATTACCTTAAATATAGGGATCCTACCCTTTGTTGATATTAGAGAGACACAAATGAGAGAGCGCATGCCAGGGTTTCTAGCTGCTGTTAACAAACTTAAGACACATGTGCCATCATGTGTATCTGGTTTACATGGGTGCTGGGGAATCAAACCTAGGGCTTTAGGCTTCCCAGGCAAATACCAAGTACATTAACTGTTAAGCCATCATTTACTTGATGTTTTTTTTTTTTTTTCTTAAGCTTATCTATTTATACCCTGACATACATTTTAGGTTAGTTTGATGTTTGTCTTACGTAAGGAGTTTGTAACTTGATCAAGTACCTTGACTCGTTTACTTTAATCTTTTTTTGTCTACTGAGAATTGTCATCTAATAGATAGGACTTTAGGAGTTCAAAAGAGAGGAACTATAAAGAGAAACAAAGTTATGTCATTTGTCTTTTTTTTTTTTTTTTTTCTTATCAAAGACAGTTGGCCATTTTGTCTCTGGTTAGGATCTGGGGGACACATGGCTTAAATTTGTATGGGGTCTGAGATAAAGGGGGTGCCATCCCTTTTTCCAGAGTCTAGCTTGCTATGACTTTAAATAGCATATAACAAACAGTAAGCAAGAGCAAAAGGAAATGACAGCAGAGTTAAGCAT
Source organism: Orientallactaga sibirica (assembly GCA_036365145.1). Taxonomy (NCBI): domain Eukaryota; kingdom Metazoa; phylum Chordata; class Mammalia; order Rodentia; family Dipodidae; genus Orientallactaga; species Orientallactaga sibirica. The sequence goes on along the minus strand of JAEOAD010002038.1, from coordinate 1,951,767 downwards.
TATGACATTTTTTGTTTTATTTTGAAGTTGTTTGTTTTTATCTAGGAAATTTATTTTATTCATTTGTAATACATAGGGTGATAGGGTCATGTTATGACTTTGTGACCCACGTAGCATAATGGCATCATCTGTGTCTAATGTAAGCTGAATTTACATTATGTTCCTATATAAAACTTTTAGAGCTTCCTTAAGAGTCTGTAAACAGTTGAAAAATCTTTAATTTTAGGCATGGTGTTCATCTATGTTTGGCCTGAAAATTAGCTTTTGTTCCTTATAAAAGGAAATTAATTTTAGGCAAAATTTGGTCCGTTTCGATCTCCTATATCTTTTCTACGTATGCACACCTTTATCCACATACTTTAAAATTTTGATCTAAGTTCCACTTAAAATCCATTTCTTAACAAGCATTCTATGTCCAACTTTGAAAAAGTCCTTCCCAGTTTCTTCAATCATCTTCTCTCACCCCATAATTAACCATCTTTCTTATAAGACTATTGAGAGAAGCTACACCAAATTAATTAATCTTATACCCACTGACAAAGAAGCGAGTAGTCTAGTTTAAAAGATTTAACCATCTTATTGGAAATTTGTAGAGAAAAAGCCTTTCTTAGTATTTATGTCTTCAAAAATCTCTACCTGACAACCAGACTTGCTTTATATCTACAGATTTTATATAACCTATAAATTCCATGAAATATACTTTTAAGTTTATGAATATGAAAAGAAGACCACCACTTTGGGGATAATCTTTACCAATACCTCTAACACACTTGGATGTACTTTTAATAATAGTAACTAAGGCAAATTGTTGTTTTTGTCTTGAGGCAAGCTGGCCTGGAACTCAGGCTAGGTGCTTTCTCCTTTTAAGTAACAGGACATTACAATCTTTTAAAATACCTAGCAAATTATGAGCCACCACCTAAGATAGAATTTTGTTGTTTTTAATAGTCTTCTATGTAAGTTGAAATTGACCTAGAACATAAACTCAGTAATTATATTTATGAAATCATGTAACAAAATATGGCTTTGTTTACATAAAATTTCAGTTCATTATAGGCTTTAGTTAAATCTGACTTTTAAAGACAAAAACCAAAAAAAAAAAAAAAAAAAAAAACCTTGAAGTAAATCAGATGTCAGCAAAAACTTTAGGAGAGACCTGTTGGACTTTTTGGATTAATAAGCCAAAAATGTCCATAAACAACATCTTGTTTGTTTAAAGCCCAAACAAAAAAAGAAAATATCAAAGTTCATATCAACATTATGTAACTAGGATAATAGGCCTAACTCATTTTACTGCTTATAATACCTGCATGAATAAGTGATTTACAGTTAGAGCAGTTTGGCAGAAAATCATGGCAGTTAGTGAGCACCATCAGGCATGTCTTTGCTATGGCCCTGTATTTCCTGCGAGACAGCATGGTTATCTCCCCCGCAGGCTTCAGCTCCATAGTGGGGAGGAGGCATGTGGTTGGGACCCAGGTCTTGAAAAAGCCTTTCCAGCCAAGCGCTTAGGCTCAGGGCTTGGCTGGAGCATTTTCAGTTTCCCCCCTCATTTAGGTGGCCAGAGACCCGTAGATTCAGACTTGCAGTGAGGTCTAGGCCTGTGCTGCAGGACAGGTGGAGCCCAGAGCAGGGGTTGGAGCTCCATCCTTCCACTCCCCACAGGCAGCCATGTGTGTTGTGGCACAGTGGCTTGTAATGGAAAAAGGAAAAAAACTGAGAAGACATTCAGGTCAGGGGTCTTTGGTTCTGGAGCCTTCATGTGGCCATGAGGTCCCTCCCCCTCAGTTTAGCAGAACCAGCTACGGAGCTCTGGAGGAGTTCAGCATTGGGGTCTGAGCTCAACCCCGTGCATCTCCCTACAAAAGTGTCACCTTTACAAAAGAGCCCTGCCTGACACTATACCAGCTTGACCTCAGGCAATAGCACATTTCAATAGGGCTCAGCTCCCAGCAGGGTGGAGCAGGCCAGGCCATAGCCATGGCAGAGTTAGTCAAAGGAGAGCAAAATGTAAACCATAAATCTGATTTCTGTTCAGTTTCTGTCTTCCTCAGTGTGAGGCTACAGGAAATGAGTAAAATTTTGGGGGGAGTTTGTTAAGTATAAAGGACCCAATGTACCCGTGGAACTGATGGGAGCAGCAGCTGGAGTGTACCAGGGCTCATAGAAGGAAAGTGGAGAAACCAAATAAAAATGTGGCTATTTGTATAAAAATCATTCTCAGGATCTCTTGGTAGGACTTCCATTATGTAACGGAGGAATTGGGGTTCTGGGGTGCTTCCTGGTACCCCAAGCTCTGAGTTCATATCTGCAAACTAACCAAAGAATTGGCAATCCCAGATTCACTAGAATGAGTTTTAAAATACATTTTATAAAGGTGTGTAGACAGGAGAAGGCTGAGAGGAAAGGAGAAACAAAGTGGGGAGAAGAAAAGTATACCTATGCAGTGAGTAAGGGTTAGGGGGCCCTCCTGGCTGGGGCTTAGGCTGAGCCAGCCCAGGCCCAGCCAAGGGAAAAACTCACCCACATCTGGAAGTTCCTAAGTGATCAGAGAGCCAGAGACTATTTCTCTTTATTAATGTATCAACTTCACAATTGCTAAAACACTGCTTTAGGTTGGTTACTCGTAAGCTATCTAATATTTTATTTTATTTATTATTTGAGAGAGAGAGAAAGAGAGGGAGGGAGGGGGAAAGAGACAGAGAGGGAGAGAGAGAAAGAGAGAGAATGGGCTTCTCAGGGCATCCAGCCACTGCAAACAAATTCCAGACTCATGTGCCCCCTTATGTATCTGGCTTACATGGGTCCTGGGGAATGAAACCTGGGTTCTTTGGCTTTGCAGGCAAGTGCCTTAATCACTAAGCCCTCTCTCCAGCCCTCTTATGTTTTCTTTACTGACTCTGTCAGGACAAAAGGGGCTGGAGCAGTTTCTTCTCTCCTGGCTTTGTGTCCTGTCTCCTTTTAAGTGCCTTGCAGAACTGTGCAAATTGCCAGGAAAGACTGGCATTGTCATTGGAGTGCTTACTGGATTCTAATATGGAGAACATAAGTGTGTGTGTGTGTGTGTGTGTATCAGAATTTGAAAGGAGAATAAACCTGAAACTTTGAAATCATTCTTGGTCTGAACAAATTTTAGCTTTGTAAATGTCTTATATCAGTTTTTCTTTTCTAAGTGGTCTCTTCTAGTACTCATTCTCATTTTACTTAACACTTCCATGCCTTCAGTAAACAACAGGCATGTTTTAAAATATTTTTATTTATTTATTTGCAAACAGAGAGAGAGATAGTGAGAAGAGAAACAGAGTGAATGGGTGCACCCGTGTCTCTAGCCTCTGCAGATGAACTCTAGATATGTGGGCCACTCTGTATATCTGGCTTTATGTGGGTACTAGGGAATTGAGCTCTAGTTTCTAGGCTTTGTAGGCAAGCGCCTTAACCTTTGAGCCATGAGCCATCTCTCCAGCCCACCTGCAAGCATTTTTTCTGATTATAAAAGTAGTATCCTGTGTTAGAAAGATTGATACAGTGAAGTAAAAAAGGAAGGATTGTCCTTAGTCCTACCATGTACAGATGAACTGATGTGCTATTTTAAATATATACTTGTAAATAATAATGGAGGGGACAGGCCTGAATGATGTGTAAGTGATCTGTGAACTTCAGATAAATTTTTTCAAAATTCCAACTATTCTTTTATTTATTTGATAAAGAAGAAAGAAAAGGAGAAAGACAGAGAGGTGCACCAAGGCCTCTTATTATTGCAAACAAACTCCAGATCCATGCACCACTTTGTGCGTCTGGTTTTACTGGGTACTGGGGAATTGACCCAGATCAGAAGACTTTGCAAACAAGTGCCTTTAACTGATGAGCCACCTTTCCAGCCTGAAATTACAAATAGTCATACACATTCACAATTAAAGAAGATTATGGAAATCTTTAGAAATTCTTAAATCTATAGCAATAAGAATCTAAGGAAAGATGAACTAAAACTATCATTTTAAGATTGTTTATTGAAATGAAATTTATGAAATGTAAAATCTGTTACTTTAAAGTTAACAGTTAGTGGCATTTAGTAATTCTCAATACTGTATTCATTCTCACCTTTATCTAGTTCCAAAACATTTCTATCACTTCAAGATAAAACTACATGAAGCGTCTTCTCTTTGTTCTGCCATGCCATTCTGTATTCTTCCATGCTGGTCCGTGGCATCTATCAGTCTTAGTTTGAACTGGTGTGTTCTGTAAGTGTGATCATATAGCATGTGACCCTTTTGCCTGGTGCCTTCTATAAGTGTGGTTATACAGTGTGTGACCCTTTTGTCTGGTGTGTTCTATAAGTATGTTTATACAGTATATGACTCTTTGGCTTCTTTCAATTAGTTGAATGACTTTATTTTTAACTGTGTGATTTACTAGGTTTCAATATGCATTTATTCCTATGGATCTGTTACAGAGGAAACCCGTTGGGGTGCTCTATACCATATCCAAATTTTCTGTCTCAAACCATGAATTGGACAAGACACTGAGTAGCAGTAGTGCAAGTATGGATTTTTGAAAAGAGTAGAAGTACAGAGTCCACTGCACAGGGTGGGAGCAAGCGCCAGCAAACATATAGCTGGAGATTCCTAGTTATTCTCTGGAATTCTCTTCATGAGTTTAGGTGAAGCGAGGAGTCCATCCCCAGAGGAAGGAATGGTGTGGATCCTTACTATGGTTTTCAGACGGCTGTGACATAACTGGAGAATCTGTGCATGTGTGTGCCCTGTACCATATGACAATTAATGTATGTGTGCCCTCCATGCACACGTTTTCCTGTGTAGTCACTTCAAGGACAGACAGATTGGCTTCACTGCATTTGCAAGCCTGATACCGGTCTCAGCCACCCATGTAAAGCCTGGCACAAAAAGTAGATGTATTGACAAGAGACCCTGGCACCCATACCCACATATGCAAATCAATTAAAAGTACACTAATAATAAGTAAACAAACACATGACTAGATAGTGGAACAGTTGTGCAGCACAGTCTCTGTACCAAGAAGAGATTTAAGGTCCCAGCTTGAAGTAAAGCGATGTAGGAGAAGATCTAGAAGAGACCTGGTAAGCAAAACCCAGTAAAATGCCAGGAAACTTTTGGCATTCAGATTTTCTGTATGGAATATCAGTGTTTCCAGGAGGGGGGGGTGATCGTGTGTGAAAACTCCTGCTGATAACTGAAGTTCCGGATAGTGCGAATTGGATTTACAGAGGGAGGTCATTGATGCCTTGGAGAAGAGAAGCTTTCAGAGAGACAAGAGTCTGATTGGAGTATGTTAAGTGACAGTTGGAAGAGAAACACATACAAAGCTTAATGTGGAAGTTGGGTCAAAAGAGGTCTTTAAATTTTTCTTAATTTTTTTTAAAGTTCTTCAGTGACCAAAGAGCTGATGAGGCCAAAGTATCTTTTAAAAAAATATTTTATTTTTATTTATCTGAGAGAGAGATACAGATATTGGCATGGAGAGAGAGAGATAGAGAATGGGTGTGCCAGGACCTCCAGCCACTGCAAATGAACTCCAGATGCATGTGCCTCCTTGTGCATCTGGCTTATGTGGGTCCTGGAGAATTGAGCCTCAAACTGGAGTCCTTAGGTTTCACAGGCAAACGCTTAACCACTAAGCCATTTCTCCAGCCTCCCTTCCTTTTTTTTTTTTTTGAGGCAGGGCCCTACTGTAGCCCAGATTTCCCTGGCACTCTGTGTAGCCCAAGCTGGCCTTGGTGTCCTATTTCAGGCTCCAGAGTGCTGGAATTGCAACCACACTCTGATCTGAGATTTTTAAAAAATATTTATCTATTTGAGAGAGAGAGGCGGGGGTGGGATGGGAGAATGGGCGCACCAGGGCCTTTAGCCACTGCAAGTGAATTCCAGACGCATGGGCCACCTTGTGTGTATGGCTTATGTGGGTACTGGGCAATCAAACCTAGATCCTTAGGCTTCACAGGCAAGTGCCTTAACCACTAAGCCATCTCTCCAGCTCTGAGATTTTGTTTTTAAATAGGAGAGAAATAGCTTACTGATGAGAATGAGTCAATAAAGAGGAATAAATTGATACAAGAGTGGAGAAATATTAAGTCAGTATGCATAACTTGAAAAGATTTTTTTTTTTTTTTTTTTGGAGAAAGACAGAGAGAGAGAGAGAGAGAGAGGAGAAGAAGACAGAGAATAGGCGCCAGCAGCCTCTCAGCTGCTGCGAACGAACTCCAGATGTGTGCTCCCCCTTGTGTGCAAGTGCGGCATTGCACCCTTGCATCACTGCATATGGTTAAACATGGGACCTGGAGATTGGAACTGATGTTCTTAGGCTTAGCAGGCAGGCGCCTTAACTGCTAAACCATCTCTCCAGCCCTTGAAAAGATTATTTTAAAGAGGAAAGTATGTGATTTGCCTGAGATGGTGTTTTCTTGTTTGAAGCAGGGTCTCAAGTTTCACTCTAACCTAGGCATACCTGGAACTTACTCTGTAGTGAGTTGGTCTTGAACTCACCAAGATTCTCCTACCTCTGCCTCCCGAGTGCTGGGATTAAAGCTGTGCCACCACACCTGGAAATATGGTTTGCTTTTTAATGGTAGGGGAAAGGCAGATGTCATGGAACAGAGGAATCTTTAAAAAGCTTACAGTTGGGGCTGAGGTGATGGCTTAGTGGGTAAAGCTAGAACTGCTTAAGATGGAATACCTGAGTCCAATCCCCAGACCACATATAAAAAGTTAGAAGCCATGGAGGGTTTCTGTAAGTCCAGCATGCTGATGCTGACTGTGAGATGGGAGGTGGAGAAAGGAAATTTCTGGGAGGTTTGGAAGCTCATAGCAAGTACAGAAAAGAACAGCAGACCGAGAATTCAGAGCAAGAAACCCTGCCCCAAATGAGATAGACAGGTGAGGGCCATCCTAAAAGTTGTCTTCTGACATACACACACACACTGAGGTACATGTGTGTCTGTACTCGTGCACATGAACATGCATGTGTTCACAAGTAATAAAAAAATTAAAACATTTAAAAATCTTTTGGTAGAAACTGCTATATCTAGTATTTGTGACATGCAGAAAGCATTGAGATTACCTGTTTGTGATTTTATTAGTCTTTCCCTCAAATGCTCATTTGTTGAGTGATATAAATGAATGATATCTTCCATTTTTTTATTTTTTAGAAATTTTGTAGTTAAAACATTTTTTAGTTGAATTAAGACATAGAACCCATCTTTATGAATATATCACTTTGTGTGTTTAGAAAATTAATTGTGCATATTTGTATAATATGTTCTAGAGAGCAGCCATGCTCAGGTAAGATCAGAAGTGGGGCCAGCAACTTCTGCCTCACACTTCTTGGGGAGGTGATGATTCCGATGTACTCTTCCAAAATAAGTAAATAAATAATGGTATAGTACTTCATGTCCTGATTGTTTGAATAAGGGTGCAATCATAGTTGTAAAACTCTACAAGTGCTAAGGATCTTTTCTGATTATGGTTCATATGTCTCCTGGGCACCTCAATGCGAGAGTACAGTTCATAGTACAAGGTGCATAATGGAGGTAGAAGCCTTACATCTTGCCCCCGCTTCTGAGCTACACCAGCTGCTCCTCTCCCCATTCTTCCTCAAGCCCCTGCTCCAAGTAGTGATAGGAGCCCCTGGACATAACTCCTGTGGTTATGGTACGTGATCCAAATTGCTTGCTTGCTGTGTTGCAATACTGTAATGTTCAAGGTAGCATCATAGGTGGCATAGGAACAGCTATAAAGACAAAACCAAAAAATAACAGTAACCAATGCACAGCTTTCCTCACAGCCCTTCTCTCTAGTGAGTAATATCCTGGATTTAAATGAATGATTCAGATGTTCACCCATCCTCATCTTTCCCTAAAGTGTGGCACACCCCTTGATTGAACTGAAGGGCATTTTGGATATCATCTTGTGTGTCTGTACTTCACTTGTCCCCTTTGCACACACTTAGTAGAAAACTGTCAGTTTCTTTATCTGTTCTGTGGAGTACCTGCTCTAATGGAAGATGAAATGTCTCTGATAGCTCATCTTTTTTTTTTTTTTTTTTTTGCCTGTGTGTGCAGTGTGGTGTGTGTGTGTATGCATGTAGTATGGTGTCTGTATGTATATATAGGATGGTGTGTGTATTTGCAGTATGGTGTATGTGTATGTATGTAGTTTGGATGGGGGCGAGTGAGGGGAACACCAGGTAGTGTGTGTGGTCAATGCGCTGCACAGGTATGTTTCTGTGCCACACCCCACGTGCTTGCCTGCATAGGGCACACTCACCTGTGGTGGCCTTCGGATGCCCTCTCCATCACTCTTCTGCCAGTTCTCGAGTTGGAGTCTTTCACTGACCTTAGAGTTTACGATCTCTCTCCCTGCCTCCATATGCCCCTGCAAGCTGTGGTGATTCTCTGGTCTCTGCTTCCTTGCTCACTATGGGACTGGGTTTACAGACAGGTGTAGCCATGCCTCACAGTTTATGTGAGTTTTGGGGATCTAACTCCAGTGGTCTCTCTGCCTTACTCAGTTCTCATGATTGCATGGGGCATGCTTTTAACCGCTGAGCCATCTCTCCAGCCCAGGCCATCCTGTCTTACTTTGATTCACTCTTTTGGCAGAGTCTAGCTTATGCCATTACTCTTTAAGTGAGAGTAAAAGTTCTCTCTCATTTTCTTTTGAATGCACTTACATTCCATCCTGGTCTAACATGTGAAGTGCGTATCTATGGAGAGTACTCATAGCACTCTAGTCTCATAGAAGAAGTATCTGCCCAGCACTTCATGGACTGAGAACAATTCTCAGGGAATTCTCCTTTTTACAATTGGGGTCACATGTTATAGCTAATTCTCTCACCACCACGTTAGTGAATTCTGTTAAGCACTTTATTATTTAAAATTTCATAATTTGTCCCACATGTACATTTCTCCAGTGTGTTGCTGTTTTGATATCTTGGGTCTGATATCTGTGCTGAGGATTCCAACCTGAACTGTTTGCAGTGACATTATCTTTAGAAATGCAGATTTGGTTGTAAAAACCTTAGTGCTGAAATACCAACTATCTTTCTCTGATAGACCCATGTTCTCTTGGAAGCTGTGTAAGTTATTTTATTCTGAGTCACACACATAAGGATGGCTTTTAGATTTTTTTTTAAGAACTAAGTTTAAAAAATATATTTTATTTATTTATTTGTTTGAGAGAGAAGAGAGAGAATGGTGCACCAGGGCCTCCAGCCACTGCAAACAAACTCGACACATGTGCCCCCTTGTGCATCTGGCTTACATGGGTCCTGGAGAGTTGAACTGGTATTGCACGCAAATACCTTAAGTGCTAAGCCATCTCTCACAGCCCAGATTTATTTTTTTTGAGATGCTGTTTGGGAATGTAATGATAGGTTGATAAATATGCTTACAGACTTTGAAATGTCAGTGTTGAGGGCAGTCAATGTGAACTCATTTACTCTTTTGATTCACACATGTTCATTGACTAAGTGCTCAACTGGCTATCTGCAGAATTATTATTATTATTTTGGTTTTTCTTTTTGGTTTTTGAGGTAAGGTCTTGCTCTAGCCCAGGCTGACCTAGAATTTAGTGTGGAGTCTCAGAGTGGCTCTGAACTCACAGCAATCCTCCTATCCCTCCCTCCCAAGTGCTGGAATTAAAGCCTGGCTCTAGAGAATTACTTTTTAAACAATATTTCCTTTAATTCTTAAATTGGGTTATATAAGCAAAATGGCTTATCTTTTTGCTAAATGCATTGTAAGTTCTTTGAGGTTTTCACCATGTATGCATTCCACACAGCCCTCACTTTTGTGGGAACAGAGAAACAGCCAATTCTAGATGAAAGTCTGGTGTAGAATCTACTTCACATTTGCTTCCCCTCAGTTTTCAAAGGGCTCTGTGAACAGTGAAATGGACCAATCAGTCTCTCAGCCTCTTGCCCTTGCAGTTCTACTATTTTTCTGTGGCATTCAGGAAACCCGTAGGAAGCTGCAGTAGCCTGTTGAATTAGAAGAGAGAATATAGATGAATCCATAATCAGATAAATAGAAAAAGAACTCAGGATTGAGAGGTGGCCGTCTTTCTGTTTGACTGCATTATTCTCACTTTAGGAATTCTTTGTCATCTATGACCAGGTGACCCAGTTGAACAAAATTTCTTTTAATCTTCATTTTGTAATGACTTGGCAACTAACATTTCCCTTATTGAAGCAGAATAAAATTTCAAATTTTACAAATATGCAAACAAATTTTATAAATGATATGAAAAATAATTTTTCCTCAATGAAGAGCTATGACTTATCACTATGTTAGTGAGCATTGTCTTAAGATATTTTGAAAACCTTAATTATTGGAGAACGATGGATACCTTGTCTTCTGTACCTTTGTTCAAAATGTTACATATGTTTTCCTGTTATGTATGGTCTAGGCTGAGCAATTTTCAGAATAGCCATTGCATGTGTGTTCAGATGCATAGCTAAGGGAGATGATCAGCATACGTTCAACCTAATAATGTTACTTGACATAATTAGGCCAATGAGATTTAATATGTCTTAAATATATTCTTGTTACTACTATTATAAAATACAGAAGCCTCCTTATTTGTTAATTTCTTGTGAAGTCACTGATTAAAGAGAATTGTGTACCAGTAAGGTTTTAAAAACCTTGACATAATTTTAATCTGATAACAAATGGATTTAAGTTCATGTTCTTTTGGTTGTTGGCAACAAATCTAAACCTGTATTTTTTGGATTTATGAGGATAAGTCCTGCTTTGGCAATCTTGTAGATCCTCAAGAGAATAGTTAAACAGTGATTAATCATTGTTTCTTCACTGAGTGTGCAGAAAAGAATGGAAAAGCTGCATTTCACACTTCTGAAGCAATTAATCCCCATGATCTTAGCCAGGTTTGTCTTGTAGATAAGTCGGGATACAAAACGGTACCTAATTTATCAATGTATGCATGCCATAAAGTATAAAACACACAATTTATTTCATATCATTTATAGTCAAATGTAAAAAAAGAGTGACTTTGCCATATCCAGGAGTGTTGTGTGCATTACCTTCATATAAACTAAGTACCAGAGATTACAATGGGATCCTGTTTATTGTGCACATCTGGTGCAGTCAGGATGCATTTTCTCATTCACTTGCTGGCATTTTTAGTGATTGTGGCATAAATCACCTTGCTAATCAGAAACATAAGTGACGTGAAGTCATCTTCTTTTTTTGAACAATGGGAAAAAACATATGGCTTCTTAGACAGTGTTTGCCTGTTACACTGTTTGTGTGGCATTATTTTCTGTATTTAGAATTTCATATTAATTGCAGTGCTTTGGTTTAAAACATTAAACACCTAGGGTTTGTGGTCAAAATATTTGTTTAATGTCATTTTTCACAGTAAACAAAGATGGTCAAATTACATACCTTATATTTGGAAAAAATTCAAAGAGAAACTGTTTTGGAAAGAGTTTTTAAAAGCACATATATTTAAAAATGTTTATGTAGACATTTACATACATGTGCATATATAAGAATAATTATAAGTTATATGTTCTTAATTTTATCAATTTCAAAACATGTCACTGATCACAGTAAAAGTTACTCTCCTTAAAGTACCAAATGTAATTGATAGTTGATTTTTCTAGAAGTACTTGTGTTTTAAGATGAGTTGTGGGAATCATTTGTGCTTATACTACAACAAAAAGTAAAAGATGGGAAGTAAGCTTGGTAAGACTTAAATTTGTATGTAATTAGAAATTTATATGTGGTGAGACACACCTATAATCCCAACATTGGGAGGTAGAAGCAGGAGAATTGTAAGTTCAAAGCCAACCTGTGCTACCACTGGGCTGTGCAGTAAGACTATTACCCCTCCCCCCACAAAGTAGTAAGGCAATTTTTTCAAGAACAAATATCAAAACTTACCTATTAAAATGTGTGTTAGTCCATTTGGACTAACCCTTGGGATGGTGTGCACATAATATAATAAAGTAGTTGAAATGCTTCTGAATTTTCTTAATGAAATTGATGGATAATTGCTTAAAATGGGTATTTAGAGTAGAGATAAGATTTATTTTGTGAATGTATGTGCTGCTATTTTTTTATATTTGATAGAGAGAGAGGGAGAGAATGGGTGCGCCAGTGGCCTCTCAGCCGCTGTGAATGAACTCCAGACATGTGCGCCCCCTTGTGGGTAAGCACGGCATTGTGCCCTTGCTTCACTTTTGCATCTGGCTAAACATGGGACCTGGAGATCAAATGGGTGTTCTTAGGCTTGGCAGGCAGGTGCCTTAACCACTAAGCCATCTCTCCAGCCCTGTGCTGCTATTTTGTTTAAATGTCAGTATTGAAAAGATATTTGAAATTTCGAGTGAAGGTCATCCTTGTTTTGTTGTAGAACCCTTGAGTATTGAACTTGCATAGGGGAATAGGGACCCACAAATGGAATAAAACACAGAGAGGTGATTTTTGTTATTTCAAATGTTATTGCTAATTAAAAAAATACCATTATCCACATTGTTTTATAAGGTGTGGCATGCTGTTTAAAAAAAATTATTCTGGGCTGGAGAGATGGCTTAGCAGTTAAGGCGCCTGCCTCCTAAGCCTAAGAACACTGGTTCCAATCTCCAGTGGTTCCAATTTCCAGGTCCCACGTTTAGCCAGATGCAAAGTGACGCAACAGCGCAATGCCACACTTGACCACAAGGGGGCGCACACATCTGGATTTTGTTTGCAGTGGCTAAGAGGCTGCTGGCGCGCCCATTCTTTCTCCCTCTCCCTCCCTCCCCCCTCTCTCTTTCTCTCTCTCTCTCTCTCTCTCTCTCTCTCTCTCTCTCTCTGTGTGTGTGTGTGTGTGTGTGTGTCTGCAAAAAAAATATTCTTATAACTGAATTAAAACCTTCTTTCTGGATTAAAATTGTCTACTATTTAAAATGGGCTGAAATCTATACCATCTTGTTTACTTCATGGCTATTCAAATTTCTTTTGTGCATTTAAAGCCTTTTCCTTTTTTACTCCCAATTACATCATCACCGCCACCATTGCCATTATTTTGAGTTGTATTTGTTAGAGAGCAGCTTAGAAGTAGCATAGCTTCGGCATGTGTTCATGTTCCCTTTTTGTTCTTGGAGGATAGAGTGTTTGAAATTCAAGAAAAACAGCAGAAAAGAATCTCATATTTGCATAAAATCATATCTGTTGTACATATAACCTTTCATTTTCAGGCAAAATGTGCGTTATTCTTTTTTTGCCAGTTCATTCTTTACCTTTCTTGAGGGTTATGCTGTGCTGATACATATAATTCCTAAAAGAAGATTGTGAACTGAGTACAAGCATAAAGAACAACCCCCTTTGCAGGATCCCATCACTAATTGTCCAACCTGTCCTGTTAGATTATTGCCTTCTTTGTCTGGAAGTTAGTTTGGGAGCACTGACAGCAAGCAGCAGCTGTATACCAGGGAAGTTAGGGAGAGCTTTTTTTTTTTTTTTTTTGGTTTTGCAAGGTAGGGTCTCACTCTGGTCCAGGCTGACCTGGAATTAACTATATAGTCTCAGGGTGGCCTCGAACTCATGGTGATCCTCCTACCTCTGCCTCCCAAGTGCTGGGATTAAAAGCGTGCGCCACCACGCCCGGCTTTAGGGAGAGCTTTGCTACCTGCTCTTCTGTGCCACTGGCAGTGTGATACTGTTGGCCTAAGTACACTGAAAGTCAGATGAAAATGTTATGTTGTAAAATAATACCAAGAAAAGGAGACATTTGCGAATGTGAAGACTGCACTTTGTGACATGTAATTCAGGAATTCTAATGTAAAAATTAGTGGAGTATATAAACTATGAAAAACAAGAAGTGTGTTTTACTTGTTCTCTGTTGCAAGACAAAATTCCTAGGGCTAACACGTGATGCTGTTGGATGGTGACTCCAAGCAGCATGGCAAAAGCCTGCTAGCTGTGTCCTAACATTTCTGGGAATTGAAATAGGACTAACACATGCAGAATGGCTCAAAGACATGGAGGGGTTTTGCTTACCAGGTCAATGTAGCAACTGTCAGTGGTACAGAGCAGGAAGAGGGACAGATTCCAGGATGAAGCATGCCCAAACTTGGAGGCAGTGGAATCCTCTGACCTAAACTGCCAAGTGTGACATGATAGATGTATCATTGTTTCAGAATTAGCTGAATGACCCTGTTTGTTCACACATGGTGATCTATTTCAGTATAATTTCCAGAGTGCTCTAGAAAGACATCTGATATAAGTCTGGCATCCTGCTTTGGGTCTAAAAGTCAGATTCAGTAACTCATGAGGTAAGAGTTGTTTTATAAAATAATTAGCACATTTATAGAGACACTAAAGGTCTTTTATTGTTTCTTCTTCATAACTTTTTCCACCAAATACTTTTGGCTCAATACTATGACAAACTGTGTTCTAGGTGCTGGATCAACAAAGCTCCCTTAGGAGGTTGGAATTTAAAGGGACAGGTTGTCACTTGAATTACCTTCTAGTACAAAGAATCTAGCACAGTGGATCTTAGAGAAAGAACTCTTAAACCACTGTAGAGGGAAGTTTGATTCTCAGACTTCCCAGAGAAGGTTAGACTATCTCTGTTTGAAGAATGTTGAAGAAAATAGAAGCATAGGGAAATACTGCCTGTAGTGGCCCAGAAATGCTTGCAGTGCTACTGTATTTGTCAAGTTGCAGGCCATTATGTTTTCATTTTAGAAATAATTAGACCTGAGAATATATTTATGAAGAGCCTTGTGGATTATATTGAGTTTGAGCATTTTTTTTTTTTTTTTTTTTTGCTTTAGAGGAAAAAGGAGAACAGAGGCCCATTGTTTAGAAAAGCCCCAGTTTGTAAGTGCAAAGCATTGTGACCTAATGAAAAATCTGAGCCAAGGAGAAGGGTGATGACATGTAAGTGTTAGAAAGCATTTAAGTGACATCTAGCTATTAGAATTAGAGAACTCAAAGCCTAGGTGTTGATTAGAAGTCTATTTGCAAGCCAGGGGATATAAGACACCAAGTAGAAGATGGTCTAGTTGGAAAGAAGAGATTCAATGGAAAGGAGATGGGGTAGGGAGACAAAAAAAGGTAACAGGAGAGGATTATATAAGGTCAAAATATACTATGCACATATATGTAAATTATCAATATTCAAAGTTTGCCTGGGCATGGTGGCCCATGCCTTTAATCCCAGCACTCTGGAGGCCGAGGTAGGTGGCTCTCTGTGAGTTTGAGGCCAGTCTGAGACTACATAGTGAATTCCAAATCAGCTTGGAAACCCTACCTTGAAAAGTGAAAGAAAGAAAGAAAGAAAGAAAGAAAGAAAGAAAGAAAGAAAGAGGAAGTTAGAAAGGGAGAAAACATTCAAAGCCCATGTAGCCAAATACCAAATACTACTGGAAATGAATGTAATTAAGTAGGCTAACAGTTTTAAGTCAATACAAGCAGTTTTCCATAGTTGTCTCTTTGTAGAAAGGGTCAGTATGCTATGGTAGACAGGGAAGAAAGATAAATGGACGGGAGGCATGATGAGACAGCATACTAAATGCAACCCAAGATTTTAAGTGATGCGCGTATGAGTGTTTACTGTAAAGCACTTTTACCCTTTCTGTATATTTAAAGATATGTGTAATAAAGTAAAAAAAAAAAGCTAGAGAATGTTGTTAAAGTCCATTAATATATGAATATATGATTGATGGACAGATGGACAGATAGATGGTTAATCAAGTAATAAAATATCAGTTACATCTACTAGAAAGAGGGTGTGTGTATGTATGTATTTAGGATATTTGATTAATAACATCTTTGTAACATTCTTGCAACTCTGGAAAAGTCTGAATAAATTCTGAATAAAATATTTGAGAGCTAGTATTCTGAACAATGCTTGAAGTTCCAGCTCTGAACTCTAGGTATATAACCTGGGCAAGTCCATCTGTGAGCCACAGTTCCTCATCTATAAAGTGCATACAATATCTACTTTGAAAGTTATTGTGGGAATTATAAAAGCTCATCACTGAACGCTGAAGTAGACTTAAAACACACCCAACATGGCTCAGGGGATTTTGCGGAAGAGGGGGTGGAAAGATTATTAGAGCCACAAGTTGAGACATTGTGCCCAAAGGCATTGCCTCGCCCCAATAACTGACTGCTGTTCCCACAATGCACAACCCCCACTGGGATAACCTTTATCCCCAAGAGGGATGTCCCTTCAGGGGAACGGGAGGGGAGGGCGGAAAAAAGGATATCTGAAAACATTTGCAGACGCAAAATGATAGAGATTTTCATGCTTGTGAAAATACTGAAAGTATAAACTTGAAATTTATAGGTTGAGACTTGGGTATTGTGAATACTTTTAAATTTTTCTGGATAAATGCCTCTTATTTGATTAAACTGGGGCCAAGGTGAGTCCAGAATCAATCTCCATTTTATGTGTTATGTTGGCTAGTCTTTCAGAGCTGGAACTTGAGATTATGAATGGAAGGTATGAAGGGTCCTCCTTTCTAGCCTAGATGGGGCCTTTAACTGTCTAATAGCTAGTAAAACACTTGCTGTGCAATGTAAAAATGTTTTCATTTTAGAAAGTCTTTAAGTTTCTCAAAGTGGAGTTGCTATGTATCTGTTAACTCAGCAGTTATACATCTGAATATGGGTATATTTTATGCAAATTTGGGGGATTTAAAAATTATATTTGTTTTTTAGAAATACATAGTAAACAAAAATCATATTTGTAGCTAAATATATACTTAAAATATATAATTTGAAATTATAGAACATAAATGTATAAATACATACTTTATGACTGTATTGCTTAATTTTCAATATTGCCTTTCCATTAATTGCAATCTTTTTCTTATTTGTCCTAACAAAGTCCTTGGTTGCTTTTTATGAAATAAACTTAGATGTTTGGATTGTCTGAAGTTCAGCCTTAAGTATGTTTATACAGCAAGTCCTCTTTTTATTTCCTCTGTTTCATATGCATGGTGCATAAAAATTACTGAACTTTTTATATTTATGTAAATTTATTTAAAATTAAATTCAAATTTACTACCATATGCCTCAAAGGCTAAACATAATATAGACTATTATAATCATTTATATAAATTGGTTTTAAAAACCAGTTCAATATGTTTAATCAATATGTCATGAATTTCATATCTATATAGTTGTCATCCTTGTAAATTCTATGACATGTACTTTTACAGCATACAGATTTTAGATAAAATTGAGTAGACTTTTCTAGCCTGCATTATAGAGTAACTTCTGCTATCATACAGTCAACTGATTTTATATCAGAAAAGAACCCTGATGCTTAAATGTAAACCAGGCAGGATTTGTTTAATCATCAAACTTTTTGGACATGGATTTTAGCCTTTCAGTAACAGCTACTGATAGGATCTGTTTGTAAATCTTTACATGATGTAGAATAAGATGAAAAATAAATCTTTGCTTCAAATAATTGCTCCAGAGTACCCATGTTCTTTTTCTGCCAATCTGTGACAACAAATCTGTATGAACGTAGAGCCGTTGCAAGACATATTTGACCCTGTGCACCTACTTATATATTTCATCACTTAGTGATAATTAAGCACCTCAATCTACACAGGCACAGGCTGGATCTGTGAGCTTTTCTTAAAGTAAAATGTACTCTTATATTTGTGTAGTTGAGGAGACTAACAGGCTAGGTATAACAGTTGCTATTACCTGAGTAAATTACCCAAGTAAAAATTGAAGCATGAGTAGAATTTTGGCAAATTCAGATAGAATGGACAGATGAAAGTAAATATTAGAAGAAGGGCGTTAATGTTATTCTTAAGCAAACTCACAGAAAAAAAAAAAAAGAGTAATTGTAATACAACAAGTAGAAGTTTTCATTCAGCTTTACTAAAAATGTGTGTTTTGTGTATGTCACTGACATTGACTGTTAGTGCAATGTATTAGTTTTCTTATGTAATCACTAAAATCAGTTTTTTAATATAACCCAATGATATACACACACACATATAAGTAAGTATGTATGTAGAAAGAGAGGGAATGAATTGGCACACCAGGACCTTCAGCCACTGCAATTGAATGTCAGACACATTCACCACCTTGTGCACATGTGCGACCTTGTGTGCTTGCATCACTTTGTGCATCTGGCTTACATGGGACCTGGAGAGTCAAACATGGGTCCTTAAGCTTCACAGGCAAGTACTTTAACCTGTAAACCATCTCTAGCCCCACATAATGGTTCTTAATAGTTAATAAACATACCTAATATATTTTTGAAAAAGCAGTTTCTACACATCCCTTGATAGTGTTATTTTGTAATAAGTCACCTTGGGTTGATCTGCTTAGTCTATTGACTCAAAGGATTAGAATACTTTTGATTTAAAGAGTGATGCAGGAGCTGGGCATGGTGGTGTACGCCTTTAAGCCCATCACTCAGAAGGCAGAGGTAGGAGGATCACTGTGTATTCGAGGCCACCCTGACATTACATAGTGAATTCTAAGTCAGCCTGAGCTAGAGTGAGTCCCTATCAAAAAAAAAAAAAAAAAAAAGTGTTGCAGGGTTGAGAGATGGCTTGGTAGTTAAGGTGCTTATCTGTGAAGCCTAAGGACCCAGGTTTGATTTTCCAGAACCCACATAAGTCAGATGTACATGGTGGTGCATGTGCTTGGAGTTTGTTTGCAGTGGTTAGAGGTCCTACTATGCCCATTCTCTCTCTCCACCCCCCTGTATCTCATAAATAAATAAATAAAAATAAAATATTTGTTGAAGGGATGTACACCTTTGTTTAGCAGTCCCTGTCCCTCTCACACTTCCTTCCCCATTGTTTGCCAAAGGTACAATTTTTTTTTTTTTTTTTTTTTTTTTGGTTTTTCGAGGTAGGGTCTCACTCTAGCCCAGGCTGACCTGGAATTCACTATATAGTCTCAGAGAGAGGCCTCAAACTCACGGCCATCTTCCTACCTCTGCCTCCTGAGTGCTGGGATTAAAGGTGTGTGCCACCACACCCGGCTACAATTTATTTTTAAATAGGTGACTGTTAGAGTCATTTGTTCTATAATCTTATTACTTTTACATTAAAAAAAAATGAAGGGGCTGGAAAGATGGCCAAGAGGTTATGGCACTTACCTATAAAACCTAACCACGTGGGTTCGATTCCCTATTGTCCACATAAAGCCAAATGTGCAGAGTGGCACTTGCATCGGAAGTTTGTGGTGGCCAGAGGCCCTGGCACTTCCATTCTCTTACTCTCTTTCTCTCTCTCCTTGCAAATAAAAAATAATAAAAAAAAGAATGGAGGATGTAGGAGTAGGTCCACTTTGAATATCTTTTGCTATGATTCTGAAGCATTATTTTCAAAGCCCACTGTCTTCTATGAAGAGAAGAGTTGGAAGGAAAAGAGAGGTGATAGACTCTTAATTCCCATTTTCTCTCCTCATTCATTAGGTCAGGATTTTCTTATTTTTAACTTACTTGTATATAACATGATTATTCCAGATGTCTTAAAAATTTCTTGATTTTTTTTTACACTTATACTTCATCATTTAGGTACTATTTTGTTTATTGAGACAAATTTCTAATTGTTTTCCAAAAGCATTGAAGGCTGAAAACCAATTTATTTTCAGTGTGTAGTATTAACTGCTGTGCTATATGTACATTTTATATTTATGTCAGGACAGGGCTGCAGAGGGGTGCTTTACAACCACCTTTTCAGCTCTAAATAGCTATTGTGTACATATGGTAAGGTACTGCTGCTTAACAATTAGTAACTGCTTTGATGAAACTAAATTACATGTTTAAGTTCCCATCAGGAAGTCGCTTCACATATCTGTATTAATGTATTCAAGGCTCGAGAAGGAAAGTTAATTTTCCAGCTTAAATATTTAATTCAAGCTTAAAATTTAGACTGTAATTAGAGCTCCCAAATGGCAGGAACATGGAGTATTTGTCCATTTTAATTAGATTGTTGTTTACCTATTAATTATATATCATATCTTGTCATATAGTTTTGATGGTAACAGATGGTGCTAGGAGTTAGTAAGGGTTTGAACCAAATAAGATTCCACATGATTTATTAAGTTGCACTTTATTAGTGAGTGGTCTGCTGTAGTCAGAATAAGAACTGTGGAGTGTTTCCCTCATTTTGGTATTTACTTTGTGGGTTCTTAAGAAATATTGAACATAGTAATGTCCGAGGCAAGTGATACCTGTTTAGAATAAGACAGATTAATATAGGCTTCCTTTTAACTGATGTTTCTTGTTAAATATTGCATTTGGCACAAAGTTTAACACATTTTGTTAGGGTAATGTTAGAGAGCCAGAATTTTATTCTAGAATATACATATAATGTGTGTATGTGTGTATATATATGTATGTATATATATATATATATTTCATTTAATCAATTTATTAATTAGAGATTAATTAGATAGTGAGAATGGGCACACCGGGGCCTCTAGCCACTGCATCTGCCACTATGTGCATCTGGCTTATGTGGGACCTGGAGAATTGAACCGGGGTCCTTAGGCTTCACAGGCATATGCCTTAACTGCTAAGCTGTCTCTCCAGCCCTATAATGTATATTTTTATAAACATATATATTTAATCCCAGCACTTGGGAGGTAGAGGGAAGAGGATCACTGTGAGTTTGAGGCCACTCTGAGACTACATAGTGAATTCCAGGTCAGCCTGAGCTAGAGTGAGACCCTACCTCAGAAAAACCAAAAAACAACAACAACACAAAAAAAACACTAAATGCCTAAAAAAATAGAAAAGTTTCTATTCATTTAATTCAATTGAATTCAATTCATTGACGATTTTGTTCATTGTATTGGTTGCCAGATTGCATTCCTAATGTGAACAAACTTCCCATGTCCATATATATGGGAAGACAGACAAAATAAGAGATGAAGGGTGAAAGGAAGAAAGATTGGAAGTTTACCCCTTATGTAGTTTATTTGAAAATTAGTATAATCCTCAATTACTTTAAAAGTACAGTTGTTATTAATGCTTCATTTTTAAGGTTCTCTCTTTGAAAAACTTTCCAGTTTTTAAGTAAAGGAACCAGAAGGTTCCATTTTATTAATTTCAAGATTTGTTCCACAAGGGCTCTGTAATAAAGCATGGCCTTCTGTCATCCAAACAGTAAGCAGCATTTTTTTTTTTTTTTTCATTTTATTGGTTGTCTTAGGTCCGGCTTGTGTGTTTTGATTTGGTTTTTCTTGTGTTAGTTAACTTTTCATCATGACCAGAACCTGAGATAAACTTGTAAAGACAAAGCATTTCCTTAGGCTTGTGCCTGGGCCTATGGGTAAGCTGACACATGACGGTGGATTTGCCTGGTGGAGCACGTGTGTTGTCCTCATGATTGAGAGCTGTAAAGGAATGTGAAAGCAGAAAGAGCCCAGGTATCTCACCTAATGACTCCCTAAAGGCTTCACCATTCCCCAAAGCACTACTATTGGGTGATGCCTTTACCATGTAGATTTTGGGTGACACTTAAACTCCAAAGTATACCTCTAGTTAGCTCATATCATTTTTGTAGAAATTTTTTTTTTTTTTTGGTGTCATAATTCTTTATGGTGGAGTGGAAACAGTACTTGAGAGACTGAGGCACAGAGATTGCCACAAGTTTGAGGTTGGGCTGGTCTGTATAGTGATTTCCAGGCCAGCCAGGCAAAGAGAGAGGGAGGGAGGGAGGGAGGGAGGAAGAGAAAGATAGAGAGAGGGATAGAAAGAAAGTATCAATAAAAATAGTTTTAGTTTGGAAGTTTGAATTTTTGAACATATCTGTCCTTTAGAAAAGTATGGACTCTATTTTCTATAGCAGATTTATTAAATGTAATATGCGTAATTTTCAAGGAAAGAGAAAAGTAAACCATGTAAGTAACTCTAATTTGGAAAGAGACCCTTTCTAATGACATGAGAGGATGGTTTCATTTTGTCCTTTGAAAGTCTGTGAATACATTATTCATCTGTTTTATTATGTAGTTTTATCTGGGGCAATAAATATATTCACATATAAATGAAAGGCTCTTTGATGATTGTTAACAAGAGCAACAAATGAAGAAACAAATGAGGTTTTCTTTGGGTTGATGTTCTCAACTCCTGGCCTATCATTTACTCCTTGTGCGGACTTTTATTTCAGCAGCGAATTGTGTCTATACATACATGCATGCATCTTTTCCAAAGAAAATGATAGTTTCTTACACTGTTCTAATTATTATGATCTTCTCTTAAAATGGTAATTCTTGAAATTAATTTCAGAGAATATGCTAGTTGATAGTCATTATTTGATACTGATGTGAACCATGACAAAGTATAACTGAACCTTAAGTGCTTGAAGCAGCAGATTTAGAAAAGGTGACTCAATGAAGAGCTATTGGAATTTTGCAAATCAGTGAGATAGTGACCATAGGGTATAAAGATGGTGCTTTTAGGATTAAGCTGCTAGTAATATGCAATTGATGTTTTTGAACAGTGGCTAACAAAATGAATATAGCCTATTAAGTCAGCTCCTCAAACATAAACATTTTCCTGTGAACAGGCTCGTGGGATAGCATAGTACTGTAGCAAAAATAAGAAAATAGTAGTTATTCAAAATATTTGGGAACAGTGATTTGTTTCAGCTGATAAACAATTAACTTTGTTTTTATAACCCTTGTTTCTTACAAAAGTGTCCAGAAAACCAAAACTAATGAATGTAAGTTAGAGTGTTTTGATCTGCTTCATAATATATATGAAAACACATATATATATGAAAAATATGCCGGGCGTGGTGGTGCACACCTTTAATCCCAGCACTTGGGAGGCAGAGGTAGGAGAATCGCCACAAGTTTGAGGTCACCCTGAGACTACGTAGTGAATTCCAGGTCAGCCTGGGCTAAAGTGAGACCCTATCTTGAAAAAAAAAAAAAAAAAAAAAGCAATTTTGGTTTTATGAGGTAGGGCTTCTTTCTCCAAACCAGGCTGACCTGGATTTCACTATGTAGTCTCAGGGTGGCCTCAAACTCACAGTGATCCACCTACCTCTGCTGGCATTTCAGGGGTGTGCTACTACACCTCTCATATATGTATGTATATATATTCACGTAATAGTTTAATGTTATTCAAAAATGTGACAATGATACAAATTAGGAATACTCTCGCTTCCATTTTGTACATAGTCAGGATTATAGGCCCAAAGGGAAATAAGCAGGTATCTGTATGTCTTGATAGAGCTAATTAATACTGGATTTTATAATGAAAGTCTGGAAAACCCAAGACCATAGTGAGTCTCACCCAGGAACATGCTGTGCTCTTGCTGGATCAAAGTGTGCTATCAACCCTTCAAACAAGCCATATGCTGACTCCTACATATGTCACAGAGCACTGAACTGGTTGTTGCTGCTATACTGGATATTTTCCTTGCAAAAAATTGCTTTTAGTTTAGATTGTGATAGTTTTTTGTACCATCTGCATAGCTGCTGACATATAACTCAATATTCACTGAATTTTGAGCAACCTTTTCTTTTCTTCCCCAAGGTAGGGTCTCACTCTGGCCCAGGATGACCTGGAATTAACTATGTAGTCTCAGGGTGGCTTTGAACTCACAGCAGTCCTCCTACTGTGCCTCCCGAGTGCTGGGATTAAAGGCGTTCACCACCACACCCAGCTTGAGCAACTTTTAATTTACTGAGGTGCTATCTTTTTTTCCAAGTTACATAATCCTATTAGTTCTGATTTAAATTTATTTTCATTTTTCTGCACTTGTGTGTGTGTGCGTGCATGTGTGTTCAGGACTATTGGAGGCAGAGATGGACATCATTTGTCTTCCCGGATTGAACCCAGAGCTTGCTGATTCAGCTAGTCTAGCTGGTTAGCTTGCCCTGTGATTCCCTGTGCTTGCTTCCCAAACAATGGGGTGACAGGTGAGCTTCCACCTGGCTAGAAATCTGAACTGTAGTCCTCATCCTCGCACCACAAGTGCTTTATCCACTGTGCTGTCCATCCCTTCAGCCCAAGTTCAGGGTTTTTTTTTTTGTTTGTTTGTTTGTTTCATTTTGGTTTGGTTTTTTTGAAATAGTATCTCATTCTAGCCCAGGCTGACCTGCATTGTAGTCTCAGGGTGGCCTTGAATTCACAGTGATCCTCCTGTCTCTGCCCCTAAATGCTGGGATTAAAGGTGTGCGCCACCACACCTGGCTCCAACTTCAGTTTTTTTAAATGATCTTGGATGTTTGTAGTATCAACCATAGTTTATAATCTTGTCATCCTTTTAAAATTTATGCTTACCATTTCTTGATCTTTTGGCTTGTTGGAAATCTTCCCAACAATGTTGAATTAATACCATTAACATCAGTAGCCCGCAAACATGATTGTTTTTTTTAATAGAAAGTGAAGCCCACTTGTTTTGTTTTTATAGGCACCACTTGTGTGTTTGCCTCATCCCATGGATACTCTATGCAGGAGGGGATATTGTATATTTTCTTGATCATTTATTTTTAACTTGGGATTTACTGTTAAATTGCACTAAAGATTTGCCACAGTCCTTTTATTTTAATTAATTAATTGCTTCAGCTCATTTGTGAAGTTTTAAGTACATTTTGCAATATTAAACTTGCTTGTTCTTGTAACTGACAAGCTGGGTTCTTGGTGACGGTGTGTTGTGTAGTGAGGCCGTCCTTACCCTTCTTCCTTTCTTTTCTTTTGCTGCTTTGTTTTGGTGGTACAGGTATACTAACATAAAATGAAGTGAACAGAGCCTTTAAAAAAAATTATAAAACAGCTGAAACAAAATAGGAATGATCCAGTTCATTGAAGGTTTGCTAGAAATTTTAATCTTGGCATGTCTATGAGGACAAGGAAATTGGAGTGAGATAGGAAAGAAAATTCTGACTACATGTCTGCTATCTTCTAAAACTATTAATATGCAGGAGTGAAACCTTTCTTGGGATTATTAATTTCCAATTGCATTGAAATCCATTTCCTGTGCACATTTTCTACTTTTTAATATGTGTATGTATGGATATATGTTCACATGTGTGGGTGCACATCTATGGGAATGTATATGAGTATACATGCAAGTGGAGACCAGAGGTTGATGTTGGGTGTCTTCCTTGATGAGTTTCCATATTTTTTCGCGAGGCACAGTCTCGCACTAGAACCCAGAGCTTACTCTTTGGGTTAGTGTAGCTGCCATACTTGCCTCAGGAACCCAGTCTCTGTCTCCAGTGCTGGGAGATTGGCAGGCCATGCTTGCTAGGCATTTACTTGGGTGCTGGGGATCTGAACTCCCATCCTTCTTGTGTGACAGGTGCCTTATATGCTTAGCCACCTTCTCAGCCCTCTCCTGGTTTTTTTTTTTTTTTTTTTTTTTAATGTCCGTATTCTAGAAGTCCATTTGATAGTGACTCTCCTATTTGGTGTTGCTATTCAGAATGTCTTGGCCGTTACTTATATTGGATTATAATTTCAGGTAATAATTTCATGTTGATGTATATATAATGCAGCTCTGCTGTTGAGCTTATTTTCCATGGGGACTTAGAAATTCCATGAACTCAAATTGTATTTTATGAAGTTTAAAAAAAATTCTTTTGTGTGTGTTGTATGTGTGAAGTGGTGTGTGTGATGCATGTTTGTGTGCAGATGTGTGTACCCTGTGCACACTTGCTTAAGGAGGCCAAAGGAGAGTGTTAGTGGTTCCTGCTCTACTGTTCATTCACATTTCCTTGAGATGGAGTCTCTCAGATTCCAATGCTCGCTGTTTTTGCCAACCATCGAGATTCTCTGGTCTCTGCTCTCTATAAGACTGGGGTTATTGATGTGTATGGCACACCCACTAGGTGCTGGGGAATTGAACTCAAGAGGTCTCTTCCTACCTGCTGAGCCATTCTCTCCTGCCTTTCAAATTATATTTTTAAAATTTTAAAAATATTTTTGGCTATTTTTATTTATTTGAGAGTAATAGAGAAAGAGGGGGAGAGAGAGAGAGAATGGGCACACCAGGGCCTCCAGCTACTGCAAATGAACTCCAGATGCTTGTGCCTCCTTGTGCATCTGGCTTATGTGGGTACTGGGGAATCAAGCCTCAAACTGGGGTCCTTAGGCTTCAAAGGCAAGTGCTTAACTGCTAAGCCATCTTTCCAGCCCTCAAATTGTATTTTAAATAAAAGTATGAAGTGTTAGAATTTTGAGAGCACATCCATTCATGTTTTGGGACAATTCTAAGGCTTTATTAAGGGTTGATTTTTGGATCTAATTCTCTCTTTTTTAAAATCATAGACAGAATTATAGCAAAACAAATATTCTTTAAAAATCCAGTGTTGTAGGGGCTGTAAAGATGGGTTAGCTGTTAAAGACACTTGCTTGCAAAGCCTGATGGTCCAGGTTTGATTCCCCAGTAATCTAGGTAAAGCCAGATACACAAAGTGGTGGGTACATGTACTTAGACTTTGTTTGCAGTGACAAGAATCCCTGCTGTGTCTGTTCATTCTCTGTCCTTGCAAATATTTAAGAAAAACCTGAATATGGTAATACTTATATAGATGTAGAGTATATATTGGCTATTGTAACCAACTTATCCATTAGAGATAGTTATTGTGTCATGGGAATTTCTAATTTTTCAGAATGTTGTTACACTGGGTAAGGAGGTAGCCAGTGCTGAAAGCTGTGTCTTTCTCTATGACTGGGATCCTGTCTGTATTACTTAAATTTCAGATGTTCATGCCTGACAAATTACAATATGTGGCTATTGCTTGTGCTTAAAGAATATCAAAAGATTCATCACTAATGGAAGCTTCCATGAAAGCAAGCAAAATATGCTTATTTTAATCCGTCTTAATAGCAAAACATATTGTTAGATTTGTTTTTACTTAGTTGTGTTATGTACTGGCACACAGACTTATCCCCATAAAATAATTATGTCCACAGATACTGTTTGTTTATGTCAGCCATTGTACGTCATAGTAGTTCTGAAGACAAAAACAGGACCATTATTCTGTTGTTTTCCCAAATATGAATATTTATACCTGTCTTCACGTTTAAAAGTGTTCATGGGAAATTTCTCAACTTTTATTATAATTAATTGTTCATTTATAATTTCATAATTTTACTAAAGAATAGTTTGTAATTGTACCAGCTCTTTGAGTAATAAGGTATTTATCAATACACAATATACTTTTTTGTTAAGCACTTTTTATTCTAGTTTTATTTTATTTTATTTTTGTTTTTGTTTTTGGAGAGAGACACAGAGAGAGACAGACAGAGAGAGGGAGAGGGAGACAGAGAATGGGCGCGCCAGCAGTCTCTCAGCTGCTGTGAACAAAATCCAATGTGTGTGCCCCCTTGTGGGCAAGTGCGGCATTGCGCCCTTGCATCACTGCATCTGGCTAAACGTGAGACCTGGAGATTGGAACTGGGTTCTTAGGCTTAGCAGGCAGGCGCCTTAACCGCTAAGCCATCTCTCCAGCCCTCTAGTTTTATTTTGTTGATTGAGGATTATACTTTAGAATCTGTGACATAGATTCTGTAGCAATATAAAAATATAAATTTGCTTTGGTTTTACACATACGTGTGTTTTCCAATGTCTTCGTTCTTTTTTCTTATTTATCATTTTTATTATCAGTTTTTATATTTATAAAAATAAAAGGAATTGGAAGTGAGTGCAGTTCACTTCTGTGCATTAGTTCTTGTTTTTCTTTCTTTTTTCTTCTTCCTTTGTCTCCTGCCCCCAGGTAGGGTCTTACTCTAGCCCAAGCTGACCTGAAACTCACTCTGTAGCCCCAGGCTGGCCTTGAACTCTTGGCAATTCTCCCATCTCAGCCTCAAGAGTGCTGGGATTAAAGGCTTACGCCATCACACCTGGCTAATTTCTATTTTTTTCAATCTAAACCATCATACAGATCATTTCCTTCCAATTACTATTCTTAAGCTAGTTAATAAAGGTCAGTTGCTGCTCCTTACAGCTTTCTTTGTCTAGCAACCACTTACAAAATATTTTCCCAAGTTGTTAATAAAAATTATTCAATTATAAAATTCTAAAAATCAGTTTTGCTTCTGATAAATTAGAGCTGATTTAAGAAACCTTTCTTTGCATCTGCATGTGTGTGTGAGTGCATGTGTGCAGGTGTGTGTGTATGTGTGTACATGTATGGACAGTGCATGTGTGCAGGTGCGTGTGTATGTGTGTACATGTATGGACAGAAGTTTGACATCAGGTGTGTCTTCCTCCATTGTTCTCTACCTTATTTGCTGAGGAAGGGTCTCTCACTAGAACCCATAGCTCTTCAAGGTTAGTGTAGCTAGCCAGTTTGCCCTGCTGATTTCCAGTCCATCTCTGCTTTCCAGTACTAGGATTACAGGCCAGCCATCAGGTTAGCTTGGCATTTATGTGGGTGATGGAACTCCAGGGTCCTGTCCTCATGCTTGTATGCCAAGTTCTTTAACCACTGAGCCATCTCTTCAGCCTAATTTTAGAGTATCTTTTAGAAAACTGTTTCTTTTAGGAAACTTTCTAGAAAACTGTAACATATTTAGGGAGAATAATGAACCTGTATTATTAGTCAACAAACTACCTAGTTGGATTTCTAGAATATTTTCCTAAGGATCACATAACAGCGCAGCAGAAAGAACAAAAAGCTCTCTTATATCTCTGAACTTCTTCTTAGTCAGAATGAGGTCACACTACCTTCTTACATAAAAGTTCCTGCCTCCAGGACTGTCTGGCTTCACTCTACCCTTTACAGATTGTAATAGAGTTTCCAGCTGTTGCCTTCTCTGATAGATTGCCTTAGTCATGGCAGCCTATAGAATCTGCTTTCTCAGATTACTCCTCTGTGAGGCATGAGTCTTAGAAAAAGATTATTTTATGTCTCT
Source organism: Orientallactaga sibirica (assembly GCA_036365145.1). NCBI lineage: Eukaryota > Metazoa > Chordata > Mammalia > Rodentia > Dipodidae > Orientallactaga > Orientallactaga sibirica. Next base: position 1,922,911 of record JAEOAD010002038.1, on the reverse strand, counting down.
TTTTCAAATAGAAACATTGATTAGCATTATCATATTTTCATACATGTATATGATGTTGTTTGATCATATTCTTCTTCTCTTCTTTTTTCCAAGATATTTCTGAGTAAGTTTACTTTAAAAAGGGTAGATTAGTACATAATGGATATTAGTTAAGGGATATTTATATTGATTTTTAACCTTTTTGCAAGTGACCTCTACCTGTTGTTTCGATCCTACATTTCTTCATGGAATCTTTGCTTACCAAATGTTCATATAGAGTAGAGTTCCTATCTTATATGTCTTAGCTGGTCTGTCTTTAAAAAAAAACAAAAAACTGAATGTGGCTGGTTAGCTGGATAAGACTGACAACCAGAGTTCAGACCCACATGAAGCTGGGTCCAAGGAGCACACCTATCTGTAATCCCAATGCGCCTTCAGCAGTGAGAGGTGCAATCCCAAGAATTCTGAGGATTGTGGGCCAGGTGCTTCAAGTTGAGAACTGACACCCTCAAGTTGTTCTCTGACCTCCACACACAGCATTGCATGTGTGGGGACACACACACACACACACACATGCATGCATAAACACACATATAAAAACCTGAATAAAGCTGGGCGTGGTGGTGCACACCTTTAATCCCAGCACTGGGGAGGCAGAGGTAGGAGGATCGCCGTGAGTTCAAAGCCACCTTGAGACTACATAGTGAATTCCAGGTCAGCCTGGACTAGAGTGAGATCCTACCTCAAAAAACCAAAAAATAAAAAAATAAAAAAAATAAAAACCTGAATGAAAGTTGCCTGTAAAAATAGTCTTTCATACAAACGTGGGAAGCTCTCTCCATAGTAGAGTGAGTATTTAAGATTGCTGATGGATTTTATTTATTTATTTGAGAGATAAAAAGAGGGGGTGGGGAGAATGGGCACACCAGGGCCTTCAGCCCCTGCAAACAAACTCCGGACGCATGTACCCCTTTTATGCATGAGTGACATTGCACGCTTGAGTCACTGTGCATCTGGCTTACTTGGGACCTGGAGATTTGCACATGAGTTCTTAGGCTTCACAGGCGAGTGTCTTAACTGCTAAGCCATATCTCTGGTCCTGCTGATAGATTTTCAAGGAAAGAAAAAGAAAAAAACTAATTTTATAGCTGATTAATCAGGTTCCTTATTCCATTAATATGGCTCCTTAACCCAAGTGACATTTGGATTGATCTCAACATTTTGCTTCTGTAAACAATGTTATAAGGAATAAACTTGAGCTTATCTAAGTCCTCAGTCTTTTTTCTGAAATCCGTAAGGTGATTGCATATTTTGCATTTCAGTGTTTTTTTGAATTTAAAAATGTTAATGTGATGCACACTCCAAAATTAAAATACTTTGAGTGTATGCAATATCCAGGAAGGAGACAAATTCTAATTTTTAATGGAAAATGTCTGATTAATTTATGCTGTTGGCTAAGGGAAGGGTTCACAGTTCCATGACAATTCAAGTCAAATTTTGTTGTCATATGACTTTGTGTTCACATATTACTTGGTTTGGGGAAACTGTTTTCAGGTACCACGTGTGTGTGTGTGTGTTGTGAGAACAATTACTAATATGGATTTTCTGGATCAATATAAAAAGCATTTTTAGTTTTGTAAAATATCAGTGAATTCCCTTCCCTTGTGTTGTGTCAGCTTTCTAAAAAAATCTCACATGCAGTGTTTGAATGGAAACTTGGTCTACATGAATCTTACTCCTAGTGAGTGTTGCCAGATTTTTGAATTTTTATCTGTGATTAAATGAGAAATAGAATCTCATTTTTGTTTTACAAAGGCCATTTCAAAATATGGAACTGGCAGGTCTTAAGGCTTTGGTTAGGGCTTTTCGTATTGATTGACAACCTCTTTTCAATTGTCATGAAGGATTCTTTAACAGCAGGGACACATGACAGTGTTTCCTCTCCTCTATTACCACTCTCTTGTGCTCAATATAGTGTCTCAAGGTTATATATGTGTTCAGTGTTCTAATCCAACAGAGAATGAACACCTACCACATACTCAACTTTGTATTTGGTACTGACTAAGTCTTCTGTTTCTCAGGTAAGTTTTTAGCTACAAAATTAATTTTAAACAAAAGCGCTGATAAATGAAAAAATTCCATGCTAAGTATTAGTTGACCCTTTATTGAAGCTTTAAAAGTCTTGGAATTATCCTAAAACTCCTTTTTGTCTTTGAGTTTCTTTCTATACTAACTGAGATCTCCTGCCATTAGAGCTTTGTTTTGAGACTTAGCACAGACTCCTTTTTTTTTTTTTTTTTTTTTGTCACTCAGTTCTCAGTTTAAATATCACTCTTCAGATACCCGAATACTCAGTGTTAGTATAGCTCTCCAGTTTCTCTTCATCCCATGAACCACTTTTGTTAAGATTTCATCATAGTTCTTAGCTCTTCCTAGAGTGATAGTATTTGTTTCCTGTTTGGCTCTTGCCACTAGCATCTGAGCTCCATTGGCATCCTGTCTTATTTAGCTCTAGCCTAGAGCTGGGGATAGTGCAAGATGTGTGCTGTTTTCTTCCTGTTCTGTCTTTCTGCTTGCTGTTGCCTCCTTTTTGAGTGTCCTTCCCTTGTGTAGCTTGCAAAGTCCTATCCATCCTTCATTATGCTGATTGGTTTAGAACAGAAGATATTGCTTAGTCTGTAAAGTGCTTGTTGCATAAGCATGATGACCCAAGTTAAGACTGCCAGCACCCACATAACAGCTTGGTGCTGGAGTACATGCCTATAATCAATCACACTGTTGGAGAAATAGAGGTAAGAGGATTGTTGATGCTTGCTAGTTAGTACAGCCAAATTTGTAAGCTCCAGGTTCAGTGAGTGATCCAGTCTCAAAAAATAAGGTGAAGAGTGGTTGAGGAAGGCACCTGACATTGACCTCTGGTTGGTGTTCACGCTTATAGACATACATGCACAAACACCTGCACATATATACAAACATACAGGCATAACATACACATGCATAAATATACAATAATTTTAAAAATGAAACTAGGGCTGGAGAGATGGCTGAGCGGTTAAAGTGCTTGCCTGCAAAGTCTAAGAACTCATGTTTGAAACTCCAGGTCCTATGTAGCCAGATGCACAGTGACACAAGCATGCAATATCACACATGTGCCACAAGGGGGCGCACACACCTGGAGTTTGTTCACTGTGGCTGAAGGTCCTGGTGTGCCCTTTCTTTCTCTGCCCCCCCCCGCCTTTCTCTCTCTCTCAAAATAACCAAAAAATGAAACTAAAGAAAGATGTATAATCTGATTTTATTTGGAAAAAATATTTTAATTCTCCTTTGAAAATTTCCAACTTATTGAATTAGTTTTGAAGCTTAGTTATTTAAGATCAGGAAGGAACTCGGCACAAATATATTGCTTTAAGAAGCTTTCTTCTTTCATATTTCTTTGATTCCTGTTTCTTCTTTCTTTTCCTCTTATGATCTGAGGTCCACATGTTAGTTATTTGGAAGGATTGCTGTTCTTTGAATTTAAATTTTAGTTGTTTAAGTAATAGTTTTCACATTAGAGACATCCTACAGGGGACAGAGTTTCATAAAACCTTTACTCCTCAGAAGCTAAGCTTTTGTAGGCCCTTGCTCAGGTGCTGCAGATGTTGGAGATGGTTTCTGCACATACCACATGTGGTAGAAAATTAAAGAGGATGGGCAGGGATTTAAGGAATCAGATAAAACTAATCTCTGAATTTCTTCTCATAAATTTAAACTAGGTATTATGCTTTACTTTAATACACATTTATTTTGGTGTTTATATGTTTCATGTTTTGATCACTGTTCAGTATTTAAACTCCTTCAAATGTGCAAAGATTAAATGTTTAATAAAAATTGCTTGTTGTTTTCAACATCTGTGTTGAGAGAACAATGGCCCACTGGAGTGCAGAAAGCTTGTAAAGTTTTCAAATGTATTGAGAATGACAGAAAGTTCAGTGAAGTTTGCTTCCCTCATTACAGAACTACTTCTGTGGCTGCGATTACACTAAGAGCATCTTTAATTGCTTTAAAATCTGAATGCATGATAAGAATGGATTAATTTGATTTTTCTGTTACTACAAGTAGCAGATGGTTTATGTCTTAGGAATGCTCATGTTGTAAAATGAGATCCCCAGCTCCTCCGTGATTGGTCACTGGTAATGAAGCATGCTGTGCTGATTATTGATTTAGAAAATGAGGATGACATGAGTATTGTGTGTGTTGCTGTAATAAATTAAAGAGGAGTATTTTAATAGCCAGCAGACATACACCTTAAATAACATGAAATATTTGATTTTCTATTCAGGTGGTCTCTGCCCTGTCAAACTAATTTTATTGTTTATTAAAAAGATATACTTTTATAGTTTCAGCTAACAAGCAGATGGTCGTCTTTACTTATTTCTGTTTTGTATTGCTGTATGACCGATCAGATACATGATAGGAACCCAAATTAGCTTGTTGTCTGCAAAGCAATGGTGTAGCCATGGGAGGAAGTCTTTTGCGCACGCTCTCTCTCTCTCTCTCTCTCTCTCTCTCTCTCTCTCCTTTCCCTCCCTCCCCCCTCTCTCTCTAAGACAGAAAGAAAGGATGCTTGTTCACTCACACATGTATAGATTATTGTTGCTTTCTTACTGATTAATTCTCATTTATTTCTAAAGTAAAGATACATACAGAAAATCATCTTATGTAAATTCTTTTTCTAATAGAGATTTTAAATGAAAGATGCGGGATAAACATTGGATACTGTATCTGTTGGTTTTAGACAATTTCATTGGAACATTGATGTTAACTTGTTGTGACTTCTTATTTCAGACACATTGTGAAAAGTCAGGGTGATGTTAACTTACTGATATTTTTATTCAAAGTTTTTTATATATGTGGTATTTGAAATGTTTGATGTCTGTGATAAAATACCATTTTGTGATACACAGTGAGTAGATTACCTTAGCAACTAAGTGTGGGATTTATACTGGATTAAACATTTTGAAATTACTACCTGATGTTTGTTTTATCACATTCTTAATTGTTGCTATGATTTAAGTATTACAAGTTGAAATGTTTCTTACCATTGCTCTGGATAAGATTGTAGAAGATAAATTGTATATGAAAAAAAGGGCTTTATTTGAATGCCTGCTAACTTATTTATGGAATTATTTCCTCTCATAGACTTCTTTCAGTGTAGATGGAAATGGTTTTTTTATGTGTTAGCAGCTTTGCATTGTGTCATGGTAATTTAGAAGCCTGAAGTTACAGGTAGTGTATTCAGCATCCTAAGGCCAACTTTCACTGAAGAAGAGAAATCAGCAAGGTAATAGACAAATTAATATTCTTAAACAACCTAGTTTAAATGTGATTCCTAGTCATGTAAAAAACAGTATTAGTCATGGTAGTAAATATTTTCCTAATATTACTGTAGTAATAATGTCAAACATATAAACCGGCTTAGTCTTTTAGGATATTTGATTAATAACACTTCTTTAATACATTCTCTCTCTCTTTCTCACTCTCAAACAAACAAATAAAATATTAAAAAAACTAAAGTTACTAAAATTGTTACCATTTGAATTGATTTTATTTTTAAAAATATTTTTATTTGAGAGAGAGAGATAAATAGGCAGGTAGAGAGAGAATGGGTGTGCCAGGGCCTCCAGCCACTGCAGACAAATTCCAGATGTGTGCGCCCCCTTCTACATCTGGCTTATGAGGGTCCTGGGGAGTTGAACCTGTGTCCATTGGCTTTGCAGGCAAGCACCTTAACTGCTAAGCCATCTCTCCAGCCCTGAATTAATTTTCAATATAAAAATTAAAAGTATTTGGAGAGTCCTATTAGATTTGTCTAAGAATTTATATTTAAATGAGTTGAGACAGTGGTTATTTTAAATATGTGTTGTATATCTTATCTAATAAAGTCTTAATTATATTTAGCTAAATGAATGATATTATTTTAAAAAATAAGTTGTGGTATTACAAACTAAGTTGTGGGGCTGGAGAGATGGCTTAGTGGTTAAAGACACTGGGTTGCACAGCTTGACTGCCAAGTTTGATTTCCTGCACCCACATAAAGCCAGATGCACAGTGTGGTACAAGTCTTCATGTGTCTTGAGTTTGTTTGCAGTGGCTAAAGGTCCTGGCATTTCCTTTCATTTCTTCTTCCTTCTTTTGTATTCCTTTCTTATTCTCCTCCCCTCTCTCTCTCTGCTTATAAACAAATAAATAAAAATAAAAAGAATAAAAACATAAAAGTTATTTTTAAAATCTAAATTGTGTTTATATTGAGAGATTTAATCATAAACTGACTTTTGGTTGCAAACTGATATCAACATTCTCTGTTTGTCTACTTTGTTTGCTTAGTGTGTTTTTTCCCCTCCCTATAGCTCCAAGAATGTAGTCATTCCTTGAGAAGCGCCTGATCAAGGCAGATGTTGATTTTCAGATGATGATTGGTTGTTTTTTTATGTTCCCACTGGACAAAAGATGCACAAGGTTTGATTTTGTTGCTCTGCAGTTGAAAGCACTGCTGGGTAGCTACTGAATACTTTGGAGGTATTACAGACTTCGAAGTAACTGCCACCAGGTACATTCGTTTTCTACTGGTAGATAAAATTCTGACAGTGTGAGTTGGAATATGTGAAATATGAAGTTCTCTAATTAAAATTTTGTTCAACTTAGTTTAAATTTAAAGGAATAAAGAAAAAATATGACAAGATTGTCAACTTTACAGCTGAATTCTTCACATCTTGTTCTTCTGAGCACAGTGAAGAATGTGAGTCAAGGTTTCACAGAAATCTCTTTGAATGTGTTGCAATGAACAGCCAAAGAATCACGTCCTGAACAGAGCTGTCCTCAGATGTGTTGTTACTCTGGAATACTTCCACTTGTGAGTTTTGTGTCATTAGCATTTGTAATCATCACATCACAAGACCATTCTCTTTTCATGTTTATATCAATCAGTTCTGTGCTTCCTGCATGTCATTGAGAGGAACCAGGCAAAGCACTTCACTCTGGGCTAGAAATTTGGAATAGGAAAGTGAAAGAAATGGGAAGATTTTGCTAAAGTAAGTTCAAGACTGTTCTGATGGACTGGAGGGATGGCTTAACAATTAAGACGTTTGCCTGCAAAACCAAAGGACCCAGGTTGAGTCCCTAGGACCCACATAAGCCAGGTGCACAAGGTGGTGCTTGTGTCTGGTGTTCGTTTGCAGTGGCTGGAGGCCCTGGCACTCTCCATTCTCTGTCTCTCTCTCTCTTCCTCTCTCTGACTCTTTCAAACAAATAAATAAAAACTTTTAAAAAAATTAAAAAATGAGTGTTTTGATGTTGCTGGTAAAAATGTTAAATGTTTCTTAAGAAGAATAGGAGCATTTCCAGATATTCTTTGAGATGCTTTAGTTTTTATCAGCATGTGATAATGACATTGGTTAAGGGTGGTGGCAGTGGAAGGCAAGGAGCACATTACTGTGTCTGGTAAAAAAGAGGTGACCTTCTGAGACTTAGGAGACTCACTGTTAGCCATCTTTTGTCATTTTATCCTTACTAGCTATTTGAAATTCTCTTTTCAGATATTTAAAAGTTATCCTCCTTATTTCTCTTCTAATTAAAACACCAGACTTTCATAGCTTAGGTGAACTTAGATTAAAATAACCCGCTGTACTCCCTTGTATCACTAGCTGCATTCTAGTGCAGACCCCTACTGTTTTTGTTTTGTTTTGCTTCCTCAAGCCCCCTGCTGCTGTTGATTACACCTAGACCTGCTACTGATTGGAACTGGTAAAAGGCAAAGATGGCTGCTGAATGACTTAATTGTAGGACTAATAGGAGATGTTTTCTCTGGGACTTCAGAGAGATAGTGACACTTGACTAGTAAGCCTGAAGTGACCAAAATATTCTTCTGTACTTGAATAGCATGTGATGATATGAATTGTATCTACTCAAAATAACACGGGAATACCAGCAGCCTGGTTTGGATTCTTAAGCCATGGAACTGAATCCTGTTGAGAGGAGAGGAAAAGTGAGGAGAAATGCTAGAGCAAATAATGCTAACAATTATTGGCCCCTAGCACTTGGATATTTTAAATTAATTATTTAATTAATCTCTCTCTCTCTGTGTGTGTATGAGCATGCTGCATCTCTTGCTGCTGCAAAGGGCGCTTGGGCTACTTTTTACATCTGGCTTTCCATGGATGGCTGGGAGATTGACCCTGGCTTAGCAGGATTGGCAAGCAAGCATCTTTAACCAGTGAGCTATTTCCCCAGGCCACAGTTGTCTTTTTCTTTTTCTTTTTCTTTTTCTTTTTCTTTTTCCTTCTCCCTCCTCTCCCTCTTCTCTTTTGTTTGAGAGAGATAAAGAGAGAAAGGAAGAGGTAGAGAGAGAATGGGTGCACCATGCCTTTTCAGCTGCTGTGAGTGAACTCCGGATGGCGTGGCCCCTTTGTGCACATGTGTGACATTGCGCTCCTGTGTCACTTTTGTGTCTGGCTATACATGGGACCTGGAGATTTGAACAAGCATTCTTAGGCTTCGCAGGCAGGCACCTTAACTGCTAAGACATTTCTCCAGCCCAGATTATTTACTTTTTCATTTCTAATACTTTCGTGCATGTATATGGATACTGTTTTTTTTCAATGTAAAACAAATGGATACATGTGTCTACAAAAGTGTTAATGTATTACTTGAGGATGCATAAAATAAAATGCTGGGAAATTTAATTTTATTATTTATTATTTTAATTATATTTATTTATTTTTACTTTTATTTATTTATTTATTTTTTTGTTTTTTGAGGTAGGGTCTCCCTCTAGCTCAGGCTGACCTGGAATTGACTATGTAGTCTTGGTGGCACCACGCCTGGTGAAATTAAATTTTTTATTTGTAATTGAGACCATATTTGTAAAGCCAGTGCACACCAGAAAATGATATATAAATACAAACTCTTCTTGAGTAGTTTCCTAACAATTTTAGAATTCTCACTTAGAAAATCTCACAATTTTCATAATAAGTTTTTTTATGAAAGCCACATATGGGCAAAGCTAGGCAAGGTGGCGCACACCTTTAATCCCAGCACTTGGGAGGCAGAGGTAGGAGGATTGCTGAGAGCTCAAGGCCACTTTGAGACTGAGACTATTCCAGGTCAGCCTGAGCTACAGTGAGACCCTACCATGGAAAACCAAAAAAAAAAAAAAAAAAAAAAAAGGATGAATAACTATCAGTTTGTATTCTAATACTTTAAAAATTGAGATAATTAAGACTCTGCTGGCCTGTGTATAAAATTATTTAAGGAAGGTGTGGTTATTGTTGTGTGTGTTTAATGGTAACTTATATTGCTATTCTTCTTTCTTTTCATTGTAATTATTTAAATTGCTCATTTTTCTAAAGATATTTCAGTTTGCTAGGTGAAAACAGCATCATTAGTTTAAGCAATTTGTTGGAAATTGTGTGCATTTGCACATCCTAAACTAGCTCAGACTTGCTATATAGCACAGGCTTACCCCAGTCTCCTTGGTGCTGGTATTACAATGTAAGACACCACCCACTTCTCTCTCTCTCTCTGTCACTGTGTATGTGTAAGACACTTATTGACCATTTTGATAAGGGAAATTGCTAGAAAGATGCTGTTCAAGGGCTGGGGAGATGACTTAGCACTTAGACACTTTTTTGCAAAGCTTGCCAGCCTGGGTTCAAATCCCCAGTAGCCACATAAAGCTCAAGTCTAGAGTTTGTTAGCAATGGTGGGGAGCTCTGATATGTCCATTCTCTCTCTGTATATCTCTGATAAATAAATACATAAATTATTTTTAAAAAGAAAGATGCTGTGTAGAAGGTGCCATGAGACATGTGGTGATAGTTTTCAGAGAAAACTGCTGGAATGTGCTCAGGACAAGGCAGCAATAGAGCTTTTGGGATGGCAGCAGTGACAGACAAAGGGAACGCAGAGCTGTTGTCTCATGTTTGTGGGCAACTCGTCAAACTGTTGATGAGCTTTAAAAAATGCTGACATCTTATCAATGTCTACTGAATATTCATACTTAATAAATGATTAGGTTGTAACTTCATTCAAAGGAAATACTGATTCATTTTTCTTGTTTCTGGTTGTATACACTAACATACTTTTTTTCTGAGATAGCTTCTTACTGTGTAGCCAGACTCTTCTGCCTGTCTTCTCTTTGCCAAGATTAGAGACATGCCTCGCAATGGATATTCAACTTTTATAGTGTGAACAGCGGTAGATAGCTCCTGTATTGGTTTGATGCACACCAGGGCCTCAGTCATTGAAATCAAACTCCAGGTGCTTGTGCCACCTAGTGGGTATATGTGACCTTGTGCTTGCCTCACGTTTGTGCATCTGGCTTACATGGGATCTGGAGAGACAAACATGGAACCTTAGGCTTCATAGATAAGCGCCTTAACTGCTAAGCCATCTCTTCAGCCCCGACTGAATTTTTAAAGTATAAACAGAGGTTGATAGATAGCTTCTGTGTTGGTTTGGTGGGACTTCTATAATGCAGTAGCAGAGTGTTGAAAGCTGGAATCCAACTTCAAGACAATGCAGTGCTGATTCCTTTTGAGATCTGAGAAGGGACTCTCTTCAAGGACTCACTGTTAGGCTCGTTGATCTCTACCTTCTTTCTCCCTGTGCAAATACACAGCTTCCCATTGTATAAGACAATGGATTAGGTCTTTAATGGAATCATTTTGACTTGATTGTCTCTGTAAATGCCCCATGTTGCAGTAAGGTTGCCATTTCAGGTATTAACCATGAGAATGTGGCAGGGCTGTGCTTGAACCTGTGATAGCTTTGTTGAAGTGTTGTGGTACATTGGCTAAGAACTAGTGGTACCTAGGATTAATGATAAGTAAATAGGATTATTCTATAGTCAATGTAAGTATAGGGCCCACAGCCATTTGTCCTTTGTAATTAATGCTCACTTCCTCAGTTCATTTAATTGTCTTTCTCATGTAATTCCAGTTTGGCATCTTACATTGCCATTTTCCATTTAGTGTCAGTTAAAGGAGGGTAAGTTAGAAATGTAGACCAGAAATAAATCCAATATCGTGCCTCCCCATTTTATTTCATCATGATTAAAAGTGCCAAGTACTCTTAATTCGAGTCCTTTTCCCAGCTCACAACTGTGTATTCTACAGTGATTCCTGAGCTTAACACCACAGGTACAGCTTCACCAAGAATAGTTCAGTTTGTGTGGACATTAAAAATCTGGAGCATCCAAACTATGGACAAAGGAAAACGATATCCCACAGGTTGGTGTGTTTGGAAATCCACTCTCTGATGAGAGATGAATGTTGATAATAAATAGATAACCCTAACAGGTCAAAACTCTTCATGGTCTCATAAGGGATTGGTATTCAGAACTCCTAATTCTTTACCAAAGAAAATGTATAAATGGCATTAAGCACATGAAGCAGTGCTCACCATCACTAATCATTACAGTAATGTAAGTCAGAACTACAGTGAGCTAACATGTCGTATACAAGAGTGTTTACTGAGTAAGAATAACACGGTAAAAAGTTTAAAAAGAATATGGAAAATTTGGAACTTTTCTGCATTGTTGGCAACAATGTAAAATACACATGCCACAGTAGAAAGTGGTGGAGTGGCTCTCAGAAAAGGAAAGAGAAAGTGAGAGAAAAATATTATTTTTGTATGATGAAGTATCTGAGCCATTTTTAGTTGTTTTAGTAGAACACTTTAGACTGGGTAATTTAGAATGACAAGAGGTTTATTTTGGCTCACCACCCTCAAAGCTGCAAAGTCCAAGATGAGGTAACTGTTTGCCGAGTGCCACTTGCTCCTTCATCTGGTGCATAGGGAGAGAGAAAACAAGGGTAAGTAGTAGAGTCCTGATAGCATGGAGCCCAACTGCGGAGACCCTGTTCAGTTATGCATGGCCCCAACCCTACCTTGTGCTCTACCTCCCATCATTGAGACAAGTTCAACATGGAGTCAAATAATAGCACACAACTTTTTCCCTTCTAGGTATATATTAAAAAGAGTTGAATATATGTTTTCAAAGAGATAATATGCACACCTGTTTTTATAGCAGCATAATTTATAGTACCTAAAAGGAAACCAAGTGTTGATCACTAGAATAGATAAAATATTGGGTATACGTGCAATGGATATTATTTAGTGTTGAAAATAGGAAATATTGACATGGCATGAATGGACTTCAAGTCATTGTGCTAAGTGAAATACACCAGCCAGTCATGGAAACATAAATACTGTAAAATTACACTTTCAAACAGTTGCTGGAATAGTCAAAATCATTGAAACAGAAGTGGTGGTTGGTAGATTGGTTTGAAAAACTGGGTCTTGAGTACTTGTTTTTAATGTGTATAGAGTTTCAGTTGGGTGGGATGAAAGGATTATCAAGATGGATGATGGTGATGGTTGCACATAATGAATATACTCATTGCCATTGCCCTGCTTATCTCATTAGACAAAAATGTTAAGTTTTGTAATGTGTATTTTACAGAAAAAGGTGTAATATGTACCTACAACTTGTGTCCTCAGTTATATTTTAATGCATCTCTTAGGTACCTTATAACACCTAATCCAATTTAAGATGTTTTGCAAGCAAGCTCTTTTAACCACTGAGTCATCTCTTTAGCCTTATAAATATTTTGAAAACAGTTGGTATATTGTATATTACTTTAAGGAAATAATGGCCAGAAAAAAAAAAGATTGTGCAAACATAGATGCAGGATTTGTTTTGTCCTTACAAATACCTTTCATCTCTGGTTGGTGGAATTCAGTGCAGAAGTCCCAAGATACGGTGGGGCAGGGGCAGTGGCATGCAGGCACATACTTAGGACTGTCATAGCTCCTTGCATGTCATCTTCTGTGCATACAACATAAAGACAGGTGCCTTACAACAAATGTGTGCTTGTTTGAACTGTAGCATAGTATCTCCATAGGAAACAAATCTATATCAAGCTAGTAAAAGACACTTTAGTGTCTTTTAACGGTTTATGAAAGACTTCTTCAAAATTTCTTCATTCAAGTAGAACCTTGACTATTTGTTGCCTAAATTGAAGTTGAAGATTGTCTGCACTGATCTGAAGTATTGCTACATTTACTGATTCATTAAAAATTAATGTGTATATATCTAGAAAAATATGTCTTTGAAGTACTTTTGATTTACTGTCACTGGTTACATGGACCATACTTAAGCATGGAGATTATTGAGCTATCACTTAAGTAGTTTGAAAGTATGATGTGGGTAACTGCCTTGGTATTTTTTCTCTCCCTTCCTTCCCTCCCTCCCTCCCTCCCTCCCTTCCTCCCTCTTTCTTTCTCTTTCTTTCTGCCAGCCTAACAGACTGCCCCCCCTTTTTTTTTATGCAAGAGAGTGGGGGGAGGGAATGAGGGAGAGAGAATGAGAGAGAATTGGTGCACCAGAGCCTCCAGCCACTGTAATCAAATTCCAGACACATGTGCCACCAAGTGTGCATGTGTGACATAGTGCACTTGTGTCACCTTGTGCATCTGGCTTATATGGGACCTGAAGAGTTGAACATGAGTCCTTAGGCTTGCAGACAAGTGCCTTATCTACTAAGCCATCTCTCCAGCCCTGCCATGATATTTTTTGTTGTTGTTGTTGTTTTTGTTTTTTTGAGGTAGGGTCTCACTCTAGCTCAGGCTGACCTGGAATTCACTATGTAGTCTCAGGGTGGCCTCGAACTCATGGTGATCCTCCTACCTCTGCGCCCCCCCCGCCCCAGTGCTGGGATTAAAGGTGTGTGCCACCACATCTGGCTCTGCCATGGTATTTTTATCTAACGTTTTTCATGTTTTTCATTTATGTAGTGTTCTGTGTTTCTTTTGTGTTAATCACTTGAAAATTTAAAATGATGTAATAGTGTGATACATAGCATTGAGTTTGGTATATATGTGCCTGTGTTTTTTTTCAGCATTCTATATCCCCTTTCCACATTAAAAAAAAAAAATCATTCTGTTATCCTAAAACTATTAAACAGATTTTTATTTTAATCTTTGGAACAAAAACTGTTCTCTTGGGTTGATACCAGTACTTGGTATGCCAAGTTACAGACTGGAGTCTATTTTTAAAGCCGGGATAGAAACCTCTGAAAACCAGAGTCTATAATGGAATCATTGACAGACACTGCAGCTATTGCAGAACACATGGCACTGCTGACATCATAAGGTACACAGCTCCAGTGCTCACAGCAAGCAAACCCTGAATTGTCAGCCATAGCATTGTGGACTGCTTTCCAATGAGGATTTAGGCAGCAAGCTGTGGTGTGGCCATCTGAGCACATGAAGTGGCCCTGGCTAGTAGTGTCTGTAAGATGTCTGCTACTAAACAACCCTTCAACAAAACCTGGGAGGAAGCCTTGTTTGAGAACTTCTTCTTTCCATGCTTAACTCTTCAAACAACCCAGGAAACTTTCCATGTTTCTGCATGTAGCTACTATACATGTATGCCCGACATTACTACAAAACAAGTTAATTGGTCAGTTATATCTTTATTTTAATTATTATACCGAAGAAAAGTTACTCTATATTGTTAATACAGTGATGGAAATTGGATATTCATTAGATATTTGTGTTATAAACTTACCATTTTTCTCTCCTTCTAAGACCACATTGATTACTTAATAAAGAAAAATCAACAAGTTGAACAAAACAACAACAACAAAAAACAAATCAAAACAATAGCCTTGAATTACTTGGGTCCTTGAAATACTATGCTATTATAAGTCATATTTTAATTTATACAAGAGTATTCCTTCTGCCACTAATGACTGCCATCAGTTAACGCTTGAGTGTATCACCCTAGATGTTTTGATGCCTTTAAAGGGAAACAGGGATTTAAATTATGTCAGAAGGCTATGTGGGAAAATATTTCCAGTGGCTTACAACGTGTAGTTAATTTGAATGTTCAGGAGGGTTGGATTCACACACTTCTAACACCAACACTCTCCCCTCCTCTCCCTTCTCTCTCTCTCCCTTTGTCCCTCCCTTTCCTTTCCTGTCCTGTCTCTTCCCCTTCCCCTTTCCCTTCCCCTGCCCTTCCCCCTTCTCTTTATCTTGTAAAATAAATGCTTGAGAGAAGCAGAGGTGTTATGTCAGAAAGCTCTCTCAGAAGCAATGTGAGGTGTGCGAGAAAATCCAGTATCTTGTAGGAAGATAATGAAGTGACAGTTTGTTGCCTCAGAATCTGTACATCCTGCCAAAAGGAATAGGTAAGGGGATGCTGTTAACTTGAATCTGAGTCACATTTCCTGTTCTACTTTAATTCTTCTTATCCATTCTCTTATATACATATACATTTAATTATTAGGTAGCAGATATGCTTGCCAGCCAGAGAAATGCCTTTTACCTATCAAATGAATTTCCATTAATGAAGAGTCTGGATATTTAAGCAATTTACAAATGTTTGAGCTATGTTTATATTTATTCCCCTAATGTGTTAAAAACAGTGTTTGTATCCTGAAAGATAGACAGTTTCTAAGTGTCAGCTACCCAATTCTATGCAGTTGTACTAATTTCAGAACAGGGGGCCTTTTTTGCATATCACACTGGCTGATTCTTTTTTTCTGGCTTCTTGACCCTTTCTTTTTAGGGAGGAAAGAAAACTAGATCCTTACTGACCCATTTACCTCCTACTGTCTTTCTGTAGACCTCCTCTCCCAGGCTACTGGAAAGGCATGGGTCTCTGGGTTCTAGAGAGAGCCATTGTTCACAATGAAGAGAGTTGAAAGTAGTGCACATTTTATGTGTGTGTAGAGGAAGGAGAAACAGACATGCATTCAGACTTCTTATCATTATAGCTTCATCTGCTGAACATGATTCTAGGGGAAGTACACTGCATCAGCATAATGCCACAGTAACCAAAACCCAAGGGTTAGAGCTGGCTGCCTTTCACCTGTTATAATTCCCCTTCAAAACTATCAGCTTTTGGCACAATTAGAGCCTGTTGACATATCCTAAAGTCTATGCTGATTATATTAGTAAATTTATTTAATCTGATCTTAATACCAGAAGTTTCTGACTACAGTAGTTTTAAGGAAAGGCAGTGTTTTTTTTTTTTTTTTTTATTGACAACAAAACATACTTACATACCAAAGGTGCGTATTTTTCCCTCCCCTCCCCCCCTTCTCCTTTAGAACTCCACTCTCCATCATATCCCCTCTCTCTCTCCATTAGTCTCTTTTTTTAATATGATGTCTTCCTCTTTTACTTGTACTATGAGGGTCTTGCGGAGGTATTGCTAGGCACAGCAAGGTCATGGATATCAAGGCCAATTTCTGTCTGGGCAGTTGCATTGTAGGGAGTCGTACCCTTCCTTTGGCTCTTCCATTCTATCCGCCCCTTCTTCCACAATGATCCCTGAGCCTTGGAGGGTGTGACAGAGATGTTTCAGTGCTTGGCACTTCTCCATCCCTTCTTCTCAGCACTATGTTGCCTCTTGGATCATCCCAGTGGTCATCGCCATCTGAAAAGAGAAGCTTCTCTAACCAGAAGTGAGAGTAGCATTAATATGTGAATATGAGCATTAAGTGAAGTATTTTCCGGGCAGCTTGGTGGGAATAGTATATACATTTAGATAAGGGCATGCTTTATACCCCTAAGGTTTATGACCTTACCTACCATAGACTTTGCTTAGGTTTTTCAGTACCAGGCATGTATTCCCTCCCGTAGAGAGGGCCTTTAGTCCAATTATAGAGCAGTTGGTTACCCCACGAGTAGACATGCCACTATTGCACCTGTTCAGTCTTTGGGCCTGTCTGGCCAAATTTGAATATTCAGCGTCCACTGTTTTCACTGCTGATGACTTCTGTCTCCCATACTCTGCATGCAGTGCAGCTTTTTCCAGCTTTCAGTTGGCTGGTCTACAGGGAGAAGGTTTTCTGCTCAGCACCAGCTTGCTTTCTCAGTGACCTTGCCTCTCAGGCAAGAGATGTCTTCAGCAATAGGGTCTTACTATCTGTTTCTCAGGGGAAACCAAGGGCTTTGGCAAAAGCCTTTAATGTTTTGGAGGCTACCGGGACCTCCTTGGCCAACAACTCACTGGAAGGTATCCCATCCCAGGTACTGAAAATTTTCTAGTAACAGTCTACAGCTTCTAGATGTACCATTATTCAAAAAAGTAGTTTTACATAAGTCTTATTCACAATCTTTTGAAATTAGATTGACCCTCCCCTTGCCCTTCTTTTATGCATTCTCTACCCATGGCCTTGGTTAGGCCATTTCCCTCCTTGTAATCAGTCCTTCCACTTACATATGTGCAATACCATACACTTCAGTCCTTCCCTTTCCTCCATCCCTCATAGCCTTTTACCAGCTTACTGGTTTCTGGTACCAATTTTTGGTTCCAGTTCACACACAAGTCTGTCTATTTGTAGCTAGGATCCACATATGAGAGAGAACATGTGACGTTTGGCTTTCTGAGCCTGGGTTACCTCACTTAGTATAATCCTTTCCAGATCCATCCATTTCCCTGCAAATTTCATAATTTCATTTTTCTTTATCGCTGAGTAGAACTCCATTGTGTAAATGTACCACATCTTTATTATCCATTCATTTGTGGTGGGACATCTAGGCTGCTTCCATTTGCTAGCTATTGTGAATAGAGCGGCAATAAACATGGTTTTGCAAGTATCTCTAAGGAAGTGAGAAGAGTCTTCTGGATATATGCCTAGGAGTGCTATAGCTGGATCATATGGTAAATCTATTTCTAGCTATCTCAAAAACCTCCACACTGATTTCCACAATGGTTGGACCAGGTTACATTCCCACCAACAGTGTAGAAGTGTTCCCCTTTTTCCGCATCCACGCCAACACTTAATGTCATTTGTTTTCTTGATGGAAGCCATTCTGACAGGAGTGAAATGGAATCTCAAAGTGGTTTTAATTTGCATCTCCCTGATGGCTAAGGATGTGAAACACTTTTTCAGATGTTTATATGCCATCTGAATTTCATCTTCTATGAATTCTCTATTTAGTTCCATAGCCCATTTTTTAACTGGGTTGTTTGAATTCTTATTATTCTGTTTTTTGAGTTCTTTGTATATTCTGGATATTAATCCTCTGTCAGATGTATAGCTGGCAAAGATTTTCTCCCATTCTGTAGGTTGTCTTTTTGCTCTACTCACAGTGTCCTTTGCTGTACAAAAGCTTTGTAGTTTCATAAGGTCCCATTGGTTGATTAGTGATTTTATTCGCTGAGCAATTGGGGTTATATTCAGAAAGTCCTTACCTATGCCAATATGTTGAAGGGTTTCCCCTACTTTTTCCTCTAGCAGGTTCAGAGTTTCAGGTCTGATATCAAGGTCCCTGATCCATTTGGATTTGACTCTTGTGCATGGAGAAAGACAAGGATCTATGTTTATCCTTTTACATACCGATGTCCAGTTTTCCCAACACCACTTGTTAAAGAGGCTATCTTTTCTCCAATTAATATTTTTGGCATTTTTGTCAAAAATCAGGTGGCTGTAACTGCTTGGATTAATATTTGGGTCTTCTATTCTGTTCCATTGATCTACCTGTCTGTCCTTGTGCCAGTACCATGCTGTTTTTGTTACTATGGCTTTGTAATATAACTTAAAATCGGGTATGGTTATACCACCTGAAAGGCAGTGTTTTTAATGAATAAAAGAGGAAACAGATTTGTTTTGCCTGTGTTTCTTATACAGCAAAAAATGAGTTGGTTTCCTTAGATGATTTACATGTTCATCATCTTCTTTCATTCTCCAGACTCTGGGGTAGGAGATCTCAGCCTTTTATATATAGCTCAACGACTCAAAAATCCATGTCAGTTTTAAATTTAATTTATGAAACAAACATTTTAAAAATTGCATTCCCAGCATTTATTTTTGCTTTCTTACATGTTAGTATTGACATGTCAAATAAGCTAGCACTTTGTTTTAAATATTTAGTATTTGAAATACTGGGAAAATCACTCATCCACTTTAGAAAAAAAACTCAGTGGTTCACCCTTTCTCTTGAGATTGTATATCATAGATACACACAGATATATTGTTTGTCTGTTTACTGTTTGTGATCTGTTTGAAGGCCATAAACCATTGTGCTATCTTTGAATCCCCACCCTAAGTCTGAACCTTTTTTTTTTTTTTTTTTTTTTTTTTTTGGTCTTCTTGGGGACAATGTAACTCCCTTTGAGGTTGCTTAGTATAAGTGAAAATTTTTTGGACAAAACAGATTTAAGGATTAACAAAATGTCTGTTTGGTTTCCAGAAAATATGTACATTCCTTACAAAGGTTTAGCCAATATTTGTGACATTTTATACCCAATTGTAAAACAGAGCAGTGCTTTGTGGAATGAGATACTGATGGGACCTCCACAAGAAGGGTTAATTGTTCCCTACCTAACTCCTGTTAACATTGTATTGTCTCCCTGTCACTGGAGAATAATTGTGGTTACTCTCTTTATTGAGAAAGAAAAGAACTCTAGTTCTGTCTATGTGGATGAACTCACCTGTAAACCCCTCTCCCTAGGCAGACTTTAAGATTAGAGGTCTCTGAAGGAAAGCCCCTACCTCCTGTTTCCCTAGTAACATAAAAAGGTAAAAGACACTTCCTCCTGAGCCTAGGAAGAAAGTCCTCTGGTTCTGGGAGCCTTTTGTCAAAAGACCACCCCTCCCTATAGGTGGGAGGAATAATTATTCCCTTCATGAGATACTGTATTTAAACCCACTGAAGCTCCTCCCTTGGTGCAGATGCTTCCAAACAATCACTGTTGAGCTTTCTTGCTTTTTGAAGTTGTAGCTCAAAGAGCTTCACTTTTTCTCCCCGCAACCCTTCTGTTTGAATGCCAGCAGATCCACAGTTTCCCATCTCTCTCTCTCTCTCTCTCTCTCTCTCTCTCTCTCTCTCTCTCTATTTTGGGGACTCTTCCACTCACTCAGGAGTCTCTTTCTATATTTTCTTTAGTAATGTCTACTTCCCCCTCACCTCCATGTCTGCATTCATTAATTCTTCTTTGGCCTGTGACATAAACTCAAACTAAGAACCTTTGCTGCTCAAATCCAGCCCATCAGGGCCAAGAGGCCCCATAGCTCTCAAAATCCCACACCTAGACCTGCCCATTTTTGGGATATCCATGTCTTTCTATACTTGTTCCTATTGAATTATGCTTTTTAGGTTGGATCCTGTTGTGCCTGTTTTCAACAAATAAGATTTGTGAAGTGTATAAGAAAAAGTATTCATTCATCTCTGATGGACTCATCTTCTTTCAGCAGATGTCACCTTGGTGTTCTGGCCTGCTGGGCCCAAGCCTTACTTGCCTTTCCTACCACAGATAAGCTCCTGTGTGGCAGCAGGGGCCAGTAAACCTTGATGAAATGAAGTATCTGTCAGCTTCTCTACCTCTTTCTCCTTCCACCTCTACTGGAGTCCCTGTTTTTTCTTCCTGCCCTCCTCTTCTCACCCACAAAATTTTGATAGATATGTTCAGGTGAAGCTAGGGCTGCAGAAGTCATAAACAGAACTAAGTTAATGGGGGAGGGTGGGTATTGTCAAGGAAGATTTCATAAAAGAAGGAAAATTTACATTTTTTCCTTCATGCAAAAGTGGACAGATTTTTAGGGAGAAATGAAAAGTTTGTGTAAATGCTCTGGAGGAGAATGATCTTATTTGTTAGAGAGTTTATAGCTAGTGTGATTGGGGTGTAGAGGTCACAGGGATAGTAGTGAGTCAAGCCAGACGTGTGATCAAGCACGTCACTGGGCATTTTTAGATTCTGATAGCAGCTTCAACCCTTGAGTCGTTGAAAGATTTTCAATGGAGACATTGATGTGGTCATATTTATTATGTTAAAAGACTGCATAACGTTTGTAATAATTGTTGAGAAGATTGGAGGGACCAAGAGTGAAATGTTGGCTGGTTTTCTTAGAAGAGGGATCCAGATGTGGGGAGCTTAATTAAGAGAGGCCCAAGAAGGCTAGAGAGACATGGATGGAAAAGCCCAGTATGTCTAAAATAAAAAATATAAATAAAAATTGATGATATGAACAACTTGCTATTTTTTTTTAAGATTTTTGACTAGCACAGTCTTAATTGAAATTGAATAAGTTATCAACACTTGTTTTATTGTCATAAAGGCCAAAGTAACTGACTACAGAATTTTTGCAGTGCTTAATGATGTCCTTTCTTGAATTTTGGGTCCTTTATGATATGGAGCAAAACCAAGTTTCTCTGCTTTTTTTCCCCTTTAGATCTACCCCAATGGCAAGGAAAGGGAGTGAAGGTGGAGGGGAAGAAAAAGACTGAAGTGTTGAGTTAGAGGTGGATGACCTTTGTACTACTGTTAGCAAACTTTAATAGCTAGGTAATTTGAGAACAGATTTTAATTTTTTCCACTTCTAGAGTCTGGGTAGTACAAGATCAAGGACCTGGTTCATCCAGTGTGATGAAGACCAGATCTCTGCTTTGAGATGGCTTCTTGTTGCTGTATTCTGAGGTGGGACTAATGCTGAGTCCTCACATGGCTGCAGGTATGGAAGTTCACAGAGAGCCTTGCTACTTTCTTACATCCCATTTAAAAAAATTATTTATTAGAGAATGAATGAATGAATAAATGAATGAATGACTGTGGGTGTACCAGGACCTCCTGCCACTACAAACTCCAGATGCATGTACCACTTTGTGAAATCGAGTAAAGAACTGCTGAGCTGCCTCTCCTGTGTCTTTTATAAGGTACTAAACCTATGAATATGGACAGTGTTAAAGGCCTATTGCAGTCATCTTTGCATTGCTGCAGAAAGCATCCGACCTAAGCGGTGTGGTGGCGCACGCCTTTAATCTCAGCACTTGGGGGGCAGAGGTAGGAGAATTTCTGAGAGTTCGAGGCCACCCTGAGACTACAGAGTGAATTCCAGGTCAGCCTGGGCTAAAAAGTGATACTCTACCTTGAAAAAAAGAAAGCATATGACCAAGAGCAGTGCAGCCTGTGAGAGGAAAGGGTTCATTCTGGCTTACAGACTGGAGGGAAACTCCATGATGGCAGGGGGAAATGATGGCATGAGCAGAGGTGGACATCATCTCCTGGCCAAGTGGACAAGAGCAGCAGGAGAGAGTGTCAAACACTGGCATGGGACATTGTCTATAAAACCCATGAGCCCGCCCCCAATAATACATCGCCTCCAGGAGGATCCAATTCTTAAAATTGCCACTGGCTTAGGGACCTAGCATTCAGAACACATAAGTTTATGGGAGACACCTGAATCAAACCATAACAAGGCCTAGTCATCTTCTAATGCCTACTTTTTATTACTACTTCATTGGATAGTAAAGTCTGGAATAAAATTTGGAGGAGACACACTCAAATCATAGAATATTTCTAAATACAAGCACCCATTTTAGAAAATAACCATATTGATGTTTTGGTGAATAAACATGAAGCTAAATTGTATTTCATATTTTATTGTCTTTTACTAGTTTATTTTAGGTAGGTGTCTTTATTTCTCAAAAAAAAAAAAAACTAGAAAATACTTGGAGGATTATCATCTAGCTAGATATACTTTTGTGGTTATTAGTTAATTAGTGTGTGTGTGTGTGTGTGTGTGTAGGTGTGACAGAGTCTCTTGCTCCTCCAAATAAAAGCCATACACTTTTTTGTGCCACTTTTTTGACCTCTGGTTTTACATGGGTACTGGGGAATTGAACCTAGGCCAATAAGCTTTGCAAGTAAGCAGCTTTAACTGCTGAGCCATCTCCCTGCCCCATTGGTTTCTTTCTTTTTGTTTGTGTGTGTTTGAGGTAGGGTCTCACCCTAGCTCAGGCTGACCTGGAATTCACTATGTAGTCTCAGGGTGGCCTCAAACCCAAGGTGATCCTTCTACCTCTCTCCTGAGTGCTGGGATTAAAGGCATGTGCCACCACGCCCGGCTCCATTGGTTTCTTTTTAATGAACTTCTTAGATTTCTGTGGCTACTCTGTCTCTTACACACACACACCCTACCCCATCCCCCCCTTGATAGAATTTCAGGAACTGCTGTGTACCTATGTCCTAATCTTCTCTAGGAATGGCTGTTTTCTGAAGAAGATCCTGGATGGATGGGCCCTGTGCTTTTCCTTAGCCAAGACACTTGTGAGCTTTCTAAAGACTAGATCATCACATATCACACCCATGTCCCAATACCACCGCACAAACAAAAAAAAATCAAAATGACGCAACCTTTTTCCTGTTTCTGCTTTTGAGTTTCATCAAGATGGCTAGCTGCTTTTCCATATTCTTCCCCTTTTCTTACTTTACTTAAGTATTACAAATAAACTCCCAGCTGAGCACTAGTGGTTCCTCACCATTCACTAGTCCTTGGTCCTTGTTACATCTTCTTTCTTACATTAGTTATACTTGACTTTTTCTGGAGGGCAGAGGCTTCAATCTGTTCTGTATTAAATCTGTGTCATCTGCATCAGATTCTTGTACATGGAAGGATTCTACATGTAGTTATGAAGTTTTTTTATAGTTAAAAAAGCTTTGTCGTCATGAACTTCTAAAAAGCAGGTACATGTTTATATGGTAGAGCATCTCTCTTCCTCATGATATTTCTGCCTCCATTTCTGGAGTACCTGGAACAACAGAATCCTTCTATCATGTCTTGTCTTACATTTGTAGTTTTTTGATAGCTAAGTAGCTCCTAAAAGTTTGCACATCTCATGTCTGAGTGAGTGTGGTGGCACACATCTTCAGGAGGTTGAAGTACGAGAATCACTATGAGTTCGAGGCCAGCCTGGTGCTACAGAGTGAGTTCCAGGTCAGCCTAGGCTAGAGTGAGACTATACCTTGAAAACAAAGAAACTGTAAAAGTGTGCACATCTCTAATTAAGTTAGTCACAATTCATATTTATGCAATTCATTATTTTCTGTCTTTTTCACTTGGTAAATCTGATGGGGAAACATACCTATTTTAATTAATCTTTGTTTAAATTGTGAGTGAAGTTGTATATTATTTTCTTGGCTACACATATATATTTGTGTATGTTAAAATTAATTGTTTTGTAAGCTACATGTTTCTCACCTTTATTTATCCATTTAACTTTCCAGTTATATCTCATAAGTTTTCTAAACTACTGACTGACATTCTCTTTATCCACTAGATGGTTGGTATCATCAAATTAGGTTCAGTATATATCAGTGTCTCCTTCCCTCCCTCTGTCCATCATTTAGCATGTTTCTTTTTTAAAAATAGAGAGAATGGGCGTGCCAGGGTCTCCAGCCACTGCAAATGAACTCCAGATGCATGCGCCCCTGTGCATCTGGCTTATGTGGGTCCTGGAGAATTGAACTGGGATCCTTTGGCTTTGCAGGCAAATGCCTTAACTGCTAAGCCATCTCTCCAGCCCCATTTAACATGTTTCTTAGCACTAGATGTTTGACCTGTTAGGCTCGCTTCCACCTTTGTAAAGGAAACAGTAGTTATTCATGTTTGATAGGACTGCGGAGGTTAATAAATAGGGCTATGCACATAAGGTACAGTCTTACATTGAGCAAGCATGTTCCATAAAGTTGTAGTAATTATCTGTAAATCTCAACCTTGTTAATACATATCATTAAATGCTTTTTTTTGTTTGTCTTTAAAATATATTTTGAGCCAGGCGTGGTGGCATATGCCTTTAATCCCAGCACTCAGGAGGCAGTGGTAGGAGGATTGCTGTGAGTTTAAGGCCAGCCTGAGACTACAAAATGAATTCCAGGTCCACTTTAGAGTGAGGCCCTACCTTGAAAAACCAGAAAAAGAAAAAGATATTTTGCCCTACTACAGATTGAATCTAGGGCTTTGAACATTTTGAGGAAGCATACTACCACTAAGCTATATTCTCAGTCATATCTACATATCTATCTGCTTCTTCTTCCCTCCCTCCCTCCCTCCCTTCTTCTTTTTTCTTGTTTGACATGTATGGCATGTATGTATGTATATATCATTTTATTTTATTTTGGGATTAGAGTCTTATTAATTTACTAAAGCTGGCCTTGAATCTGTTCTCTGTTCCAGGCAAACCTTCAATTTTCTGCACTTCTATATTACCCTTGCAAGTAGCTAGGTATGACTTGACTGAATAAACATTCATTGAACATATTATATTCACAATCACTTCTTTTGTTCCGAAATACAGTGCATTATTAATTACATTAGACTTCCAAAGGGCAAGTTTGTTTCTTTTTAAATAATTTTTCTAGATTGCATCTTAAAATATAATTTACCATAAATATGGGGACCTCATAAAGTGTTCACATATGATAATTTAGTGCAAATTTTACTTATTTTAGTGATGCATATGATTGTTGTATATCCCTTTTTATTTTATCAAAACATCCTATACATCTTTTGAGTAAAAGAGAACTAAATTGAAAGTTAGGTAATGGATACAAATGGATATTGTGCAAAAAAGAAGACCCAAGTAATCAATAAACAGATATGATGGCAATTTTATGTGTTACTCACTAGGTCATAGGATGTAGAAATTGGTCAAGTCTTATTCTGGGCATAACTGTGAAGATGTTCTCTGAAGCAGCTTTCAGGTGCATAGCTGAGCCTTATAGCTTGCAGGTCCCCCAGTGCAATGTGACTGGCCTTCTTCATCAGCTGAAGGAAGGCCTGCCTTGAGCAAGCTACCATACCCATCAAGATGCATTCACAGCATACTGCTTTCACTGTGCCTGAGTGTCTGCTTTTCTGCCTGAATAACTGAAACAAGAGCTGTCTGCGGGTCTCCATCCTGCCCTTTATCCTTGGAGTTTGAGCCTGCCAGCCTCCATCATTGTGTAAGACACTTCTATCTAACTCATTTCCTTCCTTCCTCCCTCCATCCCCCTCCCTTCCTTCTCTCCCTCCCTCTCTCTCTTTTTTTTTTTAGAGAGAGACAGAGAGAGAGGGAGAGGAAGACAGATAGAGATGGGCGCGCCAGCAGTCTCACAGCTGCTGTGAATGAAATCCAGATGTGCGCGCCCCCTTGTGGTCAAGTGTGGCATTGCGCCCTTGCGTTACTTTGCATCTGGCTAAAGGTGGGACCTGGAGATTGGAACCACTGGAGATTGGAACCAGCGTTCTTAGGTTTAGGAGGCAGGCGCCTTAACTGCTAAGCCTAAGCCATCTCTCCAGCCCCCTCCCTCTTTTTTTGAGGGGGGGGAGAGAGAGAGAGAGAAAGAATGAATTAGCATGCCACAGCCTCCAGCCACTGCAATCGATCTCCAGACATGTACACCACCTTGTGCATCTGGCTTACGTGGGATCTGGAGAGTCCAACATAGGTCTTTATGCTTCGCAGGCAAACACCTTAATCACTAAGCCACCTCTCCAGCCCCCCTAACTCATTTCTTGATAGTATGCATACTTTCATCCTTCTCCATGTCTTCCACATGGGCATGTTTCTCTGGAGAACCCTGACCAGATACGGATGACAAATATTCTCACTAGCAGCCAAGGAGGTAGTACTTAGGACCAGTGTACAATACCATTTCACTCTGTTCGGATTGTAAATAATTCATATAGATCATGAAACTAAGGGAAGATGTAGAGAAATAAGGGCTCTACCAAAATATCATATAAATTGGTAGAGTCAATTTGGTAAGAGTAGGTCGACTATATTCTAAGAGTTAAAGATAGGCAAATATGTTCCAGCCATTTAAATTAAGCTTTCTGTTCTCAAAAAATTGTTTCATGTCTATAATGAATCAGTATTAAATATAGACCAAATAACAGATTGGCCTGTTTTTTTTTTTTAAGTACTATTTTTATCCTGAGAAAGCTTACTTTAGTGTTTATTTAATTGTTTATGTCCTGATAAATGGGCTCATAATTAGTGGTTCACACAAGACTTCTATAGGATGTTAACTAAAATTATTTTTGAAATGACATGTATTAGATAAACACATGAGGGGTTTTAATCACCATATTTAAGAGTAAATTTGAACAGTAGGTCAATATATATATTCAGTTTCATTTATCTTTTGGTGCTATGGCTCTTTTGTCAGTAACAGCTAGAATAATTGTTAAAGGAGTAATGTTAATGTTCCCAGAAGATGTGTGAGCTATTCGTTATATTAGAAGACAGTCTTTCAGTTTATCAAATATGAAGAGGGTCATGGATCATAGATGATATCAGTACCATTTTTATAATTAAATATTCGAATTTTATTGATTTGACCACTTACATTTAGTTATCATGTTTGTTACTAGTGACCCTTCTCAGTAGTAGAACTTTGAAACTTCTGACTATGTGAGCAATCTTCAAACTATTTTTTTTTAAAGTGACTACCCTACCATTTCACTGGATTTTCTAGGTGAAAATTCTAGACACTTAGGATGTTAAGTATTTGTAGTTGAAAGTTAAAAATCCAGAATTTCCATTTGCTATGGAAAGCCTGGAAAGATGCACTGCCTACATGCAATAAGCTTCTTTGGGTGTGTTTGTGTAAGTGTATAATCATCTGCTTTACAATATGACTGCTATATATCATCCTCTTTATTATCATTATTAATTGATCCTGCTCATTCCTTTTACTGTATAAGACAAATTTCCCTGATCTTTAGCAGTTTTAAAACTTTTCTATTTATTAGCTTAGTACAGAAACAGCACATTAGAATTGCAAAGGGATATGTCCTTGTTCTTTAAATGACAAAGATGGCACACATATGCCCATTTACCTTAAATTATTTACTCAGATGAAATGATCAGGGTTCTTAAACTTATGTAGCGATTTCACTGAAATTAGCATGTTAATAGGTAATAAGAAAATATTCTTTAATATATTTCCTATTTGCACATTTTCTTATGATAGTCTGTGAAATTTTAGAGCTAGTATTGTAATATCTTCCATTTGAATGTTTCTGCAGGTAGAGAAGTTACTATTTAAAATTATCTGGAGTTTATAATAGGCTTTGTGTAGTTCCCCTGTATTCTTTGAGTGTTTGGTTATCAATCGTATCCTTTTAGCCTCCTGATTCTAAAGACTTCTAGTAAGTTTTTTTTTTTTTTTTTTTTTTTTGAGGTAGGGTCTCACTCTGGCCCAAGCTGACCTGGAATTAACTATGTAGTCTCAGGGTGTCCTCAAACTCATGGCAGTCCTCTTACCTCTGCCTCCCAAGTGCTGAGATTAATGGTGTGCGCCACCTCACCTGGCTCTTATAGGAGTTTTAATATTCCTTAATGTCTTGCAAGACTCTCGTCTTTGTCATGTAGCTTCTGTGTTTTGTAACATAAAGTAATTGTTTGAATCCTACATATTGTGTCCTGTCTTATGCAGTTAGCCATTTCTTCTATAGCCTTCTTCCACTTTTCAGTGTTTTATTGTTTCTCCCTTACAAAAATGAAATAGAACCATTTTTTACTTTCATGATTAAAATCATAATGTTTATGGATTTTATCTATGTTTTTCATTTTTCTTATGTGGTCTCCTAATGGTTTCAACATTTGAAGATACCTGGAAGTTATATACGCACAATCTGTTTTTGTACAGCATGGAAGCATTACAATCAACATGCTGATCGTAGATGTTGAGGAAACTCCAAGTCAGATTTCTTTTCAGTGAATCTATATTTTTTTTCATGATTAATATGCAAGTGAGTTTTAGTTCTTTCATCAATTATATTTGCTTACTTAGGGAACTGAAGTTTCTATGATCCCTACTTGTGATGATCTTTTATTATAATAAAACTTTGTACATTTAAACTTCTTGATTTTTATATCCAAGTATATAGAAATTTCTACTCCAGGAAGAATAAGCTAGTGTATTTGCAACTACTAGTGAATGGAGTTGACTATTCAATATAAGTATAACATATCTTATTTATATTATACATTTTTTTATATTGAAAAGACCCTCATAGATTTTGGTGCAGATTCTTCACATTAATACAAGAATCAGGGTGTTAAACATATTTGAATTGGGGAATTACCATCAAATTAACAAAGTTAAATGATTGTTTTTCTAAATGGATGTATGTTCTTTAGGGGTAATGCTAATAATCTCAGTCCAAGGATGATTTTGGTATTCTCTGCATCTACTCTGCATAGTTCCTTTGGTTCTTATATTTTTGTCAGTATACTTCATTTTTCTATAATTTGGGAGCTGTTATGTTAGTGTATTTTTTTCTTGGCTTCTTGCTCTTTAATAAATCTTTTGTGTGTTTTCATGTGATGTGTGTTCATGTGTGTGAGTGTGGATACATGTGTGACATGATGTACATGTGGAAGTAAGAGGACAACTTCACATGTGATTCCTCACCTTCCACCTTGTTTGAGGCAGGTTCTGTTGTTCATCATTCATACTAGGAAGCCCAGGAACTTCAAGGATTAGCCTGATTCTGCCTCTCATCTCTCCATAGGTACACTGTGATCACAGACAGGAACTACCACCTCAGGCCTTTTCTATGTGGGTACTGGGGATCCTAACCAGGCCACCTGCTTATGTGGCAAATTTTCTTTTTTCAAAAATTTTAAATTTTAATTTATTTATTTTCTTGACAACTTCAATAATTATAGACAATAAACCATGGTAATTTACCCCTTCTCCCACTTTCCCCTTTACAGCTTCACTTTCCATCATATCTCTTCCCCCTCTCAGTCAGTCTACCTTATTTTGGTGTCATCATCTTTTCCTCTAATTTGATGGTTTGGTGTAGATAGTGTCAGGCACTGCAAGGTCATTGATATCCAGGCCATTTTGTGTCTGGAGGAGCATGTTGTAAGGAGTCCTACTCTTCCTTTGGGTCTTACATTCTTTCCTCCACCTCTTCTGCAATGGACCCTGAGCCTTGCAAGGTAGGATAGAAATGTTTCAGTGCTGAGCACTCCTCTGACACTTATCAGCACTATGGTGCCTTCTGAGTTATCCCAAGGTTGCCACCATCTGAAAAGAGAAGCTTCTCTAACCAGAAGTGAGAGTAGCATTAATATATGGGTGTGGACATTAAGAGAAGTGCTTACTGGACAGTTTGGTGAACATAGTGTGTACATTTAGCCAGGGACCAGCAGGCATTACACCCCTAGGGCCCATGACTTCCCCTGTCATAGGTTTTTAGTATTAGGAATGTATTCCCTCCTGTGGAGCAGGCCTCAAATACAATTAGAGAGCAGTTGGTTTCCTCCATAAGAGACATGCCACTATTGTACCCATGGGCTCATATGTCTTGGCTGGCCAAATTTAATGCTTACAGTGTCCGCTATTGTTTATCTCCTGTGGTGACTTCTTTCTCGCCTATGGAACTGCATGCACCGTAGCTTTTTCCAGGTTTCTGTAAGCTAGTCTCCATGGAGGAAGCTTTTAGCTCAGCTCCAGAAGGATTTCTCAGTGACCTTGCAGCCTAAGTATATGAAGTCTTCAGCAGTAGGGTCTTACCATCTATTGCTGGTGGTAAACCAAGGGCCTCAGCAATGGCCTGGGGGCATCAGGGACCTCCCTGGCCAACAACTCACTGGAAGGCATCCAGTGCTTGGCACTGAACATTTTCTAGTAACAATCTATGGCTTCTGGATGTGCCATTATCCAAAATTTACGTTTCCATATGACTTATTCAAACCCTTAGATTCTGATTAGCCCTCCTCCCACCTTTTCCTTTTCTCAATCTCTTCCTCTGTGTGTTTTTTTTTAAATCAAGTGAGCCATCTCAACAGCTCAGACTCCTTTTCTTGTTTTAAAAAATATTTATTTATTTGCAAGGAGACGGGGGGGTGGGGAGGAGAGAGAGAGAGAGAGAAAATGGACACACTAGGGCCTAAACTGCTGCAAATGAACTCCAGATGCATGTTTCACTTTGTGCATCTGACCTTATGTGGGCACTGGATAATCGAACCTGGGTTGTTAGGGTTTGCAGGCAAGTTCCTTAACAGCTGAGCCATCTCTCTGGCCCTCCTTTTCATAAGGGTAATTGACAAACAAGTTCCTATAGAAGTGGGTCAGTAAATTCAGTATTACATTTTGTTTTTTGTTGGTAACAATGGGAATGAAATTCTAGAAAACTAGTTTCCTGCCTGTAAGTGGTTCTCTGGGAATCTTTTGCTTTCACAGTTTTGATTATATTTAATCCTAATTCTCCTACAGTAGGTAACTATGTATTTTTCCTTGGATATTTGCCTCCATCTGCCTACTGGTAGAGTTTTCCAATAAAATATAGAATGCATACTTAAATTTGATTTTTAGAGAAACAATGAATACAGTTTACTGTGTATTAAATATTACATTTGTTGTTTCTCTGAAACTCAAATTTATTTTTATTTTTATTAAGTCTGTGTCAAGGGACTAGGTTTCAGATTAGATGATTGAATCACATCCTCTTCTTGAGAATAGGGTGTTTATTTAATATCAGCTGCTCGGAGCAAGATGGTTTAAGAGGGCAGGAGGATCTTGAGAGGGAACATGGGGCACTAATGACATTGATCTGCTGCTGAGGTCATTGTGTGTTGGTTCAGGAGGGAAGTTACCTGGAAAGGAAAAGGCAAGGTGGGAAAGGGGACGATATGTTGGTAGGAAGAAGTATACAGAAATTGTAAGATCAGAGAGAGAGTAATCATGCACCTTACTTCAGGGAAGGTGAGGGTAGGGAGAGGATGGATGGATGGATGGATGGATGGATGGATGGATGGATGGATGGATGGATGGACGGACGGACACATGGGATATAAGCTTTTATGCCCATGCCCTTTGGGCATGACAACAGGGCCAGTGGAAGTATGACCGTGTGGAGGCTTGGAATATTGCTCAGAAAAGAAGCCAGCTGGTAGATCTCCTGTGAGTTTTGACCCAGTGATAAGGGATAAGGAGGCATGGGTAGGGAATTCTTGAGACGCTTTACAGTCTGCTGCCCCACTTCCTGGGCTCTTTTCTCACTAATGTTTCCATTTCTGGAGAGAAATACACCTTTTTGTGTTTTCTTTCATCTATAACTGTTCGCATTCATCTATACCTGTTTTTTTGTTTTTCTTCCCATGGTAGTCACATGACTTTTTTACTTAAAGAATGACCTTTTTTCACCATCTCAGTATTTATAAAGTAACTTTACTGAGTTTTCTTTCCTTTTTATATATTGTACTCATTGGTATAAATAATACTCTAGGGCTGTAGAGATTGCTTAGCAGTAAAGTGCTTGTCTGCAAAGCCTAAGGACCCATGTTTGACTCTCTAGATCCCATGTAATCCAGACACACAAAGGTGAGACAAGTGCAAGGTCACATGCTGTAGCAGACAGCTTCAGGTTCGCTGAGATGAACTTACAGACCAGGCACAGTTATGGAGGAAGGGATATTATTTATTGAAGCTTACAGATCTAGGGGAAGTTCCATAATGGCAGAAGAAGCTGGTCTGCTTTTACAGGACCAGGCAAGAGAGAGAGAGAGAGAGAGAGAGAGAGAGAGAGAGAGAGAGAGAGAGAGGAGAGAGAGAGAAAAGCCTCACAGCACAGCACACCTCAGGAACTCCTACTGGGCACACTTTGCATATTTTACAATGGAATCTCAAACCCACCACCACACCTTAAGATCAGCCCAGAGACACTGCCTCCAGCCAGGTGGCTGCAGATGCAAACTACAAGCTAATAAAACACTGAATATATTAGGGGCCATCAATTCAAACTACCACATTCCGCCCCTGGCTCCCAATAGATTTATAACTATCACACATTGTAAATTATATTCAGTCCAGTTTCAAAGGTCTCGACAGTTTTGACTAACTTAAGATAGTGAGTCCTATAAAATCAAACAAGTTAAATACTTTCAACATTTAAAGGCACAGAATAAACATTTTTAACTGGTATAAGGCATAGTAAGGAGAGACTAGAACAATGGAAACTCAGCCACCATCAGCAATCATCAAACTTCTGCAGTTCAAGTTCAATATAACCCAAGACTGAGTCTTCAGGTTTTCCAGTTCCGCCCCTCCAGCTGGGCAGAGTAGCCAGGGAAAACTTCCATCCCAGGCCAACTGTGCATTCCATGGTAGCCCTTGCACAGTCCTGGTATATCCAAAACATCTCAGGTCTCCATGCAAACCACGGTCCATCTTCCAAAGGCTCTTCCAGCCTATTCCTGAGGGTCCTCATGCCCTGCCTCATGCCGCATCTCAGCAGCAGCTCCTGGAACCATGTGCAATTCATGACCACTCCATGCATTTTTCATGCTTTCAATACTAATACCAGGTGTGCAGGACACAGCCATATTCTTAATCCAGGGACGAAATAAATCATAGCCTTGAAAAGCAGGTTCCTTCTCCAGTCAACTCTTTCCAAAAGAGTTTGCATTTCTAACAGCCTTTCCTCCGGCATCTTCTCCATTGTTTTAATGTAAAGTAGTTGGACCACCTTCCTTAAGATTGCTAATGTGTTTGATAATAGCAGCTCCAGTAACCCAAAACCAGTCTCAGTGCCTCTAATTTTAACTTGCTTGAAGTTTTCCAACTTAAAATCTTAAGTCTCTCAGTCTAATATCTTTAGCCAAGCACATCAGTCCATTACAAATTTAACCTTGATCAAACTCTCTGGGCCTGGGTAGCAGAGCGCAGCCATCCCTTATGCCAGTAACCCAGTTCCAGCAAAGTCCTCTGCAGTCTTTCCTTCCCCTTAGAAAGCTCATAAGCCAAGCCTAGAAGTTCAGTACTATCTGCACTTAGCATTCTCAAACTCTCATCAGAATCATCCATAGAACTTGGCTTACCACTCCAGAAGGCATCTTCAGTTGCAAGCACCAAGTCCATGCCCATTCCTCCAAAACAAAGGTTCCAAAAGACAAACATCCACATGGTCAGGTTCATCTCACCCCACACTCCTAGGTACCACTTTCATAGCAGACAGCTTCAGGTTTGCTGAGATGAACTTCCAGACCAGGCACAGTTATGGAGGAAGGGATATTTATTGAAGCTTACAGATCCAGGGGAAGTTCCATAATGGCAGAAGAAGCTGGCCTGCTTTTACAGGACCAGGCGAGCAAGAGAGAGACAGAGACAGAGAGACAGACAAAAGGCTCACAGCATAGCACACCTCAGGAACTCCTACTGGGCACACTTTGCATATCTTTACAATGGAATCTCAAGCCCACCACTACACCTTAAGATCTGCCCAGAGACACTGCCTCCAGCCAAGTGGCTGCAGATGTAAACTATAAACTAATAAAACACTGAATATATTGGGGGCCATCAATTCAAACTACCACACATGCCCACTAGATGGGACAAGTGTCTGGAGCTTGATTGCAGTGCCTGAGGCCTTGTGCCAATACACTCTCTCTCTAAAAAAAAAATGCTCCAATGAACTGTTGTAAATGTGAACCTTAATTAAATGTTTTTCATCTCTCTTCATCCTTTCTCTTTGTCACCCCCTTTCATCTCTTCCCTTAAGCTCTTAATTGTAATTAGTGTTAGCTGTAAATGTTTCCTTTAGCTCATCATTCAGAACAGTTACTTTACTTGTCAGAGGTTAGATCATGTTGTTGTTTGAACTGGTGATTAAATACAGCATAATATGTTCTAATATTTATATGCACTCTAGGCCTGCATCTTCTTCATTCTGTGCAATTCTATGATCTTCAAGACTGACATTTCAAAAACGAATTTTGATTTTGTAAAATGAAATCTCATGGAGGAATGTTTCAGCATGATGCATTCTCCTAGAGATAATTTTCTGCAGGTGCTTTATAAAGTTAAGCTCATTACCTTTTGAACGTACATCATAAGGATCAGTTTTTGTCCATAGTAGGGTGCTCAGTGTGTATTTGTTGTGAGGAATTTGGGTCATATCTGTGGAATCGTTTTTTAAAAACAATACAATAGATATCTCAAATCTTATAGCTCAAAGATTGTAGTACAAAGTGGTTATTCACTTAAGTTATTGCAACTTGTATTTTTTTAAGGATATGTAGAGCTCTATTTGCTTATGTAGGAATTGTACTGAAGTGTATCTTTTGATTTTAATTGATTCATTGAGTAAATTATTTTTATTAAGTTCTTATGTGCTAGTGATGAATGAAGTGTATCCTTTATCTGGAGTTGTATTAATGACAACTAAACGTTTTATTGAACAATGGTTATTTTTAGGGTACAACTACATAGGGATTAGAAAGTCACCCTAATTAAACAGGGCAAAGGGAAGTTGTAGAAAGAAGAGTTTTGAGCTGAATATCCAGGACATGTGGTAGTTGTAAGAAGAGTAGTGCCTGCCAGAGGAATTTATGTGTGCAGGAGCTGAAGGAAGATGAACTGTGCAGAGCCAGCAGGAGAATCCCCCTCTCAAAGCATTCAGTGATTTTTCATTACAGGATCTTGGGTATGTTCTGTAGCCATGCCTGGTGCGAACCTGTCTGTGTCTAGATCCTATTTCTTCTCCAGACTGAGCCTGATTATTCATATCCTTGGAGTGGATGCGTTATCTACCAACCCTTCTGTGACCCTCGCACATGACCTTTCCTCTGTAGGATGAATGAATGCCCTCTCCCACCTCTACCTGTTCCTACTCTCTATTTATAGTCTGTTCTTTCTTTTATTGGGTTGAGGTCAGTAGAACCCTAAGAAGTCATAGCTAGCCATATATCCGTTGTCTTAGGAAGAACTGTTTATGTGCATTGTTATTGTTTTGTATGGCAAGCTCAGATTTTGATATGTGTCCCATACAGGCCTTATTTAATCCTTGTGTCAGTGTCATGAGAAGAATTACATGAAATTAATGATAGATATAATTTGTTTCTTCATAGAATGACATTTTTATCTAGAAGTAAAAAAATTTTTTTTTAGGTAGGGTCTCACTCTAGTCCAGGCTGATCTGGAATTCACTATGTAGTCTCAGGGTGGTCTTGAACTCATGGTGATTCTCCTACCTCTGCCTCCCCAGTGTTGGGACTAAAGGCGTGTGCCACCATGCCCGGCTTAGAATTTAATTTTATATGAAAGAAAATAATTGAAATAATAGTAAAAATATCTTTCAAAACAATAAAATTATATAGTATTTACATGCCATATCCCATTTATGCTTACATGTGCGTTTTTAATAAAATGGATTTAAAAGATTACCTGCAAGATATGGGCTACTTTATTCCATATGTAAACCAGATGTTATTCTGATATACTTTCAAACTCTTAATATTGAAATGCTGGTTTATTTGTTTGTAATATGAATAAGAATACTTGGAAATTCCAGTCGTTAACTTTTTAAATTTTATCTTGTTAACTTAATAAATCGTAATCATTACTTTATTGCTTATTGTCATCATTGATCTATAATTAGTCCTTTTATAATTTATTTACATATGTTTTAGCTTTGTAAAGCTTGAATATTATAATTGTAATTTACTACTTTTTCAGAAATTTGTCAGAATTTAAACTTTCAAAGTTTAAACAAGGCTGTGATAGTACACATTCACTGTACTGGTAAAAAAAACTAAATTTCCAGTTCTAAGGCTACACAAGAAGTATTCTTTTTCTTCTGTGTAGACAGGCTTGCTCAGAGTACAAAGCACTGGGTGAATCAAACACATAGGTTGCATGTTTTATTCTTACCTACTTTGTGGAAAAGATAACAGTCTATAACCAACAGCAAGGTTAATGGTGACAACTTCCTATCTTAGGCAGATAATGATGTGAAAAAGTGCCAGTAAATGTTGATTTTTTTTTTTTTTTTTTTTTTTTTGGAGGCAGGATCATTAATTATGTAGCCAGGAATGGCCTGGAACTCAGTGGGTGTACCAGACTGGCTTTAAACTTGTGACAGCCCTCCCTGATACTACCACCTAAGTGCTGGGATCACAAGTGTGAGCCACCATGGTTGACTGGCTCTTGCCTATTAAAGATAATTAATATTTGGCCATCTTAATGACTCAGTCTTCTCATTTATCTGTGTGTGTGGCAGGGGTGGGTGTGTGGCTTTACTGGAGGTAGAACTCAGGACCTTGTACATACTTAGGCCTCAGTCATTTTTAAAATTCATGATAAGATATTCCTAAGTTATATTCATTTATTATTTTTCTTTATTTTTTGAAAATTTTATATAGGTATATAATGCATTTTGATCATATTAACCCCTTATTTTACTCTCTCGTTCTCCTCCCACTGCTGCTGAACTCCTTCCCACCTAGCCCCATCCCTTCTACTTTGAAAGCCTTTTCACTTTTGGTGACTGTTTACCAAAGAATGGATAATTTACCACTAAAGAAACTGTCTTCTGCCCCCAGCAACGATTAAATGCCTTTAATTCCTCAGCAAGAGGTACGGCCTCATGACCCCTCCTCCATTCTAACAGAATGTTACAGTTCTAGTCTGCAATAACCACAACTGTTATGAGCTAAAAGGTACATCGTATCCAGAAGGCAGTAGGTCCTCCTCATCTTCCAGGTCCTCCCTTCTTCCTGTGGTGTTCCCTGAGCCTTACATGGTGATACAGACATCCCCTTCATGTTGACCACTTAAAATGCACTTTTTTTTTTGGCACTTTGACCAGCTCTTAGTCTCTTCATTAACCACTGTCCACTGCAAAAAGAAGTGTCACTGACCAAAGTCAAGAGGAACAGTAGTTGTAGGCATACAAATAAACATTTAGAAGACAGTTTGTTAAACACAACATGTCCACTTTCAAAACAATAATAGTAGCTTCCCTCCTAGAGCATAGGACATCCTCAGCCATGGGTTTTTGACCAGATTTATAGTACCAGACATGAATTCCCTCCTTGGAGTGTGCCTCAAATCCAACCAGAAAGCACTTGGTTACCCCTATAAAAGTTATTCCTTTATTGCATCAGTGGATATATCTTGCATTCTATGTCAGTATTGTAAAGTGGAGGGTCTACCACTGGGTACGACTATTGATGACTTTTCTCCTTCACCTTGATAACACTTTCTAGCACTTTGACGACTAGCCTTGAGGGAGGAAGCATCCAGCTCAGTTCTTCCTTGATTTTTGTATGCCCTGTGACCACAGCCATCTAGTTCTGGCCAGCAACCAAGAACATTGGCACTAGCCTGTAGTGTCTGGGGGCCTCAGGAACCTCCCTGATCAACATCTCCTAGGGACGTGTCCCACCCCTGGTACTGGGACTTTTGTGTACTAACATATGGCTTCTGTGAGCAGCATTAGCCTCATACTCCAAGCACCTCTGTTCAAACTTTTTGTTAATTATATATTTGAGTTTACAAAGTAATAGCTTTCCATATAGCTTTTTTATGCATTCTTAATTTTGGTTAACTTCATTTTAGTTAACCCAACCCCTTCTATTCCCTATCCCCCTGCCTTCATCCCCACTTGAACTTGCTATCCACAGAATTTCTCCTTCTGCTTTCTCTTTGTACTGTTTCCACCCTTTCCCATAACCCCATTCTAGGTTCCTGGTCTTGATAGATACCCACTGAAATTTAAACACACAATCAAAAACTTTGAGCCAGGCTGATAGCGCATGACTTTAATACCAGCACTTGGGAGGATCGCTGTGAGTTCAAGCCCACCCTGAGACTACAGAGTAAATTCCAGGTCAGCCTGGGCTAGAGTGAGACCCTACCTCGAAAAACAAACAACAACAACAAAAAAAACTTTTGAAGCTAGAATCCTCATAAGAGCGAACTTGCAGCATTTGTTTTCCTGAACCTGGGTTACCTCAGTATAATGTTTTGATTTTGCCATCCATTTTCCTGCAAATTTTATTTCATTTCTCTCTAAAGCTGAATAAAATTGCATTGTGTATATGTCCCATGTTTTCATTATCCATTCATTAGCTGATGGACATCTAGGCAGATTCCATTTCCTAGCTGCTGTGAATGGAGAGGGATGAAGAATGATATACCAGAATCTCTCGTAGGTCATAGAGTCCTTTGGGTGTATGCCCAGGATGAAACCCTGGTCATGGTAGTTCTAGTTGTAGCTTTTCCATTTTGAGAAACATTCATAATGATTTCCATAGCAACTACACCAGTTTATACTTGCACCAAAAGTGAGCAAGTGTTCCCCCTTTCCTGTACCTTCAGCTGCATTTGTTGTCATTTTTCTCTTGACACCAGCAGCCCCACAGTGGTTTTACTTTACATTTCCCCAGTGGCTAAGGAAGTTGAGTACAGTTTTAGATATTTATTGACAATTTGTTTTCTTGCTGTTTATTTGTTTTCTTTATTTATTTTGAAGAGAGAGAGAGAGAGGGAGAGGGAGGGAGAGATATGGAGAGGAAGACATATAGAGATGGGCATGCCAGCAGCCTCTCAGCTGCTGTGAACTAAATCCAGATGTGTGCGCCCCCTTGTGGTCAAGTGCGGCATTGCGCCCTTGCGTCACTTTGCGCCTGGCTGAATGTGGGACCTGGAGACTGGAACCAGCATTCTTAGGCTTAGGAGGCAGGCACCCTAACTGCTAAGCCATCTCTCCAGCCCTGCTGCTTATTTTTTTTTGAGTTTTGTTTTATAGAAACTTTTAAATTCATCAGGTCCCATTCTTACATGTGCACTCAACTGTCATTTATCATCACTTGATAAGTTTTGCATCTCCCAAGTAGTTACACCATTTGCACAAAGAAGCTTCTCTAATCAAGATGGAGAGCAGCATCACTGTGTGGGCATCAACACAAGTATTTGGAGTGCAGTTTGATGGGTATAACATATCCACTTAGCCAAATAGCACTAGTATCCCCATCCCCTGGCCCAGAGCCTATGACCTTACAAGCCATTAGCTTTTGA
Organism: Orientallactaga sibirica; assembly: GCA_036365145.1. Taxonomy (NCBI): domain Eukaryota; kingdom Metazoa; phylum Chordata; class Mammalia; order Rodentia; family Dipodidae; genus Orientallactaga; species Orientallactaga sibirica. Next base: position 1,883,292 of record JAEOAD010002038.1, on the reverse strand, counting down.
CTAGGTTTTCAGCAACAGACGTGAATTCTCTTCTGTTGAGTGGGACTCAAATCCACCTTGAAATCATTTGGTTATCCCCATAACAGTTATACAACTATTGTCTAGTCTCAGATCCACTCCGAGTTAGGATACTTTTGGGTCCCGCAGATTTTAGAGGTTTTTAAAAGCTATATGAATTTGTAGATATTAGGTATCAAGAGGAGGATGAATGCAGAAGAGTTAGAGGAAAAGAGGTTTGAACTAGTGAGAAGTAAGCAGTTGTGGGTGGCAAGACTAGTACAGAGGATCCAGTCATAGAATGGCAGCCACTTATTTTTTGCTTTGATGAGTTTTAAGTCTGTACCACCATCTTCATAGAGAAGTTTCTCTGACTAGCAATGGAGCAGCTCTCGTATTCATTCTGCACTTCCTCTTCAGTGTTCCCTGAGCCCTGGTAGATGTGATAGAGATGGCTTGTTTAAGCACCGGGCTTTGTCTTCTCATCATCTTGATGAGTCTTGGGTCTTTCTGGAACTCACTGCCATCTGTAAAAAGAAACTTTCCTAATCAAAAGTGAGAACAACATTAATCACATGACATTAACATACATGCTTAGAAGGCTTTTTGATGGACATAATGTCACCCATTAGCCAACGGACAGTGCAATCTTCACCCTAGACTCTATAACCTTCCAAGCATAGGCTTTTGTCTCAGTTCTCAGTACCAGGCATGAATTCCCTCCCACTAAGCAGGCCTCATGACCAATCAAACAGCAGTTGATTACCCCCATAACATACGTGTCACTATTTACTTGTGATACATCTTGCCTAGCTGGTTGGTTTTGTAGCTTTCAGGATACACTGCTAGTTAAGACATGGTAACAATGCTTTCCAAGGACAAGGAATACAAACAAGCTGCAGTATGCTCATATTTTAAAGTTCTGGGTTAAAATAAAACAAGGGATACATTTTTTATCCTTGTCAACTTTTGCAAAGATCTCTGCAGTGGATCATATATGTTCCTGAAAACAACCCTCTGTCCTCCCATCATATCTCCCAACTTTCATCAGAGAAGTGAAATTTCTTTGTTAATTGATTTTTTTGAAGGGAATGTTCGATTTTATTTGACCTTTATGTGGGCAACTCTATTTCTTAGTGTCATCATTGTTAATATATTTGGATGAATTGTTACTATTTTCTCTTCTCAGATTTTGTCCATTTTTTTCTTAATTCATATTAGCTTTGATTTTATGCCAATCAGATGGAATAAACTTAATGGCTTGAAGTGTTATCTATATAAAATTGGGATAGTAACAGCTGAAATAATTTTGCCCATCTATGTAATAACATTTGGTGACAGGCCCAAATATGAGTGGCAGTTGGGCAGCAGCAGTGGCAGACTTCACAGCTTCATGCTGCTGCCTGTAGTAGCCTGAGGTGTCTTTCACGAGACTCTATTCAGGTGATCCTGAATCTCTGCTGCTGTGCAGATTAAAACAAAATGAATTTCAGGACCAGTAAATGTAAAGCAATAAGAGGTTTGTGAATAGAAAGAGCATTCAGGATTCTCAAAAGAGTCAAGTTTTAGTATCTTTACAATAGCCATGTGTAAAATTTTGTAGCTCCTGAAGTTAAGTTGTTTAAGGGGTCTCTCTCCCCACCCCTTCTCTCTCAAATGAGAACATAAGATGATTCATGATTTACCTTTGGTAGGATTACATTATGTAATTGTGTATTATGATTATTATTATGTATTGTTATTGCTATGTATTATGATTGTGTAAGGTAAAACCATAGGACACAAGGGTTGCCCAAAAAGTTAAGACATGTCTTTACTACAAATGGAGTTTAAGGTCTTAGTTGTGAGATGCCTAGAAACTTTCAGGTTTACATCTGGAAAAGGAGAAAAGTCATACTTTCATATATTTTGCAGAGTCCTAAAGTATGGTTCATTTATATGTTAGCATTCTCACTTGAGATATCTTTCTGTAAAAGGAGAAAGACTCTAGGTGGTCCTCTTTCCGTACATGGAGCCTGTTGTGCTGGAATTCATTACTCAGCTGGCAAAGAGACTCCCACAGGTTCTAGAGGAGCAGCTGCTTTTTCTTCCTGTCTCTACTAAAGATTTTGGTCTAGCCATTAACTACTTCCCCAATCCCTGCATCTTAAAAACTTATAAAATACCTTTTATTTTTGTATAATTTTATGACATGTATATAATACATTTTAATCATACTCACCCCGATGATACTAATATCCCTTCCACTAAACACCTTGTTCTTTCTGGTTTTGACCCTCCTGCTTTTATGTCTGTCTCTTTCTTTCTTTGTTTTTGGAGAAGTCCAGTAAATTTTTTGTTGTTGTTCAGAATTTTTGAATCATATCCAGGAGTCCATTGCCAAATACAAACTACCCAAATTAGCACTTGTATGCATAGTATGTGTGGTGTGCATATTTATAGTGTATAAAAGTGTGTGCCCTCACACAGATGAGTGTCCATCCTTGTTGCATGCATGTGGAAGCAAAATGGCAAATATTAGTTGTCTCCTGTATCAGTCTTCAGCATTGTTTCCTTGAGATGCCATCTTCATTGAACAGAGCTGCCATTGAAGTCAGACTGCCTACCACAAACCTGTCATTCCCTAGTAATTCTTTCTCTGTCTCCTAGTGGAGTTTAGGCACGGCCACACCCAGATCTTAGGTGGGTGCTGGGGATTGAACTCACACCCTCTCAATACAGTAAGTGCTGTTACCCATTAAGCCATCTCCCCAACCTCCCATGTCTCTCTCTACTTAAATATTATTTATTTATTTATTTGTTAGAAACAGAGAAGGAGAGAGAGAGAGAGAGACAGACACAGACAGACAGACAGACAGACAGACAGACAGACAGACAGACAGAGATAACAGGCACACCAGGGCCTCTAGCTATTACAAATGAACTCCAGATGTGGCTTACGTGGGACCTGGAGAATCGAACCAGGGTCCTTAGACTTCCTAGGCATGTGCCTTAACCACTAAGCCATCTCTCCAGCCCCTCTCTACTTAAATATTTATTTGTGCACATGCATGCATGCAAACATATGAGCTCTAGGGCCTCCCATTGCCACAAAGGAATTCCAGATCACTAGCATCACTTTTTGCTTCTAGATTAACTAGGTAGGATAGCTTTGCGAACATATGTTGTTCACTACTGAATTCTACATAATTCTCATTATCATATTGTTCACTTAATTTTTAATGGGTTGTCTACCTAAAACATTGTATTTTAGCAGCAGAAAAATAGTGTAGATAAAATGTGTTTTAATTTTCTTTGAGTGTTCTTGATGAACCTTCAGATAGTCTTTTTATCTGCTTGTTAGCAAACACGTGGTAATGCAATTTTATGGTTGATAGAAATGTTTCAGGGTTTTACCAATGGGTGATATTTAATATTGAATGACATGTATTAAGACAAATGCTTTATATATAATTTATTTGGCATTGTAAATGCATTTAACTTTGGAGAACTCCACCCCCTGTTGTCAAGTTAAGTATTCTAGAAAGGTTTGGAGTAAATAAGTAATAAAACTACTTTGATTTATAATCTAACAATATTAAATATTAAAAGAAAATATTTTTGTAACACCTTATTGACCTATTTAAAGTCCATATAACCCTCATACATTAAAGATTGAAAGAGTTTTAAACCAGAACTTCAAACTTGTTCTCTTGTCTCTGTTTCTTTCTCCTTTTTATTTAAGATTAAAATAAACATCATTATTCATAGCCAACAAATTTACCTTTACTAATATTTCTAATAAGAATTTTTTCTAGGGCTTTGGGATGGGAGAATTGGAGACAGGTCAAAAAAGGGGTGATAAAAGGATGGGAAGACAAATTGCTGTAAGCTCATACATTAAAGTTCTCAATAACTTATTTTCAAATTTTATGTTTAATTGCCTTATCTCTTATTTATGAAAATAAAGGTTCTATCAGAGAAATTAGTTTTTACAGCCAACATGTCGTATTTCTTGCTAAATAACACACTGAATACTTGCTACCTGTAGCATGTATTCATGCTGCATTCCTCTCTTTTGTAATCTGACTCTGCATGTAATCATTTTAATCTCTTTGATAAGCTTTTATTATAGAGAAAAATTTGCATGCAATAATACTGTCATTCAGTGTTTGGTTTTTAAAAATCGACTATCAGTCAAGATTTTATGATTGATTATATATATGTATGAACTTGTAAAAAAGAATTGAAATATATGAAAAATGATATATGCTCTTGGCTGAATATGGATTGTTTTTAGAATGACACAACTCAGAATGCCAATTCCTTACTAAGTGGAAGTAGATTTGAGCTGAAGCAAGTAGAGCACCATTAGTTCCAGCTGAGTTTTCTTAGGTTCTCTTGATGTGATGCATGTGACAAGAGAACACAGTTGGTGAACGCAGAGTGCTGATGGTCTGTAGCTTCTTGTAGAGACTGCTTCTTTGCATGAAAAACATTGATTTTGAAGTGTTTGAAATTCTCTTCTACTTCATTGCAGAACTGTTAGCTTTTTATTCGCCATTTGCACAAGCTTTCATTTTTTTCCAGAGGGATCACTTCTATATATTGAATTTATATTTAATACGATAAGAATCAGACCTATAAAACTTTTACAACTGCCCGTAAGACCACTGTTATGATTAGACATGAGGATTTTAGCCTAATTTGTGAATTTTTGGATTTTAGTAAAAGTATACTGAAAAACTACTTTTGAGGAATTTGAATTTTGAATTCATGTGAAGCAGGAAATATTACATTCATTTATATATGAGATGGCTCTTTTTCTTAGGTCTTAGAATATATATGGTGGTTCTTTCTTGCAGCAAAAAGCAGAGTTACTTCTACTTACTGTAAAAACAACTTGGGTCTTATTTTTATCAGGAAATATAGAGAAAGGTTGCCATTATTGAAATGAACTGAACATTTAAATATTCACTTACTAAGAGGCATGCTATGTATTTTGGGGGTAGAATTATGACTTGTGAAGTAATTTGTATCTTATGTATATAGAAAATGTTTAGTGTGTTAGTCATCTTTTTCATTAATGTAGAATACCTGTGAAAATCAACCTAATAGAACAAAAAGTTTACTTTGAACTCCTGGTTTTAGATATTTCGGTCTGTGATTGTTTGGCATAGCCATCAGAAAGCATATTATGCCTTTAGTATCCTCACTGTCAAACAACTGCAGTATACAATTTGATTATTACATGGATTCAAAAAGAAAAGTGGAACTATCCATGCTTAATGAAGACCTATGGAAAATAACTGTTTTATTGCATATATAAATCTTTCAGAGGATATCATCCTAAAGCATTGGCAAATTGTACTTTAAAAAATATTTTAGCTCAGCAGCTAGCTGCACTTACAGGAATTTATCTTAAGAAAATATTCATGACTATAACACATTTATTGAGGTGATTTATGATGGTGAATAACTGACAGCATCTTATTTATTTACTAATAAAGAATTGTTTACATAGTTGTGATAACTGTGGTGTGCTAGCCACCCATTAAAAATGATAATTTAGACACATTTTTCTTACTGAGAAGGAAAGTCCCCATAATTTAGATTGTAATCAGTATGTTTACCATGATGACTCTTATTGTAAATATATATTTTTTAAATGCCCACTAGATAGTAAAGAAGGCTATGTGTAATACATTGGAATTTTGAGTGCTATTTCTAACTCATACAATATGGATATTTTATTTTGCTTTATTTTCCATATTTTCAAAATTTCTATTGCTATGTAATATCTTTTGAAATTAAGTAATGTATGATATACACATGATAATATTTCTTTTAACTTCTAGTTCTGCCTTTTCTGCAAATTTTACTGAAAGTAAATGTGATTCTACATAGAAGAAAAGTCATACACAAAGCTCAGAGTTTTTGAGGAATTGTTGAAATGGAAATTTTTTCACACTTTTTTGCTCTTTTGCATAGCCTAGTATGGTGTAGTCACAATCCCTGGAGCCTATAGAAACTTGTTAATGTCTGCAATGTTCATTTAATCATTTTAGACTTGTATTTATTGCAAGTGATAGTGAAAAGAAAACTAAAGTATTTTCTCTCTGTACTTTTCATCTAGGAGCTAAGTTTGTTGTGGGCATCCACTTCCCAAAATGTATCAGCCATTATCTGAAACAAGACACCCTCTGCAGCCAGAAGAACAAGAAGTAGGGATTGATCCCTTGTCCAGTTTCTCAAATAAGTCTGGAGGTGAGTTTTTGTATTAGTAACTGTTGACAGGACCCTAGCAGGTAGCTCTAATCATTTTGTCTTGTGGTTTTCTCCAGGAAGCCCCACAGAACAACTTGAGATCATTTTTTCTCTCTGCATGGAGCATTCTTGACACTACCTAATTCCACCAAATACCCACTTTCAGTTTCAGGCAGAGTGTTACCCGAATGTACACACATTGTTATTTCTGTTTGTAAAACTTCAGAAATTGACTTTTGTCTAAGAATGCTGAGATGCACAGAGCCCTTTGTCTACATGTTTAAAGGAATCATAAGCTGTAGGTGTTAGTTTTGCAAGGATTACGTAGAGCTCCATTCCAGGGTAAGTGATTTGTGGAGTCTCGATTTTTCCTTTTCTTTGGGCAAATACTTGAATTCGTGTCATACTTTTATAGATAAATAAATTCGCTTATTATAGACCCTCTTTTAGTATGTATATATATATATATATCAAATTCTATCTTTTCTACATATTTACTTAATGTTGGCAGTAAGATGCTTTCTTAACAAAAGTGAAAGGGGCTGGAGAGATGGTTTAGAGATTAAGGTGCTTGCCTTCGAAGCCTAAGGACCCAGGTTCAACTCCCCGGAACCCATGTAAGCTAGATGCACAAGATGATGCACAGTTAAGGCTGGCATGCTAATTCTCTCTCGCTTGTTCTCATAAAAAAAGAAAGTGATCAATGTGAGAATTCTTAAAGCCTTATCCTTATTTTTGAGTAATTCATTGAAAGCTTGATAAAGGTCATCGACACAGTGACTCCTTATAATTTTTTACTCATGACATGCATGTGTACAGTTTTTAAGATCTATTTCAAATTAGTCAGTGTAACTTGTGTTTTTATGCTTCAAGTAAAGTTATTTTTTATATCCATATTGATGTTAAGTTATGCCATTGACTTACATTTTGAGAATTTAGAAAAATAACTTCTACAGTAGCCATTTCTTTAAACAAAAGCTCTTTGTGGCCACTTTAAGAGTCGCATATTTTTAAAAATAAGGTTTTGTGTGTGTGCCTCTTTAATGCCTCTACACCATGTAAAATCAAGTATCTTCGATGTTTTTTGGGAAAATAGGAGAACTTGTCCCACAGAGTTATTTTGTGATTTCATCTTTTAATAATCTTTGTTAAATAAGGTCATAAAGACTACCATCTAAGATTTTGGTACTGTGAAAATTAATTCTGGTCATTTAAACTCCTCATTTTAGTATCTCAGTGGTAAGCCCTAAAGCTTTCAGGCGATGTCTTCCCTTAAGAAGCAGTCATAGAAATATATGCAAAATGATTTCATCAGTTTAATTCTGAGTGTTTTAAAAGTGAATATATATGGTGAAGTATATAAAACAATTTCAGTAGTAGCTTTCATACTGTATCTTGTTTATATGCTTATTGGAGAGAATCGTTTTCTGTTTTAAGTACATATTTTTCTTTGGTCTATTTCATTAAATAGTGAGTATTTTTTTAACCTGCTTAAAAACATCTTAAATTAAATTTATCTTTTATTGTTTGAAGGAATGAGTAGTTACCTTTACTGAAAAGGCTTTTCGTTGATGTCCTAGTCTAACATTTCTATGACATACTAAGTTATTAGGATTGAATTGATGTTTAAAAGTGCCATTAATTCATTTACCCCAAATGTTCATTAACAATGTAAATGTATGCTGATGTTCTATGAGACAAGGAAGTGACTAATGACTCTTCCAACTAACAACACTTAAAATGAATAGAAACTTTAGATAGCTAATCTTGAAGTAATCAAGACCCTCATTCAGCTTGGCATCTCTGTGTGCTCTAAAACAGCTGTCAACTGTTAAAAATATATACAAAACACACATACGCACACACACATGCAGAAAGAAAGATATGTAAATAACTGGTTCTTCAAAGACATAAAGGTTACTAACCATAGTGGGTTTTGTGCATTGTATATGTAAATATTTTATATAAGGCTTCTATTTCATCTTAGATTCCTTTTTACTCAAAAACATGTATTGAATTTTAATGGGATTGTCATATTTACTTGAAGAATCATCACCTTTGTAGTGTGTTTATTTTAATTGATATCTTTTGTAGGGTTTCTTCAAGTATCTTGAAGCCTTTTACACATTGCTATGGTAGTCTTCAGGGAATTTGTGGCTACAGGATGACTCATTTTCTGAACACTTAAACAACTGGAATTAGTAGTTTACCTGCATAGAAATCATGTGTAATTAAAAAAATTGGTTATAGGTTCCATTTGTAAATAAGTCTTTTAATTTCTCAAACCAAAATTGTAATTATAAACAAACAGTATTATTAAATGAATCGGAGAATTTACGAAAGAATTAGTAAAAATGGTAGAAAATAGGTAAACACCATGCCTTTGTTTTGTTTCCTGAGTTTCAAAGAAAATGAGGCAGGAAAAGAACACTCCCTATAGAGAATATTAGAGGTTGTTTTCCAAATTGTAACACTTTTAACCTCATGAAATTGTTTTTCAAGTAGCAAACTTCACATAAAAGGTGACACATCCTTTGTGTTGTATTAAATTTGGTCATAAACATGCATTTCCACTTTAGTTTCTTGAATCAAAGGATAATAACTGACCAAATACCATAATTCACCTAAAATAGCACAAAATATTTTGTAATTATTATACTTTATACTTTATATTATACTTTATAATTATTTGTTCCTGGCATCTGACTTTTAATGATTAAATAAATGAAAAATAATCATTTTATTTTATTTATTTGTTTAGTTATTTAGTTTTCGAGGTAGTGTCTCACTGTGGCCCAGGCTGACCTGGAATTAACTATGTAGTCTCAGGGTCATCTGGAGCTCATGGCAATCCTCCTACCTCTGCCTCCAGAGTGCTGGGATTAAAGGCATGTGTCACCACACCCAACTCATTTTATTTTTAACTAAAAATAACAATGTCAAGATTTAGGAAATTTTTACCTATTAATAAATAATGAATTACAAGTTGTCTTCACAACTTGGGATTGGATTTATACAATGATGCAGGAAAGTGGGATATTCTGGGCTCTGGGTTTAGAGCCCCTCAAGCTCAAGACTCCATGTTCTGTTTGGCAAAGAACTGAAAAGCTTGCACTGAAAGTTAGAATTTAGTTACAATATAGTGGAAACAGAAGAGAAGAAACAGCAGGAAAGCTCCCAAGCTCAGAGAACTTCCTCCCTCCCCTCCAGGACTGCTAGAAGGGAGTTAAAAGTTAAAAGCAAAAATCTCTCAGTAGTGCCTCAAGTCCATTGATATGAGTTAGTTATCCAATTAGAAGGAGCCTCATTACCATGGTCAAGTGTATAGGAAGGACCCTGATTGGTTGATGCACACCTTGGAAGACAGCTGACTCGGGAAGTGCAGGCTCACAGGTACTAATCCTGGGAAAAGTTCAAGAAAAAGTTGCAGAAGTTCAGGAAGCTGCCACTGCCATGTTGGGTGAGACTGAGTCAAACTGGAGTTCTAGTGTTCTAGTGCCTCCACAGCAGAGTGATATTTTTGTGTCTGGTGGCCAGTCTCTAGCTGACTACTACCAAAAAAGAAAACAACAACAAAAAAAACAAGCTACCTTGCTCCTAGTCTGTATCCTTTGGACTGCTGCTTATGACAGATTAACATTTTCTCTGTTGTTGGCTGTCTTGAGAATAGCCTTTTATAACAGATCACCAAAAATTTTGTCCTATTCTTAAATGTTATAGGATTCACCTCTCTTAAAGATAATCATTTACTACCTGATCTCTGCTTTTTTATGTAATACTTTGTTTTGTTTTGTTTTTTGAGATAGGTTCTAGCCCAGGCTGACCTGGAATTCACTATGTAGTCTCAGGCTGGCCTCAAACTAAAGGTGATCCTCCTACCTCTGCCTCCTGAGTGCTGGGATTAAAGGCGAGCGCCACCACACCTGGCTTCTGTAATTTCTTTTTCAAAGCTTTCTGTCTTCATATGTCTATAGTCTACAGAGGAAGGCAAAGACTATGATGAGAACAATTAGTTCAGAATGTTTTGTAAGAAAAAGGTAGGTGAGAAATGGTAGTGGCTTATACTGGGAAGGAGCACTGGCAGTGAGAGTAATTGATATTTAAGATGTTGAATGATAGTTTTGTTTGTTTGTTTGTTTGTTTGTTTGTTTGTTTGTTTGTTTTTTTTTCGAGGTAGGGTCTTACTCTAGTCCAGGCTGACCTAGAATTCACTATGTAGTCTCAGAGTGGCTTTCTGTATCTATATAAATGATACATCTTTCACAAAATTTTATATATATATATATATTTAGTACTTGAAAAGGTGAAAATCAATGGAAACATCCTGGAGTCTTAGATTTCTGGAAGAGCTGTCATCCCGAGCAAAAGTGGAAGGATTTGTAGACAGGATGTGGGACATTCTATTCAGTGTAATAGTGGGAGGGAAGTAGGAAGGAAATTCGTTAATTACACTAGGGTTACATAGAATATTGTGGTTTTTTTTATTATCACATCTTAGATGTTTTGTAAGTGTTTTAATTTAATGAAATGTGGTTTAGTTGGAACTTAAAAATGAACATAGTATTCTCATTTGATTGATCCTCAATCATATAGGCCATGATTTAAAGTACCTTTTTAATACTCCATAGATATTATGGGAAAGAGGAAGTCTGGATACATGAAGACAATGTTAAACTATAAAGTTATCAAGTAAATAGTAGCCTTGTTGATGATGATGATTGTGAAGTAAATGGTGGGTCAGGTGACTTGAATACTTGAATGACTTGACTTAAATGCTCTTAAAAATAGATTATTTGAATTAGATAATTTGAATAGATTAATTGAAAGACTTCACTTGGTAACTCCCTTGCTTTGCTTAAGGAGGTAGTTTCCTATATTGTTACTTTAGACTTGGCTTGGGATGGAGAGTCATGGACCCATTTTCTAAACCTACTATTGGTTTCCCATTGTCCTAGGAGCAGAGAAAACCACTGCTGTGAGACAGAAAACCTTGACCTGGCTGTAGCCTCCGCTACCACCTTGTGCCGAGATACTGTCTCTGCTTTCTTTAGTAGATACAAAACTGTAGCCAGGCTATAGCCCTCCTAGTACCACTTTATTGTTTGCTAGTAGATATTTATTGAATAATAGGTACTTTGCAGTCTTGTCCCGTCTTTCAAACTTGTTTTTACATTGCTGTCTTCCACAGTGATGTTCCTCAAACTCACTATTTTCACAATTCACTGCTGAAGTAATTTTTGCTTATGCAGAGGTACAAGGGGGACATGGATCCCAGTTATCTAGAGCTCTGTTTCTGCTGTGTCATTCACTTTATGCCATGCTGTCCATTGTACAGGAGTATCAGAGCAAGGACGTTTCTGTTGACACCTTCTGTGTGCACATGCAGATGTGAACTTTTACATATATGGGTTTTATTAGGGGCAAGAGGGGCATGCAATCATTATTTTTCTTCTGCTGATGTAATGAAGAATTTGTTCCTGTAGGACATATTAGAACAATGTTATAATGCTTTTCAATTTAATTTGCTAGTATCACAATTAATAAAATTAGGGTCACTTGAAATGAAACTATTAACAAATTGACTAATTTACTTTAATAATGTCAATGTGTTCTCACAATTACATTTGCTTTAATTAGTGTACAAGCTATTATTTAATAGCATACTTCACACAGAAAAATGTAATGATGCAGTCTTGTCTCTATAAAAGAAATAAAGAAACTTTTAATGTCCCAAGTGATTTTGTGGAAGATCTGCAAGCTATTAAGTGATGGATGTGAAAGTAGAAATTTAGGCCAGGCATCGTGGCACACGCTTTTAATCTCAGCACTTGGGAGGCAGAGATAGGAGGATCACTGTGAGTTCGAGGCCTCCGTCAGCCTGAACTAGAGTGAGATCCTACCTCGAAGGAAAAAAAAAAAAGAAAGTAGAAATTCAGAAAGTTAAGCTTGGAGAATATAAATAAAACATTTCCTGATATTTTTCTCATTATTTTCTAATACATGTTCTTTCTTTCAATGTGTAAATACTGTGGGAAATTTTTAGTGACAGACAGGAAATATACATACTGAAAATTTTAGTAGAGTTCAGTTTCATTTTGTTTTCACTTAATACATCAGTCATATTTCAGTTTATGAATATTATAAAATCTGTTGCTCCTAGTAAATGGCCTTAACGGAGGTTTTGCAATATCAGGCCTGATATAAAAAATTCAGTTCTCAAAGGGACTTTTGTTTTATAACTATGTCTGGGCACTTGATACCTAGGAATTCACTCTTGTCAAGGATCAAGCTTTTCAGAGGACATGCCAAGCAGATTACTACTCCTATAGCTCCTTCTACCCAGCCTATACTGGTTTGAGATTAGAAGTCTTAGGGAGGGGTCCATTTCTGTTGCTCTATGTACAAAGTGAACAGAAGGAGATGCATTGTCAAGCAAGTCATAATGAGTAAAATCTGTTTTTCTTTGTAAACATGAGGGCAGGATTTATTCTCCTGAAACCAAGTGGTCACATTATGCAGCAGGGGACACATGAAATCCATATAATCCAATTTCATAATTCTAAAAATAATTTGAGAACCTTAGAGCCTACTTTGATCAATTTAATTAAGACTGCTACTTTTTAAAAAGAGAATGGGTGAAAATGAATGAGAGTGGGTATATCAGGGCCTCTTGCTACTTCAAATGAATTCCAGACTCATGCACCACTTTGTGCATCTGGCTTTACATGGGTACTTGGGAATTGAACCTGGGCCAACCCAGACCAACAGCGTTTTCAAACAAGTATCTTTAACCACTGTGCTTCCTCCCCAGCCCTACCCTCAGCTTCTCTCCTTTTTGTCCTGTTGCATCCTTGCTTGGTTGTTATTGGAGTTAACTCTACTTGTACATTCAGAGGCCTTTGTATTTATATTAAAAATAGCTTTTGATCCAAGCATGTTGGGCAGATACCTTTAATTCCAGCACTATGGAAACAGAGGCAGGAGGATTGCTGTAAGTTTGAGGCCAACCTGAGACTACATAGTGAATTCCAGGTCAGCCTGGGCCAGAGCGAGACCCTACTTTGAAAAAGCAAACCAAACAACAGTAGGAAAAAAACCCACAACAACAAAATCATTTGAAATATTTGATTAGAGAGATAGCAGACAAACTCTTAATAATGTTTTTAAGGGTACATGTCTGAGGATTGCGAAACTTCACTATGTAAGCATATATACATGTATGTACACATGCATGTACTTGTGCATGCATGCATGCATGTATGTACTTGTGCATGCCTGTATGCTCAGTGCTAGGGAATCACAATATCCTTTTGAAAAATTCCTCTTTAGCATCAGAAGCAACAAGTGAGTATGCATTGTTGATGTTCATCATTAAACATTGCTGTGGCTGTATTGTACCTTAAAATTATTAAGTGTCAATTTTGTTTATTCTAATATAACTTATGTTTCTTATGTTGATCATATTTCTAAACTAACTTGGTATTGTCTGCAGTCACCTTGTACATGGTAAAGACTTAAATATATTACCTTCTTTGATTTTGTTATGATTCAAGATTCTCAGGAATGTCATAAAGGCTCATTTTTCTTTTGCTGGTCCCTCTATGTAAATAAGCACAAAGATCCTACAGCCCTGAGTATTTCACTCTGTAAAAGGGAGCTCTAGCCTTTCATATGCCATCTTCTTGGTAGAACCCATCATTCTGTTCATAAAAGTCACCACAGGGCTGGAGATAAGGCTTAGTAGTTAAGATGCTTGCCTACAAAGCTGAAGAACCCAAGTTCCTTTCCCCAGGACCCATGTAAGCCAGATGCACAAGGTGGCACATGTGTCTGGAATTCATTTGCAGTGGCTAAAGGCCCTAATGTAGCTATTCTTTCTCTCTCTTTGGTTTTTTTGAGGTAGGGTCTTGCTCTAGCCCAGGCTTACCTGGAATTCACTATGTAGTCTCTGGGTGGCCTTGAACTCATGACAAAGCTCTTACCCCTGCCTCTGGAATGCTGAGATTAAAAGCATGTGCCACCGTCTCTCTATCTGCTCTCTATCTGTATCTGCCTCTTTCTCTCTCTAAAAACAAAACAAATAAATAAATAATATACTTTAAGAAAAAGTCACCACAGAGTGCTTGGAATCATAGTGGTTATTAATTAAATCTTGGATACAAGACTATTTTTAGAGCAAGAAAGAATTGACATGCCAGGGCCTAACCCACTGCAATTGAACTCCAGATACTTGCGCCATCTAGTGGGCATGTGCGACCTTGAGATTGCCTCACCTTTGTGCATCTGGCTTATGTGGGATCTGGAGAATCGAACATGGGTCCTTAGGCTTGACATGTAATCACTTTAACCACTAAGCCGTGTCTCCAGCAGTTTTAATTTGTTCCTGCAGTTTTAATTTTACCCACATCATAGTAAGCACTTAAGTCTTGTAATCTTTTAATTGGAATTTATCATCGGTTATCCCAATTACGACATCAAGAAATAATGTTGCAGGTATTTTTGTGATGAAATATATATTACGTGTCATTTTCTGCTTCTATCTTTAAGAATATACCCTGAATGTCTTACAAAGTAATACTAGGAGTGTAAAGGAGAGCCTTTGGTAGCCTTTGACTACCTTCTTTGAGTGTCAGTACTAACAAGCCTTTTACCTAATGAGGCCATTTTTATTTTAAAGTCATTATATTTAGCCCTTGGTATAAATACTTGATATGATTTTATTTAAACAATGTGTATTCTGTAGGTAATACTGATCTATAGACAGTATTTTTTAGTTATTCAGTGGTTAAGTGATTTAATTCACCTGTCAGACATAATCTTTTAATCCTTTATGTACATTTAATTAACTTTATGTTAAAATTAGCATCACAGTAAGTTAGTAATATGTTAAAAATAAATCATGTTAATCAAACTTCACAAAAGCAGTAAATATTTGACACATTTCTGTACATTCTACTTGTGATGATTTGGGAGTAATTAACTTGATAAATATGAACACTGTTAATAACAATAATGTGTGAGCTTATTATTTACATACACATCAATAAAACTTATTTTCACATTGCCTTTTAAAACTCAGATAGTAAAATCTATTTACAATGGAGCAAAATTAAGCAGAAATTTTGGTAATGGCTTAGACATTTAAATGTAAAGATTGGGTCTTCTGCTCGACCCAGGAAAAATGAAAGATAATTGATTTGAGCCACTTGATGTAATTGCCAAGGTAAAAGTAAGCAGGTTTCACTTAAACCCTTTGTGGGTCAAGTTCATGGAAGCAGTCCAGATCAGAAAGCTAGAGTCTAGCAGAACTGTTGTGAGAAGAAGACAGTGTGTGGAAGGATTCTAAGCAATGGGATTTAATGGTATTCTATAGAGTTCATGTATTGAAAGGTGCAGTTCTTCTATGTGATCCAATTTTAGATATATTATTATTTTAAACCTCTCTTCAAAGACCAAGAAATGCTGTCCTTACAGGCATCTAGGTAAGAGACTTTATCAATTCAGATGCAAGGTTTGAGAGGAAATAATGAAAACCCAGGAAGCATTTACATGCATGGTAATTCTTGCCATTTTAAACACATGAACACAAGCACACTCACACAGATTAGGTGTATATTCCTGCACAATCTGGCCTTTTAACAAAGAAAAATCAGGCTGTGTTTGGGCTGCCACTGGCGGAAACAAGACAGCTGAGACTTTAATGAACACCGTGTTGAGGACATAAGGCAAAGGAAGTGGGTTACAAACTACACCCTTCTGTTTAGATGCAGAGACCTCCCCAATCCTGACAATTAACTGTACTGACAAGGCAAGCCAATAGACAGAGACAGAAGGAGATCATTTGTATCAATTTGAGGAACAGAACTAGTAATGGCACAAAATGGCCAGACAAAACACTCCTTGGCTTTGAGAATATTCTTTCTCCATTATTTTCACAGAACAAATGCGTACTGTTTGTCTTTTTTGTTTGTATATAGAGATCAATGTAGTTTTTTTTTTTTTTTTTTTTTGAGAGGAAAGATTTTTCTGTACACTTAAACGAATTTTAATCTAGGTAACTTGACAGCTTTGTTTAAACACTAAATACGAGCTTCCTTTCATGAAAAACCTTTTCTAAGTATCACAATTCAGCTGAGAAAACCTGGATACATTGATGACAGAAATTGTGGCTTGAGCCAGCAGTTGTTTGTTTAAAGAGCATTTCTTCATAATTTACATACACAAGTGTTAGTCTTACAGAGCTATTTTAATTTCTCCCTATTTACTAATAATTGCTATAAGTTTAGCCCTTTGATTATAATACTATTCACTTTATTTTTAAAATAACCATAAGAAGTCTTATGCATTAAAAGTACCTATCTCAGGGAATATTTATACGTTGCTTTTAGTGTATGTGAACAAATATCAAAGTGTATTACTTCTGTTTTGATTTTAGAAAATTCTTTTCCTAAACAAAGTCTTTTTGACTGTCAGGCCAGTTGAACACTGTAGGTATATATTTACAGATCATTTACTTTTTATGTCACATTATAAAAAATGATGATTAATTTGCCAAACAATGGAATATTGAGCTATTTTAGTATAATGCTTTTTAAAGATCACAAGTTGCATAGCTGTTCTTTTGAAGACTTCATTGTTAATTTGATCTGTGTTCGTTGTGAACGTTTAAAAATTTCAAGTATGTACTTTGCTCTATTTTTGAAGTGTAATTTGGGACATTGTCTTCATATTACTTTCTCTTTCTCTTCCAAAAAGGTAAGGATATATTTTTAAATCTGCTTTAATAAGCTTTATTATTATTTAATAATAATAAAATACATTTTATTAATAAGGTGGCACACATCCCTTAATCTCAGCACTCGGGAGGCAGAGGTAGTAGGATTGCAATGAGTTCGGGACCACCCTAAGACTACAGAGTGGATTGCAGGTCAGCCTGGGCTACAGTGAGATCCTACCTTGAAAAACAAAAAAAGAATTATTTTGTTTTTAAATAAAACTTTGGGCTGGTGAGATGACTTGGTGGGGAAGAGCACTTGCTCTGCACGCATGGAGGCCTGATTTGCCAAGTTTGATTCCCAGGACCCAGGTGCACCATTGTGCGTGGTCATGCATGCCTGTAACCCTAGTCAGTCCTGTGGGAAGCAGAGGCCGGAGAAACCCTGGGGCTCGGCTCACTGGTGAGCCAGTCTGACTGATAACAGCATCTCCTCGTCCAGTGAGAGACTCCTCAAGGATACCCGCAGATGAGCAGTAGAGGAGGACAACTCGTGTTAGCTACCTCCACATGTATATGCGTTGTGTACAGCACATATGCACACAGACATACACTGTTCATACACAGCACACGCGCGCCGCACACACACACACACACACACACACACACACACACACACACTGTGTCTGACAGTGGACACGTAAGTTTTAAGTTGGGCTTTGAACTGAAAGTAGTTTTGGAAAAAAAAAAACAAAGTAGTAGTTTGGATTCCCAAAGGTATTTGGGAAGCCAGTAGAGCATGTGTAAACTAGAGCTGCGACCTGAAGAAATTGCATGCTATGTACTTTATTGTTTACTCTGAAGTACACTAAGACCAATGATAGGGGCTGGTGTGGTGGCTCAGTGAGTAAAACATTCTGCAGAGCAGGTATGGCCTGAGTTCAGCTCCCTAATTCTAATTCGCATGTTCAAGTAGATGTAGTAGCTCATAATACCAGGCTCCTGTGGCAAGATGGGAGATGGAAGCTAACAGGCCAGCTAGCCCAGTATTTATAGCAGCAAGCAATAAATTGTGACCCTGATTCAAACCAAGGTGGAAGACTGCTAACAGCATCCACGGTATGGTTGTCTTTTGACATGCCAAAAAAACGATAGTCACTATGACACTCATTTAACATTCTCAAAACCAAGAGACTGATCTAATACCACTCTTTCTGGAACCAGCCTCATTCCCACTTGAACAGATTTTTACATCTCTCCTGACATGTACATAATCTTATGAACTTATGTTACATGTTAGAGTTTAACAAGTATTACAGAAGTCAGGACACAATCATTATGTCATAGAAACTGACCCTGATACCTTTCATTGTCATATTTTTTTACCACAGTCTAATGGCAATCACTGACTTGTTCTCTGTCCTATTCATTCTTAACACCTCAAGAATATTATGTAATGGAAATAATGTGAAAGCTAACATGTTCCACTTTTGATTTTTAAAAATTTTTTAAATTATTTTATTTATTTTTGGAGAGAGACACAAAGAGAGACAGACAGAGAGGGAGAAGGAGACAGGGAATGGGCGCACCAGCAGTCTCAGCTGCTGCGAACGAAATCCAGATGTGTGTGCCCCCTTGTGGGCAAGTGCAGCATTGCGCCCTTGCATCACTTTGCATCTGGCTAAACGTGGGACCTGGAGATTGGAACCACTGGAGATTGGAACTTGGTTCTTAGGCTTAGGAGGCAGGCGCCTTAACCGCTAAACCATCTCTCCAGCCCCCACTTGTAACATGGCCAGAGGACATACATTAACAACCTCAAAAAGTAATTTAGGGTATAATAATTATATGTTGAATGACTTCTTTTGCCATCTAAGGATTATCATTAAACCTTTTTTATAGAATACAGTTGTTAGACATAGCCATTAGCCAAGGTCCAGAGAGATGGACATTTTCGTACAGTTTTGGTAGGAATATAAATTGGTATAATCCTTCTGATGACAATAGTTATCAGAAGTCTTAATGTGTCCTCACCCATTAACCCTTGAATTTAATTTATTTTCTCTTTTTGCAAGCCTATGGCTGTCTTACAACTTTATGTTCACTGTCAGTGATGTATTAAGATAGAGTTAAGTGATAACTAGTTGGCTAAAAGTCCTCAGTTATTTGAAAATTCATCTATGTTTTCTGAAATGCTTCTTTATATTGCCTTAGGTTTGTGTTGTTATTCATATTTTAAATTTATTTATTTATTTATTTATTTATTTATTTATTTATTTATTTATTTTTGAGAGAGAGAGAGAATGGGTGCACCAGGGCCTTTAGCTACTGCAAATGAACTGCAGACACATGTGCCCCCTTGTGCACATTTGGGACTTTGCATGCTTGTGTCACTGTGTGCCTGGCTTACGTGGGACCTGGAGATTCAAACAGGAATTCTTAGTCTGCTCAGGTAGGCACCTTAACTCATAAACCATCTCTCTAGCTTTTGTTTCTTTTAAATTTCAGCTTTTTTCCCCTTATAGAGAGAAAACTGATTCCACTGTTCCCATATCACTAACATTGCCCACACTTATGGCATAGAACTTTATTTCTAATAGATTATCTGTGGTTCGTTTTACAAAGATTAAATAGGAATCATGGTATAATTTACCCCCTTTGCACAAAGAAAACAAAAGAGATGATGTAATTTTCCAAGGACAAATATAAACTCATATTATGATGAACTTTTTGCTCAGTGTTAAAACTTGGAATCTGTATTGATGAATACATAGTTAGGTTCTAGAATGATATTTGCCAGTGGAATTTTGTCCATTCTGCATAACAAATTGGTAAATAAAAAACAGTAATCTTTAAAAGGATAACTGACTGGGTGTGTCCACATTCAGTACATTAAAACGTGTCCTGTTTGAAAGCTTGTCTGCTTCTCTCTCAATTTTATGTCAATCTCCTTGTTGCCAAATAGGTTCTTTAAGAGGAAAACTCCACGTTTAAAAGTTAGTTATGTTGTGAGAAGAAGGCTTAGAATGCCATCTTCCCCTTTCTGGAGCACTGCTACAATGTTTACCAGCATTATGTATTTTAAGCTGGTTCCAGAGAAACTGTCTCTGGGAAGATGACAAAGAATGCAAAGGGGGATTCCTCTCACACATTTGCTTCATGTTACTTAGAAAAACTATGCTTTTGTATAGTTCTAAATGAAAGCTAGTTTTATTAAATAAAAAGGCCAGTATTTATCCACTAATAAGTATTTCTATGTTTACTTAGGTAAATTATCACCAAATTTGACTTACTGTCTCAGAGCCAGAACAGATGTTTAATTTAATGGAAAAGAGAAAAAAAACATGTTGACCATAGGGCCACCTCCAAATTTTAGTTTTGTAGAAATATACAAGGGTTCCAAAACTTCTTTCCTATCATTTGCAAATTCTATACATGTATATATTTCACTTTTTAACTTTTTAAACATAGTTAAAATAAATGCGTAATGAATGAGTGCTGAAGCATTCTGACAGTGTTCTGTCTTACAGGTTTGTGTTTGAATTCATATACCTACATTAATGCCCTAAAATTTTCATCCTCCAGCAAAAGCACACATGTAGTGTATTGTATATGGGACACAAAAACACACATGTAGTATGTAGTATATTGGAAACTTGCAGTTGCTCAAAATTAAACTTTTTTGATGTAACTTCTGAGTATTCCAATATGCTTTTCAAGATACTGACACTTAAGAATAGTAACCAAAACGGAGGGATTGCTTAGTGGTTAAGGTGCTTGCTTGCAAAGCCTAATGATATGTTTTCAATTCCCCAGTGCCCACGTAAAGCCAGATGCTCAGAGTGGCATATGCAACTGGATTCATTTGAGGTGGCTGGAGGCCCTGGCACATGCATTCTGTATGTCTGCCTCTTTTTGTCTCTCTGCTTGCAGATTAAAAAAAAATTAAAAAGAATATTAACCAACATGTTGGTCTATTCTTGCTTTGTGTGTCTTAATTCATTTTTTCTTCTTTGCTCTTGGTCAGTATTACAGATTTTAATTGATAGGATTGGCGGTGTGTGTTTTTTTTTTTTTTTTTTCTCTTCATTTCATTGCAGCTCAACTGAGACAACTAAGTGTGTGGATCGTGATGCTCCAATGATTCTACCATACAAGATGATGATGCTAATACTCATATTTATATTGACTTGAGCTGTCAGGTCTCCAATATGAGCTTTTACAGTTCCAGTTTGGTTACTAATGAAGAGACAAGTATGTGCTTATTTCCTTCAGATGTGGGTACTCATTGGCTGATTCTTCAGGAGCTATGTATCAAATGCCGACTCTTCTACACTCTGTAGGGATGTTCGGAATACAGGTGCACTCTCGGAAGAAACTTAAAATCCCAGTGAAAGACTAACAATAAACCAGATTAATAAGTAGCATGTAGTGTGTTTCCTAGTGATAGGTGCTATGGAGAAAAATAATGCATAGAAGAAGGGAAGGAGGCAAATGAATTTGGTTACAGTTTGAGTGAGACAAAGAAGAAAGGCTTCATTTGGGAAGTGTGTAGCAGGAAAGGCCTCCCTGGTGCAGTAAAATTTTTCAGAGTATTTCAGTGCTGGATTGGTGCTGAATTTTAATATTACAACTATATGACATTGATAAGTATGTGTAAAAACACCTAATGTCCTATAGTGGGCACCACCATTTGTTAGTGTCCCTGTTAGTATACTTTAGTGTATATGCATTATAAAGGGTAATTTTATTGCATCATGTGTTGATAGCACTAGGGCATGACCTCTGTCATATCACCTATGTATGATTTTGTATCTATGCCAGAAAAGAAACAACTTCAATGTTTTTATACACGTAGGTTCTATTGCACCAAAATACATTTAAAATGCATAATTTCAACTTGTTTTGATTTTTATAAACAATGTTAGTATAATGCCATTTGTCAGCTTCACTCCATCATTTCCAACTGCTCAGAAATGGTGAAATTAGTCATTCCATTCACAATTTTATACCTTTAATTTTTTTCTCTGAAACCTCTTAAGCTTATTGCCTAGCCAGTATTTTTATTAGTAGAGCATCAGACCAAAAAAGATAAATATTGATGCCATTTCATTGATTTCCTATATTTTAATACTATCAAAGTACTTACAAAAGTGTCTAAAGGACAGAATTCATTGCTTTTTTCAGTATAGATGGAGAATGAGAATAACACCTACACCGCATTTCCCTGTGGATGTACTTGTCAGGCAGTGGATTCCATGAACCATCTCCCCTAAAGAAGTTGCAAAAATTAATATTTTTAATTCAGATTTCTTCCAGGAGTATACAATTTGTCATTTTAAGGGCCTTGTGATATTATTCCATTGGCTTTGTAATCATGTGTCCATCATTGCAACGCTTATACAACACCATTTGGATTTATATTTAGAATATACTGCAGCATATTTTTCACTACCAGAAAGTGTTAGTGATGACTCTTTGATGCCAGTGTTAAATTGTCATCTCCTGCTCTTTTTGTATAGTTTTCTTTATTAAAAACTGGAAGTAAACAGTATGTGTATTTAATACTTTCTGATAGAATGATTGCAGAATTAGTTACCATTACCAAATTTATGTGCCTTATGAAGGAATCTTACCTAAAGTAATTATTTTTAACAAATATTTTTATTTTTTATTTGCAAGCAGCGAGAGACAGAAAGGTAGAGAAAATGGGCATGCTAGGGCCTGTAGCTGCTGCAGACAAACTCCATGTGTCACTTTGAGCATCTGGTTTTACATGGGTGCTGGAGAATTGAATCCTGGTTCTTAAGCTTTGCAGGCAAGTGCCTTAACTGCTAAGGTATCTCTTTGGCCCTAACATAATACTTTTTCAAATTTTAAAAAAATTTTATTTATGTATTTGAGAGGGGGGAGAATGGGCATGCCAGGGCCTTTAACCACTGCAAATAGACTCCAGATGCATGTGCCACCTTGTGCATCTGGCTTACGTGCTTCCTGGAGAATCAAATCTGGGTCCTTTGGCTTTGCAGGCAAGTACTTTAACCACTAAGCCATCTCTCCAGCCCCCTAAAGTACTTTTTTATGTGACTTGAAGAAAATAGCTTGGCTTGTTAGGTATTTTAGAGCAATCTAAGAAAGGTCTGTGAGACCTGGCTGAGGGGAAAACCATGCTGAAATTTAAATAATGTAATAGAATGAATGAATGAACAAATGAACAATCAAAGGAACATTTCCTTCAGTGGAAGTTAAAGAAGATCAAAGTTAGACTAATATGGCAGACTGTGAAACTGAGATTCACTTTGAGAGTGAGGGGAATAAAGACTGAAGCAGCACACAGTTTACTCTCTAGCTGAATGTAGAGGAAGGAATAACATAGTTGAAAATGAGATGATTAGCCACAGGGTCTACATAAAACACTCATTCTGTTTTGTAGTTTACTGTTGCTGCACAGTAAGTTCTATATCCTTATCAAAATTAAAGAGCAAGTTGTGTTTGGGAGAACAGGTCATCGTAACTCACTGACATGAGGCCACATAACTGAATAATGTCTTCCTTCAGTGAAATACATCAAATGAGATCAACAATTATGACTCATAAACATGCCTCGCAGGCATAAAACAGCAGGGAATTAGCATGTGAGGCTGATAAATATGCATGTAAATAAGCTCCCAAAGGAATAACATGGGTTTGATTGATAGGTTTAGAATTGGAACATATGTAAACCCCTTTATTCCTCATTCTGGTGTAGCTAAGTACGGATGCGTTTTACTTGTTAAAAAGTTTCAATAACTTTGTAAATCTTAATGCCACATCTGTTTTTTTTTTTTCCTTGTGCATGTCACTTGCAAGATTAATTGAATTGTCTACAGGCAGGATGGTCTACACATAAAGTAAATAGTTGAACATGTGAATGGTGTCTATGCATGTGAGGCTAAAAGTGGAGCAAGAATCTTTGGGGAATTCCTGTTTTGATATTTTAAGTTGATATATACTTATGAAACTTTTAAAATGTGTATTTATTTGAGATAGAGGATATTGGTGTTCTAGGGTCTCTAGCGACTGCAAACGAACTCCAGACGTATGTGCCATCATGTGCATCTGGCTAACGTGGATTCTAGGGGGTCAAACACAGGTCCTTAGGCTTTGCAAGCAAGTGCTTTAAATGCTAAGCCATCCATCTCTCCATCCCTTACTTATGAATTTTTTGATAGAATGATGCAACTTTAGATGTCTCTGTCTTTAGTCACGCTGAAAGTCCTCTTGTTGTACATAATAGTCCTTCAGACTGATAATGATGTGACTTCCGATGACTGGCTTTCAGTAACTCTGAATGTCCCCTTGTCATATATGTTAGCCCCTCACAGTGATAATGGTGTGCTCTTAGTAATGCTGCATGTCCTCTTTACATGTTAGCCCTTCACAATGCAGAATATTTTCCTGTTGTACTCAGGTTCACATTGCTGGTAGAAATCACCTGCCCAATAGCAGCTTTGGAGGCAAAAGGGTTATTTTGACTTACAGACTCGAGGGGCAGCTCCATCATGGCAGGCGAAAATGATGGAATGAGCAGAGGGTGGATATCACCCTCTGGTCATCATAAGGTGGACCATAGCAACAGGAGAGTGTGCCCAAACACTGGGATGGGGAAACTGGCTATAACACTCATAAGCCTGACCCCAACAATACACTGCCTCCTTCAGGCTTTAATTTCCACTTGCCATCAGCTGGGAACCTAGCATCCAGAAGACCTGAATTTATGGGGGACATCTGAATCAAATCACCACACTTCCTTTCTGGGTTCTTATTACTGTTGTGATAGTCCATAGCTAAAATATGTCTTTAAATTATTTTGTCTGCCGGGTATGGTGGTGCATGCCTTTAAATCCCAGGTCTCAGGAGGTAGAGATAGGAGGATCGTCGTGAGTTTGAGGCAACTCTGAGAATACATAGTTAATTCCAGGTCAACCTTGGCCAGAGTGAGCCCCTACCTTGAAAAAAGAAAAAAGAAAAAAAGAAATAAATTATTTTGTCTGTTTCATATACTTTGGCTTATTTTGGTTCTGCCCATTTAGTATTCATGGGCTGTTTGGGGAATAAATAGTTCCCAAAATGCTTTAGGAACTATTTATTCCTCCCATCAGGTTCATTTCAAGTAAATGGAAGAAGAAAAGTGGATTTTGATTTCCTGGTGCAGAGACCTAAGCATTATTGCTATGACGTGTTGAGAGATTTGCTAAGTGAAAGCATTTGGAACCATCAGTGTCCAGTTCTGTAAGGGGATTGCTTTTCAGTCTTTTTAGTAATGAACTAAGAGATTGAGAGCAAGATTAGTGTAATAAGAGTTACTTTGAGGCTGGAGAGATGGCTTAGTGGCTAAATGCTTGCCTATGAAGCCTAAAGACTCCAGTTCAAGGCTCAATTCTTCAGGACCCACGTAAGCCAGATGCACAGTGGGGCACATGCATCTGGAGTTCATTTGCAGCGGCTCCACCTGCCTATTTCTGTATCTCTGTCTCTCAAATAAATAAATAAAAACAAAATATTTTTTTTAAAAAAAGAGTTACTTTGCTGCAATTTTCTTTTTAGCAGTTTGAGTTATTCATGGTGAACCATAGTATGTTAATATTAAATGGAAAGCTCTAGGAATCAACAACTTATATGTTGTAAATTGTTCTCTTCTAAGCAGTGTGACACACTATTGAGATCTCTCATTCTGGTCTGCACTGCATATCTTTATTGTGTATGCTGCCCATTTTTTAGGCTACTGGTAGATGTCTTGTTTATCAGACATCACAGTGTTGCAGTGTTTTTGTTCAATTAACCCTTATTGTACTTTTTAATGATTCAAAGCATAAAGTGATGCTGGAAGTTTGGATATGGCCAAGAGGAGTTGTAAAATGCTTCCTTTCGGGGAGTTCCTGACTTAATAAGAAAATTATATGTTGGGATTGCTAAAATCTATGGTAAGAGAGGGTCTTTTATCTGAAATTATGAAGGAAGAAGAAACTTATGCTAGTTTTATTGTGATACCTTAAACTGCAAAGGTGATGACTAGAGTTCATGATGAGTACTTGGTTAACATGAAAGGGTGTTAAATTTGTAGGTTGACAGCATAAATATAAAAAATATTTTTAAGTGATACTACTGTATTGTCACAAAAAGTGTCAAGATATAGTACGATACCAGCAAAGGATCCATTTAAACACATGACTAGAATCCAATTTTTATAATCGCTTGGTGATTACACACCTACAATGGATTTGGATTAAAAAAGAAATATAACTGAAGAGGTTGGGTGTTTCAATGAAGAACCTTCTATCACCTTTCTATTGGATTCCAAAAGTTGATTAAAGGAAAAATAATACCCTGCCCCCAAAGCAGGTTTTCAGTTGGGATGAACTCAAGCTCTAAAGAAGAGCCTTCATGGAAACAATAACTGCCCATTATTATGTTCTTCTGGAATGTTTTGATAGATTATGTCAAGTATCAAGGGTCCATAATTATTGATATCAATTGCTCCTAACATCTAACCATCACTATTGCAATGGCCTGATAATCCCAGATCATTCAAAGCAAGTGACCCTCCTCCTAATTTATCATCAAAAGGTTAGTAGTAGCTGCTGCAATGTAACAGTGCCTGGCCTTTATATTTATGTTGTCATCTCATCCTGTAGGTCAGTAGTAGTAGTGTGCTGTGAGTTAATAGTGCCTTACCTTTCACTTTGTATCACCTCATCTTTGTTTAGGCATTGCATCATCTCAAATTATCAAAGAAGACTGAGTATATTGCAATAAGATATTTGAGAGAAAGCAAACAAGAGCGAGCTCATATCTATGTGACTCTTATTGCAGTATATTGTCTTAATCTCTTTCATTTTTAATTCATAATGTCCTTTGTGGGTTATTTAATAATTGAACCTTGTCATATATCTGTATGTGTAAGATGAAACACAAGTTTAGGATTTGATTTGACCCATGGGATCTGGGGGATTGCCCTGCAGATAAAAGGGAGACTACTGTGCCATGAAAAGGCCTGTGCTTGCTAAGGAATGTCTTTGGTTTGTGAGATTGGGTCAAATTGCATGTATATCAGTTAATTTCTTGTTGTTGGGACAAAATACCTGACCAGAAGCAGCATACAGAAGCAGTGAGTTTAATTTGGCTTACATTTACCAATGGTAGTCAGTCATGGAGGGTTAAGTTTGGCAGGAGCAGGAAGCCAGTGTCACATCATCACATCAAGGAGAGCAGCGAGTGCTGCTGCCCAGTGAGGCTCTCTCCTGCTCACACCATTCAGCATCCCCACGGATGGAATGGTGCAGCCCACAAATAAAGTGGGTCCTCCCACTTTAATTATTCTAATGAAGCTAATTCCTCACAGGTTTGCACAGAGGCTCATTTAAACTATATAATCCCTCACAGGTGGCTCTAGGTCCTGTCTGGTTGACAGTCAACATAAACCACCATGCCTACATCCATTATTCTGCAGGTCAGCGTTGCTCATCACTGAACACTGAAGTATTCAGAGTTCATAGCTGTGTTCTAGGTACTATGAATATATCAGTGCACAAGACACAGAAATTCTCTGCTCTAATGTACTTTAGGTTGAAACAAAATCAAGTCATATAGTAAAAAATTGTATAGGCCTTAGAAAGTGATAGTTGCTTTAGTAAATAGAAACAGTGTTGCAGTTGATAATTATAAGTTTGAGTTTAGAAGCTGTATTATAAATATCTGGTAGATCTTATTGAAAACAAAGCGAGATTTCATGGTGAAGAATGATTGAACCATTTGTCAGGGCTTTTCCACTTAAAGAAATAGCAAGTGCAAAACTCCTAGATGTAGAGCTGCCACAGGATATAAGTTCAGTAATTGTCTTTTCTGTTCAAGCCTTCAATGATTGCTTGGCTGTGACTATTCCTAAATATCTCTATACTTGATCCAGATTGACTGAATCTCCACCTTCTTGCTACTGTGTACTGCTTACCTTTTAAACATTCTTTCCTTTGTAATGGGGGAAATTGGGGGTATTGGGTGCTTCCTGGAACCCCAAGCCCTGAGTTCATATCTGCAAACTAACCAAAGAATTGGCAATTCCAGATTCAAGAGGATGATTTTTAACATACCACATTTTATTCAGATTTTGCAAAGGGGTGTGGAAAGGGGAAGGCTGGGAGATAAGGAAATAAAGTGGAAGAAGAGAAATATACCATGTGGACCACAAAAGTCCATGTGAGCTCAGGAGTCCATGTGACCAGATAGGGATCTGGGAAAAAATGTGTGGAAAGAAAAAGAAAAGAAAGTTCAAGGAGCTGCTGCCATGTGGGGATCTGGGAGATAAAGAACCCATGTGGAGAATTAGGGCTACTGGGCCCTCCTGGCTGGGCCTAGCCTGGCCAAGCCAGCCCAGGTAAAAACACCCACAGCTGGAAGTTCCCAAATGATCAGAGAGAGCGAGAGTCTGCCCTCCCTTTGCAAAAGGTATGTATAACCTTAGGGTGATGGGCTTTCTTTTTGGCCCAGGTGAGCCAGAGGACCAGCTGATGGTTAGGACTAGGGGCTGTCTCAGGAAGAGATAACTTCTGACACAGAGTTCTGGGGGCTGGACTTGATTAACCACAATGTTTAAATTCTATGAAAGACCTCCCTCCCAAGGAGGGGTCCTGACTGTTTGTGGAAAAACAGTTCTTTGGAACTAGGCAAGAGATAAGAAAAAATTTCCTGTCCTTTTTATCATCAGGTACCTAGTTACCCTAACTCTACCCCCTTTACCTTTATGTGATTTTTACAAATTTGTGTGATGATGTATATGATTGCACCCATGTTACAGCATGTTCGAGAAAGAGTTTCAGGAGAACATAGCTTTAGCTAGTGGGTATAGAATCCAGGTTAGGGAAGTAAGGAAATCAGGGATATCCGTTTGAAGATCAGTCCAAAGTCCACAGAGTGGAGCTCATGAATAGGGAGCAGTACTTGATTCCCTGATTTCCACCATTCCCAATGTACTTGGAAGCACAGAAGGGTATTCTATTGTGGGACAGGTATGCCATGGTAACTAGGAAACTGCTGTGTAGTGGGAGCTTTTACATGTTCTATATTACAATGGTTTGCCACACCATTGCGATGCAGCAAAGATGCAGAAGACCAGGCTGTCCCAGTAAGAAAGCATGAGCTTCTTGAAGCAGTTTTGACTGTATGAAGGTTAGATAGTTCACATTCTGATGAGCTGGCCCCTCTGACTGGATTGTGTTCCTTGCTGGTGTGGGAAAGCAAAGGCTTTCAAATAAGGTCATGCAAATTATGCCAAATTGAATATTAATGCATTTATTTGGGAATGTGAGTATATCCAAGGAGACAAAAGAAGACACAGATTTTTGAGGGTAAAATGCAAGGGGTATGTGAGTTATTGTGAAAGCACTGTTTTCGGACCAGCAGTAGAGTTTGCAGTTGGTTGATAGCTGTTGGGTGCATAATCTCACACTTACTTTTGATGTAAAGTTGTGGGTTGCCTTTGGGCAAGGTTCTGGTATTCTCTTAGTATCATATGTAGATTCATGAGATCCCCTTTGTAACCTCTCAACTTGTTTTTTATTGGTAATATTTGATGATTTGATGCTGACATTTCTCACAGTTGGTAGTTACATCGTATAAAGCAGGGCTCTGCCAACATTCTTGAAATTGTGTTAGTCTCAAAGCTGGAGGGGAACTTTGGACTTAAATACACTGAGTGCCAGCTGAGAATTTCTTGTCATGGAAAGCTGATGGTGGCTAATGAAGCCATCTTAAATAATGATGAATACAAGGTGATCCATGGTAGGCTGGGAAGAGAATTGTAATAAGTATTGATTTCATAGACTTTATAGCACGCTTTCCTATACAGATTATTCTGAAAATGGAAATTATGAGTGGTGGTTATTAATGACATTTTAGACATTTTCCTGTACAGATGATTCTGTAAATAGAAATTTTCATGGAAATGAATATTAAATATAGTTTCCTTTTCTAGGTTACCCTATGAGTGAAACAAGCTTACTTGCTAGAATGTCTTAGGACCACAGTTGTATAAAAATTAGATAAATAAATTGTTTTACAAAAGAGCATTTGGGACCCATGGTTCCCTTACTTGTAGTGTATACTTCAGGATCCCCAGCATCAGGTGCATAACCTAAATAGTTACCTTCAAATGAATGAAAGACACAGACTAAGCAAATAGGGTTAGCACTGTGGGTTGCAGTATTTTTTGGTTAAATTACAGTTTTAAAAAACACCATTTCTTGCTGGGCGTGGTGGCACACGCCTTTAATGCCAGCACTAGGGAGGCAGAGGTAGGAGGATCACTGTGAGTCCGAGGCCACCCTGAGACTACATAGTGAATTCTAGATCAGCCTGGACCAGAGTGAAATCCTACCTCAAACAAAACAAAACAAAACAAAACAAAACAAAACATACCATATCTCATAAATAAGTATTTTTGGCATTAATTTCAAGAACAAGTAACCCAATGTATTCTTGTGGAGAAATCATAAATCTTAGTAAAAGTTACTATTTAATATTACTTTTGGAGGGTATGTGTAATGTGTGTGATATGCATGCATGTGTGTGCTGTGTAAAATGTATGTGTCTTACACACATGTGTGTGTATGTGTGCAGATGCTCCTGACCTGTGTCCACAAATCCACAGTCCAGAGGGGAACATAAGGGGTTCTCTTCTGTCACTCTAACCCTTTATTTCCTTGAGAAAATGTCTCACTTAACCTGCGGTTCATAGGTTTTTTCAAACAGATTGTCTGACCAGAAAGCCCCAGCCATCCTCCTGTTCACCCCTCAGTGCTGGAGTGATAGGTGTTTGTAGCTGTACCTGGCTTTTTACGCAACTGCTAGGATATAAACCAAGTCCTCATGCTTGCAGAGTAAGTGACTTTACCCACTGAACATCTCCCTAGAACCCTTGTTAAATATTTTTTGAAGGAAAATTTTACTCATAAACATTATTATTATTAACAATTCTGTTGTCTTAATTCATGTAAGTTTTTGTGTCTATACCATTGTGGTTTCTTACATCCGATAGAGGCTGTGTGTGTGTGTGTGTGTGTGTGTGTGTGTGTGTGTGTGTAAGGGAAGTGAGATTGAACCTGGTCTCTGTTGCTGCTTCCCCAGTAGTAGGAAGGTCCACACCTAGGAGTGGCTGAGCAGGACTAGCCGACGCTAGATTTATAACTAGCCTTTTGCTTGGTAAAGTCGGAGAGGTTTTGAAAAATTCAGCGTAAGGCCAGACTCAGGAGAACAGTGAAGCACACTTCTTAGTTTACATTTCATGCATAGTTTAAAAAAAAAAAAAAGACATTTAAAATATCACATTAGGGCTGGAGAGATGGCTTTGTGATTAAGATGCTTGCCTGTGAAGCTTAAGGACCCATGTTTGATGCTCCAGATCCCATGTTAGCCAGACACACACAGGTGAGGCCAGTGCAAGATCGCACATGTGTCTGGAGTTTGATTGTAGTGGCTGAGGCCTTGGCATGCCAGGTGTCTCTCTCTTTCTCTCTCTGTCTCTCAAACTGTCTCTAAAAAAAAAGTCACATTAAATTTGTAGGGATGGGATGGAGAGATAGCTCAGTGGTTAAGGTGCTTATTTACAAAGCCCGATGGCCATGTAAAGCTAGATGCACAAAGTGACACATATGTCTGGAGTTCATTTTCTCCATCCCTCCCTTTCTCCCTCCCCCCCGTCTGTCCTTGCAAATAAATACATAAAAATAATTTTAAAATTTTGTAGGGAGAAGGGCTGTGGATGTACTTCAGTGGTAGTTTGCTTCACTGGCATGTGTTTAAGGTTTGATCCTTAGCACACATTCAAAAAATGAATCCTGAGGATTTTATATTTTTGTGTATATGTTTGCATATGTATATCATGTTCATATGCATTAGGGCCCATATGTATGGGGTGCATGGATATATGTGTGCCTGCATATGGAGGCCAGAGGCCAACCTTGGGTTTCTTGCTTTATTGTTTTCCACCTTATTTCTGAGACAGGATCTCACCAAATGTGACAAGTAGCATTTCAGCTAGCCAGCAACCCCATGGGTCCTCCTGTCTCTGACTTTCCAGAAATGGGAACATATGTGTATGCTGTTGTGGCCGGCTTTTAAATAGGTGCTGGAGATCTGAACTTGGGTCGTCATGCTTATGTAGCAGGCATATGATCAACTTAAGTACCTTCCCAAGCCTTGAACACTGATGGCTTTCTAAAAGACAAAGAGTGACTGGGCATGGTGGTGTGCACTTAGAAGGACCATCATGTGAGGCCGTCCCTGGTTATAGGGAAGCACTATCTCAGGCAAAACTAAAACTAAACCCCCCCAAAAAAAAAAGTCATAGTAGGTCTTTTTATTCTTTTTAAAAATATTGTTGATTTATTTTGTTTTGTTTTAAAGTATAGTTGAAGTTGAAGTTGACAGCAAAGATTTTAATGTAGTTGTAGGCAAGGACATTAAGAGAGGGGAGAAAGGAGGAAGAAGAGAAGTACTCAGCGTGGAGCTTAGTGTGGTCTGGC
Organism: Orientallactaga sibirica; assembly: GCA_036365145.1. Classification (NCBI taxonomy): domain Eukaryota; kingdom Metazoa; phylum Chordata; class Mammalia; order Rodentia; family Dipodidae; genus Orientallactaga; species Orientallactaga sibirica. Next base: position 1,850,781 of record JAEOAD010002038.1, on the reverse strand, counting down.
TTCTCAGAAAAGAGCTGCGGTGTTCTTAGGGTTTGGGGAAATGGTTCAGTACTAACTTTCAAAGCCTGATAGCCTGGGTTTAGTTCCCCATCCACCCATGTAAATACACACAAACTCTCACAAATAAACTTTTAAAAAGAAAACAAAGATTGTTAGAGTCACAAGTTGGGGCATTATGCACAGAGACTGGGGCCTACCCTCCAGAACTCTTGACTACCCCCACAATGCATGACCCACATTCCCCATTGATGAGGGTCCCTTTGAAAGAGGGAGGACAGGGAGGAGGACAATGGAACCAATACTATAAATGTAAAATCAGAATAATATAAATAAAAAATATATATATATAAAAGAAAACAAAAATAATGTCAGCGATTTCAAAATTCACTTCCACAATTCATTCTTCTTCATTTGTGTTTCATTATAGACTTTCAAATTTAACTAAGGAAAAAGTTCCAGTTCTCAAATTTTACAGCAACTTAATTTTGTCATTAAAGATGGACCAAGTGAGTTATTTGGATAAAAATTAAACTAAATGCATAATTACTAAAAAAAAAAAAATCCTAAACAATGAAAGAAAGATTTTGAGAAAAGTGTTTACAGCACCAAATTCTAAGGTTTCTCCTCCCTGTAGGAGCTTCTTTCTTAGTGTGCTGACTCTGTAGAAGAAACACGAGGGGGCTCTTTACAGGCAAATTCTTAGTCTCTAGCTAGTAGATGAATATCTTCTGACCAAACTTCACTTCCTGACCAGTAAACTAGACAACATCCGGTAGTAAGGGAAGAGGAAGTGAACAGGGTGATAATTTTAGGAAGGCAGGGTGGGAGGGAGGGAGGGAGGAATAGAAGGTAGATAGAAGGATATTGCCTTAGATGTATTTTTTTCCACCGTGGTTGAGTTTCAGGAACCTCTTGTAAAGATATTCCTTGTATTTGGTTTTCTCTCCTGTTTTCCCAACATTATTTATTCTCTGAAAACAGAGGCTGTGTATTTCATCTCTGAATTCTCTAAGGGACTTAGCAGAAGCTCACTACCTTTCAGCTAATTGAATCAGATGTTTTCATTATCAAACATGTTTATAGCAAGGCGGTAGCATTTCATTATGGCATCTGAGAATGCTGGCTTCTATTTTCACTGAGATGTGGCCTTCCATAGCTGTGGACTGTTACCAAACCAGGGCAGCTTTGCCTGCCAACAATGTACCAATCACAGAGATAAAATAGATTTGAAAGAGAGATTATTTTCAAGGCAGCCAAGTGTGGGGGCGAGAGACCCAAGTCTCAGATTCACCCCTCTAGGATGAAGATTAGTGGTATTTGTGGGATGAAGAATCTGGTGATTTCTTGCTTCTGGAAGGGTGATTGTAGGTGGAATGATGAGTGTGTCGTGTGGTGAGATGAGGAGAGGTGAGCACCTCTAGCAGAAAGCTCTAGAGGAAGAGAGACAAATAGAGAGAGAATGGATGTATCAGGGACTCCAGCCACTGCAAACAAACTCCAGATGTATGCACCACTTTGTGCATTTGGCTTTACTTGGTATTGAACCCGGGTCGTAAGGCTTTACAGACAAGCACCTTAACTGGCAAGCCATCTCTCCGGTCCTAGAGAGGATTTTTTAAAAATAATTTTAAAATATTTATTTATTTATTTATTTATTTATTTATTTATTTGACAGAAAGAGGGAGAGGGTACACCAGGGCCTCCAGCACTGCAAACCAACTCCAGATGTGTGTGCCCCTTTATGCATCTACCTAACGTGGGTCCTGGGGAATCGAACCTGGATCCTTTGGCTTTGCAGGCAAATGCCTTAACTGCTAAGCCATCTCTCCAGCCCAGGATTTTTAAGGGTCTAATTTCCATTGAAAGAGAAAGGAGTCAAGTGAAAGTCAAGAGAAATTTATATAACTGAAACATATATGCAGTAAAGGAGAATGAGAATAAGCTATCAAAATGTGTCCCTCCTTCCTCAAGATAAGAGAAAAACAAGAATATGCATGAATGCTTGAAGCTGAAGCAGTGAGGCAGCTTTGGTGCTGTCTTGGCATGGAAAGGGAGCATTTAGCAGGGGAAATGAGTAACTCATCTCTGGTTTTTGCTTCTGTTAAAAAAGAGTGACTAATACAGAGTAGAAACTTGTGAACTGTTGTGCGAATCACCACAGCTGCAAGTGGAAGTGAGATTGCACAAAATCCTGGGCCTCACTGGTAGGCCTCATCTCCCTTCTGCAATGAGGTCAGGAACTATGGTTAGGCAGAGTTTTGTTTTAGGGGTGGGCCAGGAGGAAGTTCCTGAGGTACCCATGTTACTGTTGGTTCTTTACAACTGACTGATTCTGCCTTCATTATTACTTTGACATTTTGTTAAGCATGGATCTTTAGTGTCGATTGCTTTTTTAAAAATACTGCATTACAATATTTATGTCCTCCTACTGATGTTTTGAACAAGAGTAAGAAGCTAGCATGCCAGTCATGACTTGTTGAGCAAACTTTGAAGTCTCCTAGAGCTGATGGCTAACTTGGACAACTATGTATTCTTAGAGAATGGAAGCTTGAGAAGATGGACCACCATATCCAAGGCCATGGAGCTCAGAAATAGGCAAATGGAGGCCAGCAAGTGAGAGTGACAGCCTATACTTTGTCTTCTACTGTCAAAATGTAAAAACAGGGATGTGAAGTTAGGTGTTATGCCCAACTTGTCACCTACTTAGCGGCCTGGTTCATTTAGAAGTGCGGTTCCCAGTAACGTGGCTGAGGTAAAAGAAAGTAAGCCATGCCACACTGAAATAGGACAATTAAGGACAAGAAGTAGGCAAGACGGTCTTTGTTGTTCTCTGTGGACTGACAAGCAGGAGAGCCTAGGCAAGCATTCCGCTTTGTTCAGAGCCGTAGGAACTGCTACTATTAGAAATTTGGCCAAGAATCTTTTTAATTTTTTAAAATTTTTTACAAATATTTATTTTAGAGAGAGAGACAGAGAGAATTGGGGCAGATTGAGAACAGAACAGATAGAGAGGGCCTCTAGCCACTGCACACAAACTCTAGATGCATGTATTACCTTGTACAACTAGCTTTACTTGGGTACTGGACAATCAAACATGGGTCCTTAGGCTTTGAGGCAAATGCTTTAACTGCTGAGCCATCTCTCCAGCCCCTCCCCCAAGATTCTTACGATCTCAACAATATAAATCCTGACAAGTAGGTAATGAAGGAAATCAGGATAGTTCACCACCACCATCCTCTTCTCCACCATTTTATTAAGAAAAACAGGGCTGGAGAGATGGCTTAGCAGTTGAGGCACTTGCCTGCAAAACCAAAGGACCCAGGTTTGATTTCTCAGGACCCTCGTAAGCCAGATGCATAAGGGGGCACACACATCTGGAGTTCGTTTGCAATGGTTGGAGGCTCTGAAACACCCATTCTCATTCTCTCTCTCTCTCTCCTCTCCTATTTCTGTATCTGTCTCTCAAATAAATAAAATATTTAAAAAAAAAAAGAAAAACAGTTGCCTCCTCTTTCAAAAATGACCAGTTGGGAGGGGCTTGAGAGATGGCTTAGCTGTTAAGACGCTTGCCTGCAAAGCCTAAGGACCTAGGTTCAACTCTCCAGAACCCATATAAGCCATATGCAATGGGGCGTGCATCTGGAGTTCATTTGCAGTGGCTGGAAGCCCTGGTGTGCCCATTCTCTGTCTCTGTCTCTGTCTCTCTCTCTTCCTCCTCTCAAATGAATAAATAAACAGATGAATAAACAGTTGAGCTGGAGAGATGGCTTAGCAGTTAAGGAACTTGCCTGCAAAGCCTAAGGGCCCAGGTTTGATCCCCTAGCTCCCACATAAAGCCTGATGCACAAAGTGGCACATGAATCTGGAGTTTGTTTGTGGTGGCTAGAGGCCCTGGCATGCCCATTCTCTCTTCCTCCCCCTCCCCTGTTTCCCTCCTTTCCTCTCCTCTTCCCCTCCTCCTCTCTTCTTAACCTTCATAACTCTATGATTTTAGCATTCAAATGATATTCAACATGGTGCATCCATTTTGTCCTTTCAGAATATGTATCAGAATAAATAGTAGAGGGCACATATGTAATAACTTAAAAATGGTAAATAGGTTAGCTTTTTGAAGTCACATTACAAAATGAGTATCAAATAAATACATAATAGAAGTGGTCATGTTAAAGAAAGAATGGTTGACAGAGCAGATTAATGCCGTGGCTCCAGTGATATTACATATTCAAAGAAAATGAAATGTGTTTGAATACTGGCCAGAAGTGGAATCGAGTATAGATTATATCATTTTAGAAGGGTAGTTATTTTCCAAAGCCATAGTGTTCTTAGCATTTGTATCTGGAGATGTTGAAGGATGAGTAAACATCTAGTTAGAAAAAAAAATCAAGCCATTAAAATTCAATTACTCCAATTCCCTCTTACATGGGTGTTTTCCTTGTTGATCTACCTTTTAAAACCTTGACTTCTGGGTAGTTTTTCTTATGAACAGGTTGGGCTGTTAACATTATCTCATTTTCCTCAGTGATTTTTTTTGCACCCCCACACACCCACAACTGCCCTGTCCGTGGACTCTCCTATAGATATTTGAGTTTCTTCTTTTCTTTTTTTTTATTTTTATTTACTTTTTAGAGAGAAAGAGAATGGGCACACTAGGGCTCTTGCCATTGCAAATGAACTCCAGATGCATGTGCCACGATGTGCATCTGGCTTACATAGGACTTGGAGAATCAAACCTGGGTCCTTAGGCTTCAAAGACAAGCACTTAACTGCTAAGCCATCTCTCCAGCCCCATTATTTGAGTTTCTTACATTAACAAAATGAGCTTAAAGTACCTGGCTCCAATAAAGTTAATATATTGAAAAGTTGAGCTTTTAGTGGACTGAGCACATCATCAGTGCTAGAGGTAGGAATACTGAGTGGGTCTCATTCTGTGCTGCTGCCTTCATGTAGTGTATTTCTAACACACAACATAAACCACTCTTCCCTTGCCCCACTGCACCCTTAGTGTTCTACTTAACATACAGTGGATGCGGATGCAAATTTTCTTTCCTTGAGGAGGAATGGCATTGTCAGTTTTATGTTTCCATTTGACAGTATTGGGTGCAGTAACATCATTTATTATTGAATGGGTGGTAGAAGAAAATGACCCAGCTAGAAAGAAAAAAGTAGAAGTTTAGAAACAGGAGCTCTTCCTAGAATGTACACGTACAAACATTCAAATAAACATCACAGGGATGGATGGTCTCCACTCAGCATTTGCTGAAGTCTGTGTACAGAATAGTTCTAAATAGTGGACAGAGAAGAGGCAAAGCAAACAAATGAATGTCAAGTGTGAGGGTGATGCTTCCACAGTGGAAAGTGCATGTTGCTGTGTACTGTAGTTTCATAGCCTGCCCCATACTTAGAGTTGTACTATAGGTTTAGATGATGTCATTAAAGATCTAAAGGACACATTCCGGTAACCTCTCATCAAGAAATACTGGTTTAAGAATTCCAGGCCCGGAAGCCTATGGAGCATAAACCTTTAGAAGGCAGCATTGATTGTGAAAATTTGGCCTTCAACACTGACTGGCAGGTAGTACAGGGAATCTGGGAACTTAGGGCTGCTGCTTTCTTCCGCATCATCCATAAAGCTCTGTACCATCTCCATAGTGAAAAGATGTAGCAGATCTGATCACAGCTGCCAAGAAGCTGAAAATCTTCTGCAAGACGTTGAAATACCTGTAAAAGTTCATACCCCATAGCTGGCTCTAATACCAAGAGAAGCAGTCCTGAAAAATGAATCATTTTTACCTAGAAAAGTGAAAATCAGATTAGGCATGAAGACCTGGTAGAAATGATCAGAAAGTGACCAAAAAGAAGTGAGTTTTCTTGCCTCCTCCACATAAAACAAAAGCTGCTGTGAGATCTACAGCATTTCAGGATGTTTTCACATAAAACATAAAGAGGCCTGGTGTGGTGGCGCACACCTTTAATCCCAGCCCTTGGGAGGCAGAGGTAGGAAGATTGCCATGAGTTCGAGGCCACCCTCAGTATACAGAGTAAATTCCAGGTCAACCTGGGCTAGAGCAAGAAAAAAAGGTTTTTTTTTTTTTTTTTTTTTTTTCAATTTTGCTTTTAATTTTTATGTTCTTTCATTATAGTCCTATATAGTTTGGTCACCAAAAATGAAACTGAAGTTTAAGAAGCTGTAACTAGATGTCCTAAACATACTCATTTTATGACATGTATTTTGTGGTTTTTAGCGTACTAGAAATTATGTTGAAGAGAAGTTCAAGTCAGAGTTTTCATGTAGTTTCTGTAAACATTTGATGCTATGTGAACTGATTATGAAACATTTCTATTGTTCAGACTTTGCTTACCTGAGTTCTATGCAGGCTCCTAAATAAATACATGGCAGAAAGCAAAGGATACCACAGTCCTCTCAGATCAGGAGCCGCTAAGTCATTAGAAGGGTTAAATTTTGCTTCATTTGCTTTTTTTAATTATACTTTTTTTGGAACCTCTCCATTTTATTCATGACATACTTTATTAATTCATTGTCCTTGATGATGCTTCTCACAGAAACTACTGGGTAGATCACTTGCTGAACTAACTGTACATTGGTTGTGTAAAGGTTGCTGGAGAACTCTTTGGAATCAGCCAAGTTAGGAAAGATTGTGAAGAAGATAGGAATGACGAGTGCAAAATTTAAGACACTTCCCCATCTTTCTGTTTTAAATTGCTTTATAGATATATATATAATAAAAAGATCTCTTTTCTCTCTATCTCTACTTTTCTCTTTTTTCTCTCTTTTAAAGAAACATATTTCTCAGATATATCCTGCTGTATATTTATTTTCATTCTGACTTGTCTATTTGATATTAACTTATTTCAGAGTCAATGAATAGTAATTATTTCTCATTACTCCAGGCCTTAAAGCTCTTCTTCAATGCATTTAACCATGGAATAGTGGTAGATTGATGAACTATCCTCTGTAGTATCACTTCTTGTTGTTCAAAATACATTATATTCCAAAGTGTTACTGAAATAAGAAAGTTGTTATCTTACTCATTAACTTATTTTCATGTCTTATTGCACTACAATATTTATTCCTAATTGCAAATATTTTTTCCAATCAAAGTTTAGGTAATGGTTAGAAATTGAGCCAGGTTGCCTTGGGGTAGTTTATGAGTGCACATCAATGAACTGCTTAACTTGAGCAGAATGGAAGTGTTTACTTCAGGTCCAGTGTATACAAAATGGACTCCTTTCACTGGAATGCTAAAGAACTGAGTTTAAGTGGAAGGTTATGATGGGAAACATGGAAAAAAAAGTTAAGGACTGGAGTGTGGTTCAGAAGTTAAGGCACTTGCCTATAAAGTCTGCCGACCTGGATTCGATTTCCTAGTACATGCATAAAGCCAGGTAGATGTACCAAGTGACACACACATCAGGAGTTCATTTGCAGTGCTAGAGGCTCTAGTACACATTCTCTGCCTCTCTCCTCTCTATCTTTATGCATCCAAAATAAATAAAAATATTAAGATGAAATAGTTAAATATAATAGGATGACTTTTGCTTTCAGACCAGAGCTACAGAGAGCTGGGGAGAGAAAAACCAAGAAACACAAACAAAAAAACCGTTACTCCCAACCCAATAATAAAAAAACTGTGTGCATACCCTGTTCATGACTTTAGTTGAGCACACCGGCCCAGAGGTTAGAGAGAAGTAGAGTCTTGCCGATTAATGGCTCTGACACATCCTGAGCTATCTGAAAATGACTCTGCTGGGCACTGATCAGCTTTCTAAGATGATTTTTGCTTTTGTGGAGGCCAAAGATACAGTCCTTAGGAGGCACAAATATGGTAAAATCCACACCTGTAGGATTTTTCTGCATGAACCTCAGCAGCCCATAAAAAGAACACCCTTGTGATGAAGAACAAGGGGAGCAATGTAGCAGGTTCAGGGTTCAGCAGAGTTAAAGACCCTCTGCACACTCCCACTGTGCTCTCAAGGAACACAGCCATCATTCTATGTGGAAACCTGCAACAGTCACCACTGTCCTGAGAACACCCGGGAAATAGGGACAGGAAAGTGGGGATGGGTTTAGCTACAGAAACCTGAACCGTAGGGGAAGTGGGCGAAGAATCACTGAGAAGGTCATAACTTGGTATAAGATAGTGTTCATTTAGAGTGAAGTTAAATCAAAGTGAAGAACAAAATGCCCGACTGATACTCTTCCTCCTGGCAAGATGACATGCATTAAATATCAAGTAACTTGCAAGAGAGACCTATTCTGAGTATAAGGGGAAGTCTTAAGAGTGACGATAGAATTGTGATTAGAATGAAAGGAAAGTCCCCCAGTGTCCCACAGAAATGAGTGCCTGTTGTTGGACACAAGGTAACCATAGCAACCACAGACTTCAAGCATAGTCCTAATGTTATTATCTCTAACTCCTTGCTAAAATCATAGCAGAGGGAAACCTGTGTCCTGTCCAAAGCAATAAATACGGAAGTTTCTGCTATCATAAGCCTCCTGCCAGGAATATGCAAGAACTTCAGCAGAAAGTTACAAAGCATATGGAGAAGAAAGAAAGAAAACCAAACCACAAAACAAATCAACAAGAACCAGAGCACAAATCCAGACAGAACTGACCATGAGCTCGAAACTGTCTCATAAGGGTTATTTGATGATTATGATGAACATGTTCAAAGCTGCTATGAAAATGCAAGATCACGTGGTTAATTTAATCAAAGATGAGAATTACAGAATCAAATTAAAATCCTAGAAATGGAAAACACAGTAACAGAGATGGTAAATATTTATGATAGACTCATTAATAAAATTGACAGTCAAGAACTGGTGAACTGCAAGATAGTCCAATATAAATTATCTAAACTGAAAGACAAAGAAAAATAAGTATAAAGCAAACACAGCAGAGCCTTCAAGACCACAAAACAATATGATATTAAAGAAATATAATGACTGATTATTATCCCAAATCAACTGTAGACACTGAACCACAGAAAACATTATATGTTATCCTAGCAACTAATGAAAACTATCACAAAATATATGGACATAAAGAAAATTTTATCATATCACACAAGCTAGGAGACCAAGGTATGACTTATTAGTGTACTTTCAGGTGAAAAAATTCTTACCAAGTTAGAACTCTGTACCCAATAAAAATAGCATTCTAAAAACATGTAAAAGAAATAAGTACTTTAGGAAACAGTGCTTTAGGAGAAGGTAAAATATCCCAGATCATTGTACCAGGCCACCTTTTTTTAAGTGCTTAAAAATGCTAATTGCTAGACAACTAAAGTGCAGAATAATATGTCTTACTGGTTGAGATGAAAATAGCAATAAAAATAAAAGCTGTTCAGCAATATATTTAAAGGAGAATATCTCCTGACAAAATAGATACAAGGCTGTCAGGATTTAAAAATCAGTCAACTTAGGGCTGGAGAGATGGCTTGGCGGTTAAGGCGCCTGCCTCCTAAGCCTAAGAACGCCAGTTCCAATCTCCAGCGGTTCCAATCTCCAGGTCCCACGTTTAGCCAGATGCAAAGTGATGCAAGGGCGCAATGCCGCACTTGCCCACAAGGGGGTGCACACATCTGTATTTCGTTTGCAGCAGCTGAGAGGCTGCTGGCGTGCCCATCTCTATCTGTCTTCCTCTCCCTCTGTCTCTCTCTGTGTCTCTCTACAAAAAAAAAAAAATCAGTCAACTTAATTGACTATGTAACAGTCTACTGAAGAAAAACCACATTGTCTTAGTGCATGGATAAAAAGCTATTGAGTCAATAATCAGTTAATAAAATGTTGGCATTGTATATATTAAAACAGAACTTACAGCTAGCAGTATACTTGATGATGGACAGAATGTTTATAACAAGAAAGACACAAGGACTTCCTCTCTTAGCACTTCTATATCACACTGGGAATTCTAGTCATGGTAGTAAGGCACAAGGAGCATGCAGATAAGAAGAAAAATTATTCTTTTTTAAAATATATTTTATTTATTTATTTGAGAGAGCAAAAGAGGCAGAGAGAGAGAATGGCACACCAGGGCCTCCAGCCATTGCAAATGAACTCCAGATGCATGTGCCCCCTTGGGCATCTGGCTTATATGGGTCCTGGAGAATCGAACCAGGATCCTTTGGCTTTGCAGGCTTTGCTTTAACTGCTAAGCCATCTCTCCAGCCCTGAAAATTTTTTCTTGATATGCAGACTACTCATCAGTGAGGGAAGCCTCAAAGAAAATATTGCAACACTTGGAACATTAACCTTTTAAAATACTATTTGCAGTAGCATCCAAAAAATAAATATAAAGTGAAGGCTTTATATGAAGAAATACAAAATAATGAATGAAGTAAATTAAAGAAAATTAAATAAATAGAACTAAAAATTGAATATTGTGAAAATGATGATTCTTCATTTTGATCTTTAAGTTCATTGTAATTCCAATAAATTTTCCTGCAGTTCTTTAAAGATAATAAAAATTCAGTCCCAAAATTTGCATTTAAAGGCAAAGCAACTAGAATGACCAAGTGAGTTTTGAGAAATAATGAACAAAGCTGGAGATCTCGTGTTAATAAATTTCAGTACTTACTACAATGACTGATTAGTTGAAGGATCAACATGTTGTTCAATGGAATCCAATAGCTTCCATATAGTCCCAAATGTGGTGAAGTAACTTTAAAATACCTTTATTAATGTATAAGTACATATGTATAATTATGCCATAAAATTCACCTTCTTTATAAAGTTGTTTTCAGTATGCTTATAAAATTATAAAACTATGCCATTTCAATTTAAGAAAATTTCCATCACCCCTGAAAGACTTCTTTTGCCATAATACAGTCACTTTCCAGGAAATCAGTAGTCTGATTTCAGTATTATAAGCATAAATTGATGGGTTTCAGATATATCATGTAAATGTCATTGTACAGCATATATGGTTGTTTCTGTGTTGTTCACCATGTTTAGCGTTTACCAGTATGTTTTTAGTTAAAATAGTATCTGTGGTGATGCAATATTTTGTTTATTCATATTTTTGTATTATTTCCATTTTGGTTATTGTAAGCAATGGTGGTAGAAGTATTTGAATATAGACCTTATATGCATTTCCTGTGCATAAAATTCTTAGGAATGAGTCATACAATAAATTTATATTTACCTTTTGAAGAAACTACCATACATTTTCCAGTATGGCTATATAACTTTAAATTTTGACCATCAATGTGTATCCTTGAGAAATGAGAGACATAAATTTATCCTTGATAAATGAGAGATGTAAATGAGAATTAACGTGGGTCCAGTTAAGTTTCAAGCTGTGTCATAACATTTTGTTTGTATTTAAGTAATTCATACATTTACTCTTTTCAACTGAAATGATATTTGATAGAGCCTGGTGAAGAGTAATGATGTTACAATGCTGTTCTGACAGTAGTTTGGAGAAGACTTTGAATTTTACAGATTTACATGTGCCATATTGTCCCACATCTCCCTCTCATTGCTCTTATTCATTCATTCATTCATTCATGAGATAGAAAATTGGTACACTAGGGCCTCTAGTCAATGCAAACGAACGCTTGACATGTGTCATCTTGTGCATCTGGCTGTACGTGGGTACTAGGGAATTGAACCTGCATCCTTTGGCTTTGCAGTTAAGGGCCTTAACCACTAAGCCATTTCTCCACGCCTGTTCATTTTTTTATAAGACATTCATTTAGTTTTTTTTTTTTATTATTATTTTTTACTTTATTAGAGAGAGAGAGAATGGGCATGCCAGGGCCTTCAGCCCTGCAAATGAATTCCAAATGCATGTGCCACCTTACATGGATCCTGGAGAATTGAACCTGGGTCCTTTGGGTTTTTTTTTCTTTTTTCTTTTTGAGAGAGAGAGAGACAGACAGACAGACAGACAAACAGATAGAAAATGGGTGCGCTAGCAGCCTCTCAGCTGCTGTGAACGACCTCCAGATGTGTGTACTCCCTTGTGGGCAAGTCCATCATTGCATCCTCTCATCACTGCGTCTGGCTAAATGTGGGACCTGGAGAATCGAATGGGCGTTCTTAGGTTTAGCAGGCAGGCGCCTTAACTGCTAAGCCATCTCTCCAGCCCTGTCCTTTGGTTTTTCAGGCAAGCATCTTAACCACTAAGCCATTTCTCCAGCCCACTGTTCATTTTTATATAATCTTTTCCTTTGGTTCAATGACACATTCTTCTGTTACCTCCATGTTGTTATTGTGTTGTGTTAGAGAATTCACATACTAGCCTTTATAGTTCTAACATTTCCTTTCCTTTCTTCCTCCCTCCCTCCCTCCCCTCATTTTTTCTCTCCTTCCTTTCCTTCAAATAATTTTACTGTATACAGGAACAAAATATTAGGAACTCAATTATGTACTTAGCCCAGCACAGACATACTTGAAATGATATCATGCTTAGCATATCTTAGGAGTAAGTGTACAGTGGTTCCTCCATTTTGTCTAGTCATCCTGTGGTTGGGACCCTCATGGATCTTACTTCCCTGTTGCCACCTTTCATCTAGATACGAGGCTGATACCCAGGATGGCCCTTTACAAATGTGAACTACTTTTCATCATTTCTAAACTATCTGTTTGCTCCTGGTTGTACTTATAAAATGTAACCACCTCCTCACAAAGTGAGAATTCTATGGCCATCCCTTGCTCTGCAGACTCTTTGTGTATAGCCACGTTTACATGCACAAATAAACATATATACAAAAGAAAGGCCTTACACCTTTCCTTCATTCATGTCCTTTTTATCATCATGAGGGAAAGACCAAAATTCCTCTAGACATCCACAGAATCAGTGGACATACTGGTCTTTCATGTAGTGCCTTTTATGTTCTTCTGGTCAGTAACTCATGTCCTCATATTACTATGTGTGTATCTTGCTTAGACTGCCCCTCTTTAGTGTACTGTCCACACACTGATGATCAGTGATTGGCTCTGAGCTTTGGATTACTGCTGTGTATACTTTACTATTGATGTCTCTACATGTTCAGAGAAATAGAATTTTAAATCCCAGAAAAGCTGTCAAATGCTCCATGGGTGCATTTGAATAGGAGCTTGAATTAGAAAATATATTTAATATTAGGGCCCATTTAAAAAATTAATTTTTTTATTTGCAAGCAGAGAGAGAGAGATAGAAGAGAGGCAGATAGCATGCCAGGGCCTCTAGCCACTGCAAACAAACTCCAGATGCATGTGCCCCTCATGCATCTGGCTTACGTGGGTCCTGGTGAATCAAACCAGAATCCTTTGGCTTCGCAGGCAAACGCCTTAATTGCTAAGCCATTTCTACAGCCTATTAGGGCCCATATTTTTGTAGATAGTTTGTTACTTTGGATAATGTACTCAATAAATGATTAATAATTTGAATGTTATGTCTTATATTTTATAAGACAGTTGAATGAGTACAACTTTGTTTATTAGTTCCCAAGTTTAAAGGTAAAGTCGTTTTTATATACTTTTATATATTTCTAATTACCAGGTTTAAGATCATGTCTAATGATTAAATGACTATAAACTATTATAAAATATGTATATTTAGAATTTTCACAAATCTTTTAATGTAGTAATTGTTTAATAGCAACTGATATTTTGAAAATAATACTTTTGTGAAGCAATTTTTGGACTTACCTTGAAAGATTTTAAAAATATTAAGTATTTATTTATTAGAGAGGGGAAGAGAGAGAGAATGGCCACTCCAGGGCCTCAGGCCACTGCAAACGAACTCCAGATGCATGTGCCACCATGTATATCTGGCTTATGTGGGATCTGGAGAATTGAACCTGGGTCCTTAGCTTTGCTGGCAAGTGCCTTAACCACTAAGCCATCTCTCCAGTCCTAGATTTGTTATTTTAATTGTATATTTGAAGATTTTTAGTTACTGTATCTTAATGTCTTTCATGTTGGCAAATATTTTGTAAGACTGAAGATATGTTTGAGAATATCTTTCATTCTGTGTCTGAGTTATAGAATTTTACATTTGAAATCCTTTTTACATAAATCTTTGTTATAGGAATTTATTTAGTCAGTTGTCACTGAAAAGACACAAATAAAATAATTGCCTTAGTTCATAAATGATAACACACAACCTGCAAATAGTTCTCAGTTGAATTTTGTAGGCACCAAAAAAAGTTGATACGCAATCTTAACTCTATAAAGGTAAGCACCTCTGTTAATGGATTCCTTTGCAATTATATGAGGTCTTGTGCACTGCGTGTGCAGTTATTCCTACTAGACATAGACTGTTTGTAACCTACAGTGAAAATAGGTCCCTGCTGTTCTGTAGAATTGACTGTTCCCATCCTGCTAAACACTGTGCAAAGGAACTTTTTTTTTTTTTTACTAATATAAGTATCATATTGTATAGATATTATATGAAAGATTTCTAAAAATAAAATTGGACTTTAGTATCTCACATTTAATAAATAGTTTTCTAGATTTAGGCATTGAGCATGTAATTCACTGGGAGGGTTAGAATTTTTCTTTCTTTTTTTTTTTTTGAGTTGTTGGGTTAGAATTTCTTAAGTAATCTTTCATTAAAACAAAAATGTTAGGTTATTAGTCATATTTAAACCCAATTTTTAGTTGTATTTGATTAAGATAAAAATATAGTAAAGGGCTGAACATGTTGGCTGAGGACTTTTATCCTCGTAACCAGCAGTAGTTCAAAGCTAGCCTGGGCTACACAGTGAATTCCATGCCAGTCTGAGTTTTATTTTTTGTTGTTGTTGATTTACGTGAGAGAGAGAGAGAAAGAAGCAGAGAGAGTAATGGGCACATCAGGGCCTTCAGCCACCACAAACGAACTCCAGACACGTGTACCCCTTTGTACACATGTGCGACATTGTGCACTTGTGTCATGTGTCTAGCTTCTGTAGGACCTGGAGATTAAACATGAGTTCTTCGGCTTCCCAGGCAAGCGCATTAACCACTAAGCCATCTCTCCAGCTCAGTTGTTGATTTTTTTTTATTTTTATTATTTTTGGAGACACAGAGAGAGATAGACAGAGAGAGAGGGAGACAGATAGAGATGGGAACACCAGCAGTCTCTCAGGGGCTGTGATTGAAATCCAGATGCGTGCGCCCCCTTGTGGGCAAGTGCGGCATTGCGCCCTTTGCGTCACTTTGTATCTGGCTAAACGTGGGACCTGGAGATTGGAACCGGGTTCTTAGGCTTAGCAGGTAGGTGCCTTAACCACTAAGCCATCTCTTCAGCCCCAGTTGTTGATTGATTGTTTCTTTTTAATTAGATTACAACCTCCATATACAGTATACCTGTGGTAGTTTGAATGAATGTCCCCGAATACATTGAGGTGTTTATCATAGCTTGTAATTTAGACCTTCAGCTGCCTAGTTGGATGAGTGTGTCTGTGTGCAGATCCTAGGATCCAACCCTAAGGTGTGTTTGGGGGCAGAGCTGGAATTACAGCTTAAAGTATGTAGAGAGCAGTCTGTGTTTTGGCTGGGTTCCCTGATGTTTGGGTGCCAGTTTTTAAAATATTTTATTTATTTATTTATTTATTTATTTATTTATTTATTTATTTATTTGACAGAGAGAGAGAGAGAGAGAGAGAGAGAGAGAGAGAGAGAGAATGGGTGCTCCAGGGCCCCCAGCCACTGTAAATGAACTCCACACACACGTGCCACCCTGTGCATCTGGCTAACATGGGTCTTGGGGAATTGAACCTGGGTCCTTTGGCTTTGCAGGCAAATACCTTAACCATCCCTCCAGCCCTGGCTGCCAGTTTTTGCTATTGCCTTTGGTGATAGACTTTCTCTATTTCACCATTATGGAACTTCCCCTTTTATCTGAAAGCTTCAGTAAATCACTTCCTCCCATAAATTGTGTTTGGTTTGGAAATTTATCCCAACAATGTGAAGCTAACTACAAACAATACCCTATTCCCAATCTATTCCTATCATCCTCCTTCGTCATCACTCCCCATCCCCTCCACTTAGTTCCTGCTTCTTTCTGACAAGACCCTTTTCTATTCCGATGTTATTGTTTTTACCCTCCTCCATCATCCCTGACAACATGTTGGTGGCCCAGTATTTATTATACAGGTCTTATGCAGGTTATGACAGCTGCTATGAGGTCATAAAGGCAATTGCCACTTTGTATCTGGATGTCAGCATTCCAAAAGACTCCTTCTCATTTTTGGCTTGCACATTTTTTCCACCACCTCTTTTGTAATGGTTCCTGAGCCTTGAAGGGGGTAGTGGAGATGTCTCATTTACTGCTGAACACTTAAACTGTCACTCTTTCCCAGCACTTTGTGACAAGTTTTGAGTCTTCCCAGTGGTCACTGTCACCTGAAAAGATTCTCTAACCCAAAGCGAGAGGAGCATTTATATGAGCATAAACAAAAATTGTTAATAGAGAAATTTGGTGAATATAATGCATCCATTTAGCACAATGACAATAGTAACTTCACCTCTAGGGCTTATGACTTTCCCAGCCATAGACTTTTGACTAGGTTTTCAGTATCAGGCATGGATTTCTTCCTGTGGAGTGGGTTTGTATTCAGAGAGTAGTTGGTTATCACTTAACAAGTATGCCACTATTGTACTAATGATCAAATCTTACCTGGCTGTCAAGTTGTATAGTTTGCAGGGTCCACTCAAAGTTAAAACTACTGATGACTTTTCTCCCCCAGCAGACTGAACAGCACTTTCTAACACTATGATATTTAGTCATCTGGAAGGAGGCTTCCAGCCCAGCTGTAGTTTGATTTCTTAGTGTTCTGCAACCAAAGCATATGATGTCTTCAGCAATAGGATTTTACCATGGTGGGCAACTAAGAGCCTTTACAATAACCTGTAGTTTAGGTGATTAGGTGTCTTTGGGGATTCTGTGACCAACCACTCACGGGGAAGTATTCTCTCACTGGCCCTGAGGTTTTTCTGTAATAGCCTAGGCTTCAGAGCACAGCATTCTCCACTCCCCTGGGGTACTTCTGCCCAAAGCTTTTTATTTTTTTTTTTAAAGCTTAAATACATTTTTTTTTTGAAGAAGTGTCTCACTCTAGCCCAGGCTAACTGGGAATTCACTATATACTGTCAGACTGGCCTCAAACTCAAAGTGATCCTCCTACCTCTGCCTCCCAAGTGCTAGGATTAAAGGCATGTACCACCAGACCTGGCTTAAATTATATATATAATGTGTGTGTATGTATATAAATTTATTATAGATTTTATATATATAATACTCTTTAATTTACTAATAAAATGTAGTTTTTCTATTGCTTATTCCTAACATCTTTAGTTTTGACTAACCCTCCTTCCACCTCTTCCTCTCTTCAATGCCCCTTCCCTGACCCTACTTCACAGACCTTTTCACCCCCAGTTTTGCACATACCCTTCTGCTTACATATCTACTATCCACTCCCCTTAAGTTTTTCCCTCTCCTCCCTCCCTCATGGCCCCCCCAAAATTGTTAAATACCAAATTATATAAAATCATATTTTGGCTTTAATGTTCTTTTTCTAAGTTTAAAGATAAATTTTCAAGTACTCTTTGTCAACATATTTACTTCTTAGCCAGTTCTTCTCTACTTTTAATGCTCTTCTTAATCTAAATAGGTTTTATAATTACTTAAGTTCCAGCCTTGGCATCCAGCACTTCTCTTGCAGAACAATGCTTTCAAGATCTCTGTGGTCTGAAGGAATGCCCATAGTCTACTAGCAGGATTTTTCTATATCTCAAGACTGCCCCTCAGAACAGTAAGTACATGCTGCAGGTTTTAGTAAGGCCTCATGTGGATTTGGCATAGCTCAGTGAGCACATTACTACTATATAAAATGAAATCAGAATATATGAAGGTATATATATACCCACTCTCCACCTTGCCAAAATGATTTTTTTTGTGTGGTTTTTTGAGGTAGGGTTTCACTCTAGTTCAGGCTGACCTGGAACTCACTATGTAGTCGCAGGGTGGCCTCGAACTCACCGTGATCCTCCTACCTCTGCCTCCTGAGTGCTGGGATTAAAGGCGTGCGCCACCATGCCTGGCAAAATGATTTTTTTTTTCCTGATGAATGCTGCTGATGAGCGCTGAGGCTGCAGACTGTGGACCACAGAAATCCATGGAACATGAAAGTCACCTGGTCATTCCAGCACAGAGCTGCTCACTGTGGGCCATGGAAGTCCATGGAACATGAAAGTCATCTCGCAAACCTTTTAGAGTGGAGTTTTGTACCCTGTTCATGGACACATCATTCTCGTCATTTACTCCCTCACCTTCTTCCTCCTCTGTGTCACTCTTCAACCTACACCTACACATCCCAGGTGTGTGGATGAATATCCTGATAGTTTTCTGCCTCCTCTTGTTACATGTGTGAACTATAGGATTCAAGGACATCAGTTTTGCTTTGAATTTCTCAATTAAATTTATAAAAAAATTATTTGCAAGTAGAGAAAAGGAGTGCAAATTGGCATGCCAGGGCCTTTTGCAGATGGACATGCATGTATCACTTTGTGTTTAGCTTTACATGGGTACATGGGAATCAAACCTGGGGCATCAGGCTTTGCAAGCAAGTACCTTCAACCCCTGAACCATCTGAGCCCTGATTTCTCTTTTATTGTTTCATTCCTACTCTAATTTGATATTTTTTTCCCCCTGAGACAATAAGCAGCTTCAGATCCTTGGAGTACTTGAAAATGACAGTCACAATAAATGGACGTATTTACATATATTTGCCTTGTTAAATGGGATGGTCTTACTTGTTAATATCTTTGAAATAAAATCTTACCTTCATTTAGTTTCAGATCATTATAAATTCTTCCCATAACTTGTTCTATTCTGTTGTCCTTATATGAGTATGCTATATCAAGGTCTTTTGCCTTACTGTAATAAAATTTATGAGTTTAAAATTTATTTAGTTTAGGCACTTGCCTGCAAAGCCTAAGGACCCGGGTTCAATACCCCAGTACCCATGTAAAGCCAGATGCACAAGGTGGCACATGTGTCTGGAGTTCATTTGCAGTAGCTAGAGGCCCTGGAGTTCCTAGTCTCTCTCACTCTCTCTCCCAAATAAATAAACATTTTTTTTTTTTTAAATAAGATTCACCTCACAGTTGAAGAGAATGAAGCTATAAGATTAGGTGTTTCAACCATTTAGGTCTCTGGTAGGGACCTAGCAGTATAATAGATAATGTCATGACAAAGCTTATGTGGGAGCAATAAATGAAAAACAGGAAGGTGAGGTGTCAAAGGGGACCAGTCTTGTTCTTTTATGTCAGCTTCCTTCTAGAGAACTATCGTGGTCATGAAAGCCCAGTATCATCTTCTTATCGAGTCCCTTTAGTCTCCTACTAGTCCTTACCTATTAAAAGACCACCACCTCTTCACATTGCAAAACGGAGTATAAGGTCACCACTTCTAACCCATAGCAAAACTTTAGTTTATAATTTTAATAATTTATTTCTTATTGATATTTTATCAGGCCCTATAAGCAGTTGCATATTAATATTAAACTCATGATTTTGATGTCTTTATACTTCAAGGTTGTGATTTTACATTTACTATGTCTTGCATTCTCTCTGTCCACCTATTTAAACATCTATCTACCTATGTATCAACTTTTTGTATTTATTATATTTGAAAATTTGTTACTATTTCTAGCTTCATTACCAGTGATTCAAAGATGATTTTTTTTAGTATTATTTGTCGTTTAAAATTCATTGTGGCTTTTTTTGTAGCTGAAATATGATCTGTCCTGGAGAATATTCAGTGAGCAATTGTGTTTGCTTATTTGCCTATGTTTATCCACCGTCTTCTACAAATATCTGTTAGCTACAATTGGTGGTTATTCTTAATGAACTTCTTTAGTTGTTGTTGAAAATTGTCTTTTGACATCTCCAAATAGTTCTTCTCACTTCAGTTCTTGACTGCATATATTGTTTAACACATACATACTTATAATTGTTGTATCTCTTCAGTGAATCAAAACTTTTATCAATGTAGAATTGTCTTTGTCTTTTATAGCAAGTTTTATTTAAGTTTAAGACTTTTTTTGTAATGTGTATGAGAGAAGAGTATGAGCAAAGAGAACAATAGAGAGGGAAAGAGGAGGGGGGAGGGGAGAAAGCATGCCAGCCCAAGACAGTAAGAAGGGAAAGAGTAAGATAGGGAAAGAAGAAAGATTGTGTGAGGTTTAAGAAACAGGGAGCAGGAAAGCCAAAGAGCTTGAACCAGGTCATAAATTAAAGTCCATTGTTGTCTGATAGGAGCAGTCATATTATCTGTGTTGGTTATTTTTTATAATGAAGTGCATATTTTGTCTTCCCATCATTTTATTGAGTCTGTTTGTGTCTTCAGCTCTTAAATGAATCTCCTGGGAAATGTGTTGTTAGTAGTAGCCATGGTGATGGTGGAGGTAGTAAGTCTGCCAGCCTCCCTTTCATTAAAAAATTTAAATTTTCTTATGTTTAGTTACTAATTAGAAAGAACTTGTTCTGCCATTTTGTTCTTGTTCTGTGTGCTTTATCCTTCCCCATTTTTCCAATAATACTTTTTGGGATATTGCGTTTTTGTATGAATTTATTGTTTCCATTTCCTATAACACAATTGTTTTACACTTACTAGTTTGGTCATCATTGTTTCTTGGTGATGTTAATAATATTTATTATTTATAGAAGTTGTTAAAATATCTTATTATGTATTACTGATTAATAACATTTTAAACTATTTTTATGCTTTGACTTAAATTTTGTTGGAAGTAAAGTTATTTACTTACATGTTAAATACAATAACACTGACTTTGTATTTGTTCACAGTTCCTTTCTCTACTACTTTAAATTTACGTCCATTGTACTTTTTTTCCCACCTCACAATCCTTTGAAAACAACCTTACATTTTCCTTGTAGGATGTGTGCTGGTATTGAACTCTGTTAACTTTTGTTTCTAAGAGCATCTTAATTTCTCCTTCACTTCTGAAGGAATATATTGCAAAAAAATAACTTTTATAGTTGACCAGTTTTTGCTTTCAATACTTTGAATATATCATATATATATGTGCAAATATGTCTTGTCCTGTATGCTTTCTGATGAGAAAGTAGCTGTTCATGTTAGTGTACTTTGTCTTGAGTAATCACTACTGTCATGCTCTTTCAGTATTGAACTTTAGTTATAGTGCATCTTGATATAGCTATCTATCTCTCATGTATCATCTCTTGTCTGTATAAATCTGTCTATCAATCATCCATCTATCTATTGCTATCTCTTTCTCCTTGGAGACACGGTCTTCTCTGTTTAACTCAAAGCTTACTTCCAACTCTCCATCCTTCTGCCTCTGCCTCCCAGAACTGAGATTATGTGTGAACACTGCCCCACAATTGACTTGCTATATGTCTCTTTGAGGTTTTTATTTGTTTTGTAATCATTCATCAAAATTGGGAATCTTCTATCCATTATTTATTCAGTTATTTTATCTGTTTCTCCTACTTCTGAGACTCTCCTACTTATCATTTATAGGTTGATTGGCTTCTTGCTTTTTTTTTTTTTTTTTTTTTTTTACTGTGTTCCTTGGATGGGATCATTTCAGTTGTCCTTTCTTCAGGCATGCTAATGATGTGTTCTGCTTGCTAGCACCTGTTTGAACCCTTCTAGTATTGTTTCATTTTTGTTCTTTTTTAGTTTCAGGCTATTCCCCTTTCCTTTGTAATTTGACTGTTAAGATCTTCATTTTGTCCCCTTACTGTTTATTTCCTTTCATTTTTTCATCAGTGTTTTCTTTTAGCTCTTTGATCAGGTGTAGTTTTGTTTCTTTCTTTTATGGTGCCAAGGACTGAACCCAAGAACTACCCAATGCTAGGATAAGGCTACACCACTGAGCCCTCGCCATGAGTTGTTTTTAAGCTATTGTCTGGTCAATTCAGCGTCTAGCTCTTCATTGTGAAAATTTGTAGGTTGTTTGTTCTTTGACTTAGCCATCTTTCCTCTTTATTTTTATCCCTTATGTTACTCTTGAAATGTTGACATTTGAATGTTATAATTTGGTAACTTTATTATAGCCAAAGTTATCTTCCTATAGTATTTGCTATTTTTTAATAATTTAGTAGTTTAATGAGCTTTTCAAAAGTTTTTTTTATTAAAAAAAAACTTGTCATGTGAAGTCATTGAATTCTTTGTTTCTTACCTTGTATTCAGCCAGGGTTTTAGAAAAGGTACATATTCTTGAATGCCAGGAGCTATAAAAAGCAGCAACCAACATGAACACCAGAATGGCCCATGCCTCGTTGGCTTTGCAGATTGGTCCTGTTCTGCCCTGTGCCCTTCAGCTGTGAGACAGGCTTTCCCTGAGTCTATAGCAGTTAAGAGCAAGTAAGCTCTGCTTGCTGTCCACTATCAGGGGTGGGGGAGAGTGAATAATTGAGCTTTCATATTTTCCCATTTTCCTAATAACCCTCTCCCTCTATTTTTCTTAATGATCCAATAGATATAAAAATATTTTCTTAATTTCAAATATTTCACTTTAAAAAATTTAAAATACTTCCTGTGAATTTCTGTATTGCATATGTTTTCATTATTTAAAACAATTTGAACTAGGGCTGGAGAGATGGCTTACTGGTTAAGGCACATGCTTGCGAAGCCTAAGGACCCCAGTTCGATTCTCCAGGTCCCATGTAAGCCATATGCACAAGGGGATGCAGGCATCTGGAGTTCGTTTGCAATGGCTAGAGGCCCTGGCATGCCCATTCTCACCCTCCCTCTCTTTCCTGCTCTCTGTCTCTAATAAATAAATAAAAATAAAATCTTTAAAAAATAATTTGAACTATTTTGAGCAATAGATATGGCTATTTTTAGAAAGTAGGTAAGTTAATAGCAATTCATAATTTTATGAATTTCTTATATTGACTTTAGTAATGATTTTTAAGTGTAATGGGAGCTCCTGGAGCTCCTGTGGAAATAATAATAATCAGCTTTGGCAGGGTAGTTTTGATTCCTAAACGACATGGCACCCTCATTGGTGAGAGTGTTGTTGGATAATGCCTAATCATCATGCTTTGTATTTGCATTGTGAACTTATCACTAGACTTAAACATTTTTAAAAATATGTACTTTCTATGACATTCTAGATTTAAACATTTTAGTAGTGCATGCTAATTCATCTAAAAGATAAAAGCTTTTAGGTCTTCATTGAATCCCATAGCTTGGTTTTTATCTGAGTTTAAACCAAATCATCCCTCATAACTTTGCTGCTAAAATTATATGTAGTTGATAACATGTCTCTAATAATTCAAAGCCAAGACCTTTTTTTGTTTTTGCTATGTAATGCTTTGAGAATTCATAGCTAGTGCATGTGACACTTTCACAGTCAGTGTGTTCAGGTGTAAACTAAAGGCTTGCTGGCATCACTGTACCCAGTAACAATGTGATTCAGGCTATTTTTCACTTAAACTAGTTTAAAATTTCTGTTTCTCTTTCCATGAAAAAAGCAGATGTTTATACAAAAATTCTACATAAATCTATTGTAAATCTTCATTCAGTATGATTAGAGCCAATAATTGCTTTAGCTAAACATGACTACAAATAAATAACCCGAGTTTATTTTACTTGAGAAATCTTCAAAATATTTATTTATTTATTTTCAAAGAGAAAGAGACAGACAGAATGGGTTCATCAGGGCCTCTAACCACTGCAAACGAACTCCAGATGCGTGTGCCACTTTGTGCATCTGACTTTACATGGGTACTGGGGAACCAAACTTGGATCATTAGGCTTTGCAAGGCAAGTGCCTTAACTGCTGAGCTATCTCTTCAGCCCTTATTTAGAAATTTAAGTTGCAGTCATATACATTATTGGATTAATAGGATAGATACATATATGTTAGAAATTTCTGTTAGAAAATACTCTAAGGTTTGTATATGCATTTAAGCCCACAAAATTACCAGCTTACTTTTTCTTCAAATTAGCTAATATATTTGCAATTGAAAGTTATAAATTTGTGTTTAACAGTTTCTCATCAAAAGCCAGGCGTGGTAGCGCATGCCTTTAATCCCAGAACTTGTGGGGCAAAGGTAGGAGGATTGCCATGAGTTCGAGACCACCCTGACACTGCATAGTCAACTGGGCTTGAGTGATACCCTACCTCGAAAAACCAAAAAAAAAAAAAAAAATCTCATCAGTTAATGAGAAATGAATAGAATGTAAATGTAATGTAAATGTAAAACGCTCATGTGCACAAATTTTGACATATTGTTTCTACATACAAACTATGCTGTATCAGATTAGCATATATAACCATATAGTATATATATACATATTATGCGTGTATACTATATAATTGTTTGTAACTTATACATGTTTTTATTTTTCAGAAACTGAATACAAATAATCAGATTATTTTGTTCATTAGTTTATATACAGTATTGAAATACTTTAAAATCAAAATTGTACTTAAAACTCACTATTGTTAGTTATATTACTTTTCAAGGAAATGAAATCTATTACCTTAAAGCACATTTAGCTATTTGTGTTTTATGATCATTTAAAGATCTTTGTGTGAGATTACTTTAACAATGTATATGTATGATTGGAAATCACTGTATGCATTTCTGTTTCATTTACGGTACCTGACAACTTAGCTCACAAATCAGAATAGCAAGGAAAAAAAATCATAGTAAACTCTCTTGCACCCTCTGTTGTTATTTTGGGGGAACGCTGCATATGTCCATGATTGCATTATCATTACACTTCCTTATCTCCATGGTGAAATTAATACTGTGTTGATTATACTTACAGGAAAGAAGATCAGTAGTCAGGTAAGGTGTGTAGCCTCGGTCTTCTCTCCTGCTACAGATGTGTCTATCAGGTGACAGTTTAAATGAAAGCTAGGCTTTGCTTCCTACTGATTGTCAGTTACAGCGCCACCAAATGTTGCATACAAACAAATAAACATTCCTACTGGGTTTCCCAGAATTGCAGATTCTGCTTGTTCCTTTGTAAACCTTTCCATAGTCAGTTTTCTTCCAAAGTAAGTTTGGAAACGTCCATGGTAAAATTAAAATTTGTAACAGTTAGGAACAGATGTTTTCATAAACATTTGCTATAATTAATTTCAACTAGAGAGCTGAAAGCACAAGGCAGTTTTTTCCCACTTCCAAACTTCACTGCCTTTTCCCCACACAACTCTCAACCTTTTCTATGAAATTTCCAGTGAAATAATTTTACTCCTTATTCAATATGTTTTTGAGGAAAACTGCTTCCCCCCTTATTTTTCCACTTTGAAAGTTATATTTAATGTGGTAGATTTATTTGATAACATTCATAAACTGAAGAAAACCTTCATAATATTTTGTAGTCATATAGCCTGGCTATTTAAAAAGAGCAGATTTTCTTAGTTGAAGATTGTATTATTGATATGACAAAAACCAGCTTAAAGAAATAAGTATTCTAATGGTGAGATTTTGTGTATTTAGGTTTTCATAATCTTTAGTTTAAAGGCAAAAAGCTCATATTCTAAATGTATAATATATTGCCTATTCTATGTTGATTGTGGGATGCTACCCAGGAAATGTCTGCAAGCTGTTAAATAACATGCATAATATGAAATTTCTGTTCAGCAATGCAGAGGCTATTTCCCTTCAATCTTTCCAGTTTACAATGATACTATCAAAAAAAGAAAAAATTGTATATATAGTATAACCTTATCCATGTTCTAAAAGAATTAACAGTATATGTACAGCTAGACTAATCTTAAACATTTTTGGATTATTTTCTTTGATAAGTCAAGATTTTTGAGTGCTGTGATCTCCTTTAGGATATAAAAGTGTGTGCACCCAGAAGTATACTTTGAAGAATCAAATTAAAAGTTGAGGAAAGAGACTGAACCCAGTGCTCATCCTTTTGAACAGATGACCACATCTGTACAGAACTCAGGGAAAAATAACATTCTTGACTGATCTGTCCCCTCTAAAATGTGCAAGAAAAAATAAGTAGTCGTCATTAACATTACATTTCAACTTTCAGTAATCACTGAATAAGTGATGCGATTATTTAAGTATGGTGCCTTAATACTACAGTCAGTAATTAAACACAATCTGAATTTTATAAGACAAGTTCCATAGTTACTGTTTGACATTGGCAAGACACTGTCACGATCTTTGTGGCACCTCACATTGTCCATGTAGATCAGTGTGTAGATTGGACACATCACTCACCTTAGTGAGCTTTAAGTATTTTAAGTTATTTACACTGCAGGGATTATAAGGATACAATTTTATTCTAGCCTTTTTAATTTGCTTTCAAGAACAAATGATAAATTTAATATTGTACTGTAGTTTTATGAAAACTATTTTGAAGCATATATTGAAAGAATTAAACTAACAAATTTCCTTCTACAAGAAGGGTTTTTTTTTAATTTTAGTAAATTTCTTTTTGTTCTGTAAAATTTAAACTGATGCATGTGAATTTGTTCTAAATTAGATTTTACGAGTAGTTTCTTCAATGAAAAAATTTTTCTTAATGCTGTTATTACAGGAGACAGAAATAACTTTCAGAGATACTTTTCATGTTTTAAATTGCTAAATTTTTGTCAGTTAAAACACAAAGGTTTTGGAAACCATGAATATGTGCTGAGAAGTTCTTTAGTGTGCATTCTTGTCTACGTCCTCCCAGGGCTCTGTCTTTGCTTTGGAGATCAGCCCTCAGGTCTGCTCTCTGCCCATTCATCTTTTCGGCTGTGCCAGTGGTCAGAATGGGTGATCTTGTCACGAATAAAACATTTGCCTTTGCGTATAAACATTAGCACAAAATGAGATGGATTGTGAGTTTTCATTTATTCTGTGATTCATAAGAAATTGTCTGTGCAGTACTTCATCTGTTTCTGTTAGCAGTTACTTTGGTACTACTACTATCCAGATGAGATTTTTGCCCAAAAAGCCTGTGAGTACAAAAGATAATCTAGGAGATAGATAAGGAAATAATGTGAATTTTACTTTTTAAATGAGACACTGCATAGAGCGGTCACACCGTATTTTTCTTTGAAATACTGAGTTTTATAGTTTCTTTTTTAAAAGATTTATTTATTTGAAAGAGCGAGAGACAGAGAGAATGGGCACACTAGAGCCTCTAGCCACTGCAAAACAAACTCTAGATGTATGAGCCACCTTGTGCAGCTGGCTTTACTTGGGTATTGGGAGTTGAACCTCGGTCCTTAGGCTTTGCAAGCATGTGCCTTAACCACTAAACCATCTCTCCAGTACCAAGTTTTGTAATTTCTATTACTTAAATGTTTTAATTTTTTTCTAGGAGATTCAAATAAGAATGGAAGAAGTGCAAGTTCTGCCTTGGACTCTGAGGGGACTTTCAATTCATATAGGTAGGTGATAATTACATGAGCATAGAAGACACATAATTTTATGCAATTAAGTTCTTAGAATAGTAAGTAACTACCTGTGCTTTAAAAGTATGACATACATAAACAACATTGTGACATGATACTATCTGCAGAATTAATAAGTAACAGGAAAAGTAGCGTCCTGTCTTCTCATACTGTAGTTTCATAAAGACTGCGTTGTGAAGTATATATGGAGAGAAACTACCAAGTTTCCTTACTGAGAGTGTCTTTACATGTGACACAGTGGAACATTTTTTGTGGAGTATTCTTCAGTAGGAATTGAAATCAATGAACATGTAGTATTCAGCTTCATTACAGTGCCTCTGTCTTTTTCTACGGTATTGCTCTTGTAAAATTCAAGTCTTCTTGACTTGAAAGCAAACAGAAATGTACCTCTCAGGCGTGCCTAGTACTGCATGTAGTTCTGACATAGTTAAATACTGTTTGCTCATATTTGGGGAACTCATTAAGAAGCCAGAAGTTACATATAAATTATTAATCTTTAAAAATGAACATACTATTTAAAACATCTTATTGTTGTTGTTTATGGCCTCCTCTTGACTGGACTTCAGTTAAGTAAATGTTAATTAATGTTGTTTTTTAATATCATGGAAACCTAGAGAGAAGAAAGATGAAAGGATTTTTGTATACAGAATCAAAATATTATAAGAATGTAGTTGTTTCTTTTAGGGGAAAAAACTCTGCAAATTCAATTCTGGTATATTTAATCATTATAAACAGCAATGCAGAATATTGAAGAAATATTGTACTTGGCATACATTGCCCTTATGGTTAATTAGATCAACTACTGTGCTATAAATATGTGCAAGAATATTGGACTCATGAAATCTCTTTTGAATATCAAACTCGTTTCATATAATAAATATGGGAGTCATCCTTAGATTGTTTAAACTTGTTCTGTTTCCTGAATTGGACTGGGTCCTGTGTTTCTTCAGATGCCACAGAACATTTAGAAAAAAGCCCTTGTATACAAGAGGCACTTAGTAAGAGTAATAAGGAGTAATGAGAATGTTTTTGCAATTTGTTTATGAATTCCAGAAACAAGTTGGTAATTGGAATACTGTACACCCTTGTTTTCTGCCTTTTGGGGGTCTGTATAAATAATCAGTTGTTCAGGTGTCACAGCTGCTGCAAAGGCTGTGTTCCCCTGAACTCCAGAAGGGTCTTACAACCACAGTAAAGCTCATATGTTGTCTTGGTACTTCCACTGTACCCATACAACCCCCACAAATATTGCAGTTCTCCAAATCCTTAAGTTTCAGATAATGATATGAAGCCTGAAATGTGCCATAATAAGTAACAGGAGGTAGAATCCCATGGAAACATGTCATCCCTGATCACAACAACTGAGAAAAGTGAAGATAAAGATAGTTAAGTAAATATTCATGATCTGGCATGTAACTGAAAAATGTTAACATACTATATAAGACATCTATTGTTTTAAATCATTATTAGGTATAAATGCAGTGCAAAAAAAATACAAAAGGAATAAAAATAATTTGAAGGAAGAAAAATTCCTTTGTATGTGTATATCATTTGTTGATGAATTCTGTTTTATATTCACATTCATAGTTAAATTATAGTAAAATAACATAAAGAAATATGTTTTAATGTGAAAATATAGTATTATCTTTTATTTATTTTGTCCTTGAATAATTACAAGATTAAAGTATCTTATGGTTGAATGATAATTGTATTTGAACATGGAACTCTTATTTCATCTTGACACAATAAATACTATTGTTTTTAACTAGGTATCTTTAATCAATGTCTGTCACTCTTAAAACGCCAGAATATTAATTGGTTATTTTAATTTTAAAAAGCAAGATAAAAAGCTTGGGTATTACAGTATGTAAAAGCAAGCTTTTAATAGTTGGCAGCCCAGTACTGCTACCAAACAGTAATGTGGCGTTGTGGTGGTTTGAATGTATGGCCCCATAGACTCAGCCTTTTTTTTTTTTTTTTTTGAGGTAGGGTCTCACTCTAGCCTAGCCTGACCTGGAATTCACTATGTAGTCTAAGGGTGGCAGACTCATTATTTTTTTATTAGACTTCCTACTTGAGCCCCCTAACAGGCAGATTCTGGTTGTGGGGATGGAGGAGGTGGGGCACGTGTCACTGATGGCTTATTCTAGAGCCAGGCCAAAGGTATTTTGAGGGGTGGATGTGCGTCCAGTCCCAGTAGTTGTGTTCAAAATAGTTTGAGTTCTGGTGCTTCTTGCTTGATGGTTGTTGGTGATGGTGCTGGCTGTTTGGTGGTGTCCCTCTGCTTGGATTTGATCTATGGAAGTAAGCCAGCTGCTTCTGCCATTGATGGTATTCCCCTGAAATTTGCAAGCCTGAAATGAACCCCCTTCCTCCCATAAACTGTGTCTTATTGGATGTTTGTCCCAGCAGTGTGGAGCTGACTGCAGCAGTATGTAAGATGTAAAATGAGTATTCTTCTCCCTGTACGTAAAAGCCCTTAAAATATAATTAGCTTATTTGTAAACTTGACACTTGGGTTAAATGTAGAATTCTTAGAAACACAGTTTTAAGGTATTTTTCATGCTGAGTCTAACTAATAGGACCTAGAAATTGTTGGAGAATTGTATAACAGTGTCAACAGAATCCTCAGTAAAATTGACTGTAGGAAACATAAATACTTTGTTAACCATCATAGATCTTTCATACTAACTAGGTTTGGATTACTAGAAAAATGTATATCTTTCATCCCTTAAACAACCTTTGTGAAACAAATTTACCTCTGTATTATGTAAGGTTCCTCAGAAATCCTGACCTTCATGGTTAATAAATTCAGGCCTTATCCTAACACATGCTTCCTCAAGCTGCATATGCTGGAACCCAAGATAAACAGTAGCTCTCATCTCATCTACAGAATAGTTATGTAATTTCTATACTGCCTATTTCCCACATCATCTTAAAGGACTGAGATAACATGTATAGCATAGGACCTTTGGGAAACATCAAGCCATGGTATTATCATCTCGTGCTCATGCCCTGATAACTGGTCACTGTTTTCTTGGTGTGTATCATGGGTGTTCTTGTTCCCTTTGATAGCATGTACTAAGTGTATATTCACTTCTCAATTCAGTTTTTTTTGTTTGTTTGTTTGTTTTTGGAGGTAGAGTTACTCTAATTCAGGCTGACCTGGAATTAACTGTATTCTCAGGGTGGCCTCGAACTCACGGTGATCCTCCTACCTCTGCCTCCCGAGTGCTGGGATTAAAGGTATGTGCCACCATGCCCGGCTCAATTCAGTTTTGTGTGCTCACCTAAAGCCTATTTTTTTTAACCCAGAACTATGTAAACACTAGGCAAATGGAGTGTGATGATGAACAGCAGGGTATGATGATGGAGGACAGTGTGGTGTGGTGGACGACAGCGGTGTGATGGTGGGGTGTGACAGTGGACAGCGGGGATGACAGTGGAGGACAGCGGGTGACGGTGGAGGACAGCGGGGTGTGACAGTGGACAGCGGGGTGACAGTGGAGGACAGCGGGGTGTGATGAACAGCTGAGTATGATGAACAGTGGCATGTGATGGGCAGTGGTGTGTGGTCACAGTGGAGTGTGATGGGCTGGTGGTATCAGTAAGTGATGAATAGGCCTCATTTGCTTTCTGTGCTATCATTGTCATCATGTGTGTCATCATGTGTGTCATCTGTGTCATCATGGTCATCACCAGTCTTTTGATGGTGTTTGTCTTCTAAGAAGTCGTCTTCTGTCTGTTTTCAGAAAGGGGCCTTAAAACAAAGCTTAACATGAGGCCTATAAGTCACAGAGACTTAACAACTCTAAGAGAGCTACTTTTGTATAACAAATGTAGGAGGCTGCTGCACTAATAAAAATCAGAGGTGAATATCTGAGACTTGAACTAGTAAGTTTTGAGATTTAAATTCCGTGGACCCTAGCTCTAGCTTTTTGGACCTAATGGCTGTAGACATGCTTTTGGTAGCATAGGAGTCTCTTTGTATCTTTGCATACTGTGTCTTCATTGATTCAGATACTTGAATAGAACTGCATTTAACTCCTACAAGACCACTATGACTATTGTGTGATGCCTGAGCAACAGAGGACATTTTATTTTGGAAATTTGGCTTAAAAGTTGATTGTATATCACCTTTTTTTTTGTGTGCCCACTGATTTGCCTATGATGTGTTAAAGTGGAAATTTTCTCAGAATTCAAAAGATAGCATTGGTTTTATGGAAAGTATTATATATTTTTTTACATACTAGTTTTAACTTCTTTTGTCAGATGTTGAACTTCCTCTACTTCTTACATAATCGTTCACACAGACTCTTGCAAGGTATGGATGCAGACAAGTTGTTACTAATGTGTAGATCGCTAACATAGGGAAGGGAATAGAACAGGGCCACCTTCTAGAAGGAATGCTCTTTCTCTACAACCCCCTCTTCCCAAGGGCAGCTGACCTTCTCCTTGCCGAGAGGCCAGCCCCTTGCCAGCACATATTACCACAGACTATTACATTAATCTGTTTAGCTGTAGTACCAGCTGCTTGCATGTTTTTAGTTATCTTATTAAATGGTATAACAGTGACCTAGAAAATAAATTGAAGGTGAAATTTTTAGACTTTCATTTATTAACCTATGTTTGAAATATCTTCATCAAATTTATAACTTGTATAGAAGTTCATAGGAAATCTATATGGTTTAAATCAGATTGGTGTTTTATTCAGATTTTTAAGGTGGAATGTCAGATTACCAATCTAGAAAATAAATTCATTTTGCTCATTTATTGATAAGACTTAGGATTGTGTTTATATAGTCAAAAATCCATGGTAAATTTGGATCACTGGTCAGTTTAAAGAAAACTCCAGATGAAATTTTTGACATTCTCTTGGAAACTCAAAATATTGCCCAATTTTCATATCATCCTGGTGTTGCATAAATGGCACAGGATAGTTATTATTGTTTGTTTCAAAATAAATTTGTACATTATATTCTTTATATACAGTAGTAATGCATCAAGTTTATTTATAAATAAATAAATAAATAAATATAAATGAGGCACCATTTATAAGTGTATTTTTTCAAGCTGTGTGTTTAGAAAAAATGTACTGTTTTCTGGGTTTTGACAATGGGATATTTTCCAGTAAAAAATTTTAAGTGTTATATTGACTCCTAGACACGCAAAAGAAAAAAAATAATATTTGATCAGGTACAAGTCTTTTTTGGGGGGCGGGGGCGGGAAGACAGAGATGAGCGCGCCAGCAGTCTCTCAGCTGCTGTGAACGAAATCGAGATGCGTGCGCCCCCTTGTGGTCAAGTGCGGCATTGCGCCCTTGCGTCACTGCATCTGGCTAAACATGGGACCTGGAGATTGGAACCACTGGAGATTAGAATCAGCGTTCATAGGCTTAGGAGGCAGGCACCCTAACCGCTAAGCCATCTCTCCAGCCCCAGGTACAAGTCTTATCCACTCAACAGAATAGTGGAATAATTTAGTTAGGAACCCTGATACTGAATTTTAAAAAGTAAGTTACTTGCAGGAAAGATTGCAAAATCTTATGCATGTCTTTTAAGTTAATACATTTATAACTGGGATACTGGGGTAACTTGATACTTCAGTCTTGTATGAAGATGAATACTTGTAAAGCTCATATTATGAGCTTTTTTCCCTCTTTCTTGGTTTTTTGGTTGGTTGGTTGTTCTTTTTTTTTTTTTTTTTTTTTTTTTTTTGAGGTAGGGTCTCACTGTAGCCCTGGTTGACCTGGAATTAACTATGTAGTCTCAGGGTGGCCTCAAATTTATGGAGATCCTCCTACCTCTGCCTCCAAAATGCTGGGATTAAAGGTGTACACCACCATGCCCAGCTTCTTGCTTTCCTTGTCATGTTAAAACAGTCTTGCTTTGTAATAGCTCAGACAGGCCTCAAGCTCTCCACCCTCCTGCCTTTGCCTTGCTAATACTAGAATTTTATATGTGTACACCATACATGGCTACGTTAAGAGGTTTATTGTTATTCTTCTAGAAAAATATTCATACTTTATGTGTTCTTACTTTTCCTTCTAGAGAAATGTCATATTTGTATTCCAAATGTCATTTTTATATGGTTGAAGCAGTAAAGGAAGCTTCCCTTTATGGGTCCTTATATTCCTTTTAGGAAAGACAAAAAAGTCCTTGTCTCCAAAATAATGCTGTTCTAGTTCCCTGATATTGATCAGCACTTGAAAAATTGCTTCACTATGCTTCACTATGCTGTCTATGTTTGGTAGCTCACCCGACCAAATGTTATTGTAGGTCTGGCCTTTTGCATTTGAAAGTGTAGTCTTTTAGTGAACAAGGGGAAAAATCCACTGGTAAGAATTTTACTGAATCATGAGTAAGTTTAAAAAGCTAAGATGAGCATTTCATTGGATAGATACTCTGTCTTATGTGTGGTTGAAGTGCCAGCACAGAACACCAGCCTGAAATAGCTTGTGGGGGAAAAGGGTTTATTTTGGCTTACAGACTTGAGGGGAAGTTCCATGATGGTAGGGGAAAGGATGGCATGAGCAGAAGCTGGACATCACCTCTGCCACAGCAGGTGGCACACCAGCATAAGAGTGAGCTAGACATTGGCAAGGGGAAGCTGGTTACAGTATCCATCCTGCCCCTCCCCCAACAATACACCTCCTCCAGCAAGGCTCCAATTTCCAAATTGCCAACAGCTGGGCCCTAGCATTCAAAGCACACAAGTTTATGAGGGATATCCAAACATGGATTCAGTATAGTATTCATTTTTATATTAGAGAGTCTCAAGTCTCATGGAAATGACAATGAAAAGGTCATTCAAAATTGGTAGAAGGGACAGAACTACATTGCACAAGAATTAAAAATTCAGAAATCTGTATTCTGTGTACATTCTTTTTAAAAATACATTTTTATTTGATTTATTTACTTGAGAGAGAGACAAGAGAAAGAATCAGATAGAGAATGGGCACACCAGGGCCTCTAGCTGCTGCAAACAAACTCCAGACACATGTGCCATCCTGTGCATCTGGCTTACGCGGGTACTGGGGAATCAAACCTAGGTCCTTAGGCTTTATAGGCTAGTGCCTTAACCACTAAGCCATCTCTCCAATCCTCACATTCTTAAGAATATTATTTTTCCAATCTTGTTGTTAATATAGGCTTATCAAGATCAACTTGTTGACTGTTTTCAAGATAGCAGAGAACACCTTGAGTTCTCCATTCCTTCCTTCATCACACAGAGAAAGAACAGTCTGCTTCCCTCATCACCAATCATTGTACATTCCTGAGGCCTTGCCATTCTCTTTACTCAAAAATTTCTTAATGTAGCAAATAGAAGTGGATGGAGGAGGACCTACAGTTGAGATTCTTTCATGATTCCCAGAGCACTGATTTTCTGGTTCTGTAGTGTTGCTCGCATCTTGTAAATCTGTAGTTACATGACATAACTTCTGAATTCTTTTGAGTAAACATTTGACTTAGGAAATCAATTGAGGTAAAGCACACAGGCCAAATTTTACCTCTGATGCTGTGCTGCTACTCAGTTGTGTAAGCTTAGGGTAGGTGATTCACCTCTCTTGCTTCTAATTGCCTCATCTATAAAGTGGAGTTGTGAATAGCAACTATGTCACAGAGATAGATATAAGGGGCATACCTGTGAAATATGTGCGACACCTGCTTAGTCACCTCACATATACAGGAACAGCCTTAGTGTCTTCACCTTTCCTTTCCTGCTCGTACTGTTCTCTTTTAATCAAGTCTTTCATTTAGAGTAGCTGAACTTTTTATAAAACAGAATGCCCACAAAAGGCAGTTTAAAAGCTGACATCTCTAGAGTGAAAATAAATGAATATTTTAAAGTCAAATTTACCTGCTCTGACCTGTAGTTTATTTGGAGTGATTTTCATGTAATTTTATCTTTGTCCTTAACTTCATGGTTCCATATTTGTTCAAGACACATCACAACCTTTATATTTAAATGATAATTTCAGAGAGCCTGAAATATGGAAACTTTTTATTTTCTAGGAACCAAAGTCCTTATCTTCATTATAAGGCCACATTTGAGAGAAGGGAACGATCAGTTCAAGGATTACATTTCTTTTGTTCAAAAATATTTTATTTTTATTTTTAATGTTTTATTTACTTATTTAAGGGAGAGATACAGATAGAGAATAGGTGCTCTAGGGTCTCTAGCCACTGCAAACAAACTCCAGATGCATGTGACACCTTGTGCATCTGGCTTTACTTGGGTGGATACTGGAGAATTGAACCTGGGTGCTTTAGCTTTGCAGGCAAGCGCCTTAACCACTAAAGCCATCTTTCTAGCCTCTTTATTTTTAATTAATTTCCAAAGTAACAGGTTTCCTCATGGCATTTTCATACATAGTTCATTTTGGTTGAGTCTCCCTATGCCCTTAGTTCCCCCTCCACCATCTCCCTGTCCCCTTTCCCTGCTGGACCCTTTTGTGTATCTCATATGTTCATTGTCTTCTCCACCCTCTACTTTTAATGCCTTTTTTCTCAAGTAGCATGAACGCTTGAATTGTCCTAGCCTTTACCAAGCAAGGTAGAATCCACATATGAGAGAGAATATATGGTATTTGTCCGAGCCTGGGTTACCTCACTTGATATGTTTTCTAATTCCATCCATTTTTTCTGAAACTTTCATAATTTCATATTTTTGTTATTATTTTAAGACAGGGTCTTACTATGTATCCCTGACCAGCCTGTAACCCATTATGTAGACTAGGTTGTTCTCCTATTTGTAGCAATCTTTCTGCCTCTCTCTGTACCTCATTATGTTAGTAATATAAA
This sequence comes from Orientallactaga sibirica, assembly GCA_036365145.1. Lineage (NCBI taxonomy): Eukaryota > Metazoa > Chordata > Mammalia > Rodentia > Dipodidae > Orientallactaga > Orientallactaga sibirica. Next base: position 1,814,605 of record JAEOAD010002038.1, on the reverse strand, counting down.
ATAATACATGTTGTTATTTTATTTTAGTATAACTAGTCAATACTTGTGCCTCCCTTTAACATATTGTGACTCTGAACTAATTATTGATTACTTTGGGCTCTTGAAACTGTTACATTTAGAAATGTAACTAATGTAACTAATTTATTTGCATTTGTAGGCTTAAGTGCTCACACTGGTTTGAGGCAAAAAAAAAGACAATGACAATTTTTGAATTATTTTCTTCAGAAACCTCCTCTTTAAGTATTTTTGTTAATAACTAAGCTTTAGCAGAAGAATGTTTCAGATTTGTTTCTTTGCATAGCCAGCTGTAAGCTCCACCTCCATCATACAAGACTATGCATGCACTTATCTTTGAAGAGCTAGGCATTCATTTGAAACCATAAAACCAGCTCTCAGAATCCCTCAGAGCTGAGCATCCCTTTCCTTGATCATGCAGCTGTGATCTCTGGGGTTCACAGTGGAAGTGCCTTGCCATAAGTACCATGAATCGCTGTAATGTATATGAGCTTGCTGTAATGGTGGTCTAAAAATTGTATCAGTTAACTATTTGGCTAATATGAAATGTCTTCAGTAATTTGAAGTGTCTTACTGGAGCCATAATTTGAGAAACTAAAGCATAAGAGTTCAAAAGTGGAGCTATAAATCTTTAAAAAAATTAGAGAATGTTCTTATTTACATGTAGTCCTGTTTAGTCCTCTGTACCATATTGTTTCTGTTTTTTTATTTAATGGACAATTTCTCATGCACAAAGATAAGTTTTAAGGGAGAAATGGTCTTGAATGATTTTCAGAGCACCTGCAATTTAGATTTCCTTATGCAGAGGAGTCACTGTCCAAACCTTTCATAGGTACTTTTCCAACCTTTTTTTTTTTTTTTTTTTTTTTTTTTTGCATTTGTTTGGTCACTGTTGTTGAAGAGCACTAACATATCTTCAGTCACTGCATATCTTCACTATTCATCCAGTGCACAGAGCTGGTGACTGAACTTCCAGGAAGAACTCAAACACAGACTTCTTCCTTATGGTACAAGTGAACTGGCTGGAGATGGGGGCGGGAGACATGGTGCAGCTGGCCCAGGTGATGACTGGTGCTGTGATGGAGGGAGGTGTCCAGAACCTAGGAATGGCCAAACAGAATTAATAAAATTCAAGGGTAGGTGAGGAATGGTGGTAGTTGGGAGTAAAATTTGTCTGCTAGGCATTTTAAATGGGCAGGAGTCTTGGGTACATAACTACACATTTTGTACTCTGTATAAATGTTTTCATATGTGTGCAGGTGCCTCTGTGTGTATGGGGATGTATGCATGTGTGCTTGTGGAAGCCAGATAATCACCTCAGGGCTTGTTTTCAGTGGCCTAAAGCTCCCTAAGCAGGCTAGACTGACTGTCCAGGACACCCCAGAGATGTGCCTGCCCCTGCCTTTCCAGTGTCTGTATTACGAGTGTGTGACACCACACCCAGTTTTCTTTTCTTTATGCCGGTTCTGGAGTTCTAACTGAGCCCTTGTGCTTACAAGGCAAACAAACACTTTAGCCACAAGGCTATACCCCCAGGTCCCAACCTTTGGATTCTTTTACTGCATTAGAATGGGTAGATTTGGTTGAACTTAGCAAGCAATGCCCTGAAGATAGTGGATGTGATCCACATGCATGCACAGTACATGAACTGCTATCCTGACAGTCTTAAAATTCATTATTATCTTACATCTTTGGCATATTTGATTCTGTGGTCAAAAATTTAACTATAGTTGAAAATGTGAATCTTTAGATCACAAAATTTTCATCAAGTATTAGGTACTAATACAATTGAAAATGATGATTAGAGATCTAAAAGTATAGAGAAGATCGGGGTGTGGTGGCTGGGACAAAGTTCCTAACCAAAAAGCAGCTGATGGGAGGGCAGGTTTTATTTTGGCTTACAGTCTTGAGGAGACGCTTCCTGGTGGTAGGGAAAGCATGGTGTGAGCAGAGGCTGGACGTCACCTCTGCCACAGCAGGTGGAAACAGCAACAGGAGAGGGACCTGAATTCCAGCAAGGGGAAATTCACTATAACAACCCCCAAGCCTGCTCCCAAGAACACACTTTCAGCTAGGTTTCAACCACTCAGTATACATGAGCTTATTGGGGACATTTGATTCTAACAACCACAGTGACATACACCTTTTATCTCAGTACTCAGGAGGCTGAGGTAAAAAGGATTGCAGTGAGTTCAAAGCCAGCCTGTGGCTTCAGAGTGAGTCCTAGGTCACCCTAGGCTAGAGTGAGATCCTGCCTCAAAATTTTTTAAAAAAAGATAGAAGTATTAGAAGTGTGAAGGAGATCAATCATGTATGTTAGAATTTAAAAGCATAGCCAGCTGGTAAAAGGAAATTTGAGGTTTAAAAGATAACCTCGTATGATCTGAACATAGCTATCTAATTTTCATTCCATGGTTACAGATGCAGTATTCTAAGACCAATGCAGAAGTGAATTAGTTTGTTTGGCACCTTCTCCAAGTGTTCCACAGACTGTACTCCAAACTACTTTATTCAGATATCATGTCCAAGTCTCTCAGTTCTTTAGAAACAAAAAGGAATAGTTGCATACTCTTAACTCTTTTTTAAAATATTTTTATTTCTTTATTTGAGAATGAGAATGGGTGTGCCAGGGCCTTCTGCCACTGCAAACAACCTCCAGATGCATGTGCCCTCCACCTTGTGCATCTGGCTTACATGGGTCCTGGGGAATTGAACCTGGGTCCTTTGGCTTTACAAGCAAGCACCTTTACCACTAAGCCATCTCTCCAGCCCCTCTCTTTCTTTTTAACATGCTTCTAGGTCATAAAGTTCACTTGAATAGCAAAGCTCTGTACCAGAACTCAATATTTAAAACTTATAAATTATTTATTTTTGGAATTTTTCCTTCAACACTTTCAAACTGCCAAGTATCAGACACAGGCAGAGCCCCGGGTGAAAGCATGCTTAAACTATCAGACATGACTAGGGCCCCCAGGCTATGGAGAGGTTGCAGCAGTCTGGACCCCAGGCGAATCTCTGGTCCTGGGAACCAACAGGAGTAATGCCCCTCCCCCCTCCCAGGGGTTGCAGTGAGCATGCCCCCCACACACAAATCTTGGGCCCCAAGACTGGCAGGAGGAAGGCTGCTCCTCCCTCCAGCCCAGGGTGCCTGAACGTCCTGATAAAACTTAGGCTTTGCTCATAGCCCTGTTACCTTTGGCCAGTTACCTAGGAAACTCCTTATTCGGTATCAGCCAATAGCCTTTACATAGCCCATCCCCCTATGACTCATACTCTATACCTGTGCCTGTCACTATGTAGGTCATCTGACCCTGTCCCTATGTGCTGAAATGAACGTCCCTATATGTCAAGTAGGCATTGGCAAACAACTTTTGAATCCATCAATCCCCTTAGGACCCTCTTTCCACTTGCTCTCTCTCAGCTGCTTATAAAAACACGGTTCCTTGTTGAATAAATGAGAGCTGTTCTCTGAAGCTGTCTCCCTGGTGTTTTCCCATCGCACTCATGGCCCTTCAAGACCCTGCTCTGCCTTTGCCTGGACGCCCCTGGGACACTGAGATGCCACAGTTCCGGGGTGACCAGGAACCACAGCCAAGATATTAGGCTAACTGAAAGGATGGAAAATGAAAATACAAATAAAAGGTGGGACTATTATATAGCCTTAGGTGAACTGGTAGTTGTCACCAGATGAAAATGGGCATAAGTGAAATCTATCAGCAATAGAGTAGAGAACTCTAAGACAAAGCAGTTGATGATTTAATGTAGAGACAAAGAACTTTGTATTGTCCACATCCAGACAAAAATGACTTGTGTTGGGAATGTTTTGGTACTGCCAACATTTTTGTATTAAGTAAGAAAATAAATCACTTATATAAATCTCACTGTGCCAGATAAAAGAAATGTGTGCTTAAGTGTGACTTTGAAATGAGTAAATTTTTCTTTGTAATTTTACTACGTGCACAGTTCTATTTTGAAAATCTATAATCTGAAACTTATTTGAGCATTTACCACACCAGAATGTTCTGGACCAGGATGTTCAACCAGTCAAGTCTGTGTCATTACTTCAAAAACTCTGTAAGGTCTACAACTTAAAATGCTTTTGCCCACCCAGGCATTTCAGGAAGAAACCTTCATCAGAAACTGAGTGAGCTTCAGTGACCTCAGGTGGGGTGTTTCTTTCCCTTTTCAGAGACCCATAGCAAATCGTTTTCATAGACAGTTATCCAAATCACGTTAAAGTATATCAGTGATCTTAAACATTATTTCATCACCTGACCCATGCATCTGCATCTCAGATTATATTTTCTTGATTCTTTCATAAATCTGCTACTTAATGTGATTTTATTACACTTACGACCTGAGTCTTAGGTGTATTTCTCTTCAGTATTTTGGTAACAGGCAGAAAGTACACTGAAATCTATCCTGTTTTTCTCTCTAACTTCCACATGTATGTATGTGAAGAGATGGAAGAAGAGGAGATAGGGAAAGTGGAAAGATGAGGAAAGATAGAAAAAGGAAGGCGTGCATTTTATCTGATGGTTCTTACTAGTAGTATCATCTATTTAGGGTACTTCTCTATATGCTGTACATCTCTTACAGAATTATCTTGATTGATTTGACCACTAGTATTTTTAATGTTTGTTTTCTTTCTCCAGCTATACTATGATTTTGTGCCATGTGCACTTTTGTCTTGCTATCCCTTGAACCTTTATGACTGCTGCTTGAAGAACTGAATGTATATACAAATGACATCCTCAAAGCACTGAGCATGGCTGTCCAGTAATAGAACCACTAGCCACATGAAGCTATTTAAATTCAGGTTTAAATGAATGAAAATTAAACATGTCATTCTTCCATTGCCCTAGCCATATTTCAATGGCTTTGCTGTATATAAATGAATAGTTACCATCCTGGAGAGTTAGCTGTAGAACATTCCAGTGTTTCAGAATGCTTTTGTTAGGGAATGCTAATCTAGTAGTTGTCAAGTAAGTGACACACTCATTTAAACTCCCATACATTTTAATCTCCTCAAGAAAATACTCATTTCAATCATACATATATGTCTGCTTATGTAATACCCTATATATCAGCCCACCCTTGGAAAACATACATGCTTATACAGATAGGGTTGACTTTTAAATAGGACATTAAATATCTGTTTCAAAGTTCCTGGAAAAGCCAGGTATGGTGGCACACACCTTTAATCCCAGCACTTGGGAGGTAGAGGTAGGAGGATCGCCATGAGTTCAAGGACACCCTAAGAATACAGAGTGAATTCCAGGTATTGGCTGACATTATAGAATATATGGAAAATCCTTCCTTCCAATCCTCCCATACCATGTTGCTCCCCTCGCCTCCTTCTCTTTCTTATTTTTTTAAAGGTTTTATTTGTATTTATTTATTAGAAACAGAGAGAGAAGGAGAGTGAGAATGGAGGCACCAGGGCCTCTAAACCACTGCAAACAAACTCCAGATGGTTGTGCCCCTTTGTGCATCTGGCTTATGTGGGACTTGGAGAATCAAACAGGTGTCCTTAGGCTTCGCAGACATGTGCCTTAACCGCTAAGCCATCTCTTCAGCCTTCTCTTTCTTATTTTTTAAGACAAAATTTCATACTAATTTTTCATACTAGCCCTGAGTTCACAATTCTCTAACTTCAGACTCCTGAGTAACTGGGATCACAGGCCTGTGGCCACCATGCTTGGCTTTCTTTATCATACTGTAAAAGCTAAATACCAAGCCCTTACCAGTTAGGTAGGTGGAAAAGATAGTTTTCCCTATAGAAGTCTCACAAAAGGGTCTTTCTCCTTCCTTACTAAGAAAAACTGTGAACTCATTCATTGTGGGTGAAGTCATAGCGTCTGATATAAGACCCCTTGCTGAGCGCTTTTTTTTTTTTTTTTTTTTTTTTTTTTGCTGTTTTTAAAATAATTACTTGGATGTGTGTGTACATGCACACCAGAGTCTTTTACCACTACAGACATGTGCCAGACACCTGTGCCACATTCGGCATCTGGCTTCATGAGGGTGCTGGGAAATTGAACCCGGGCTGACAGGCTTTATAAGCAAGAGACCTTTAAGTGGAGAGCCATCTCCCCAGCCCCTCTGATCTAATTTCTGAATGCTAAGCCTGTGATTAGTAGCATAATGAATGGCCTTTACTATATGTTCATTTTTTTTGTAAAATTGAAGCATAGTTTTATTACTTGAGAGAGAGAATGAGTGTATAGGTACACCAAGGCCTGTTGCCACTGCAAAGGAGATCCAGACGTATATACCTACTTTGTGTTTCTGGCTTTACATGAATACTGGGTAATCAAACCTAGCACATTTAGCCACTAAGCAATCTCCCCAGGCTGTAACTAAATCATTTGTAATAAAATTTAAAAAAAGTTAGGGTGACAGAGATGGGGGCAGGGGAAGGTAACCAAGGCAAAGTATATATGCAGATGCCGTAAGGAAGCCTTTTACTTTGTAAGCTAAATAAACAAGTTAGTAAGTAAAGTTCATTATGCTGAGAACACACAAAGCTTGTGATGCAATTTTTCTTGAAATGGTATGCTTTTCTAAAAATATTACTGTTTGAGAGAGGGATAGAGAGAGAGGAAGAGGCAGCGAGAAAGAATAGGCATGACAGGGCCTCCAGCCACTGTAAATGAACTCCATATGCATGAGCTATCTTGTGTATCTGGCTTCTGTGGGTACTGGGGACTTGAACCTGAGTCCGTAGGCTTTGTAGGCAAGCACCTTAACTGCTAAGCCATCTCTCCACCCCAAGTTTACTATTTTAATATGACTCTCTATTTAGGGATTTTTAAACAGTGTGTTTTGAAAATAGTAATACATTTTTTAAAATGGTATCACATATATCTTCTCCTAACTGCTTTTAACTTAGTTTTGTGTTTTCTTTTGAATATTAAGGTGAATGGGGACTCAAGATTTCTCCAATTAGCATTTAGTTCAAACTTGAGTCAGAACATCACTTTAAATTGATTTCTATAAACCTCCATGCAGTGAACCAGTTCTTGCCTTTGTTTCAGCAGAAGCTCACCATATAAGAATACATTTTACCTAGATGTGTAAAAAATGGATATTTGCAGTGTGCAGGTAATTGTGCATTCTGTTTTCATATGTATTTATATATGTATAAGTGATAGACCCTGATGTTTCATTTGGAGGGGGAAAGTGCTTTAAATAAAAGTAAGTTTTTAAAAATTCCTGATACAGGAAGCAAAAAAAAAAAAAACCAGTACAGTTTCTAATTGCCTTTTAGAGACTCTGAGTTCCCTCATTACCTGTGATTTAAGCTAAAAATGAGGTAATTATAGATAACATCAGTGTTTATCTGGTTGATCTTGGCACCTGCAGTCCTAATGTTGTAGCTCACCCATATCTGGAGCCACTCTTTACAGTCTGCTGCTGACATGTCTAATTTACACTTCTCTGATTCCCATAGATTTCATCCTAGATGTTCCTTGTTCTGTTTGAGTGTTATTTTTTAATCAAGCCTTTAAAAGGGATTATATAAAATACTGGGATTATAATTCACTTTATTTAAGGTAGAAGTCCTTTATATATACATATATATATTTTGGTTTTGCGAGGTAGGGTCTCACTCTGGTCCAGGCTGACCTGGAATTAACTATGTAGTCTCAGGGTGGCCTCGAACTCTCGACGATCCTCCTACCTCTGCCTCCCGAGTGCTGGGATTAAAGGCGTGCGCCACCACGCCCGGCTTTAATATATTTTTACATATAAAATTTTCTGTCTTCTCATCACATTTGATAAACAAATGTGATCATAATTAATAGGATAATTTTTCAAAGTTCAGCATCTACTTTCACTGTATAAACTTGGGCACACGTTTTGGTATGAAGTTCTGCTGTCTTGGTGGTTCCTCAGTTTTGCATCTTACAGCCCTCTGATTGCGTGGATTCTGCTCACAGATCATCTTCGACCTGCTGTGCCCTTTCAGTCTTGATAGCTCAACAAGAGGGTGAGGATTGGCTGGCCATCCTTGACAGCCATATGACCATCTCTTACACCTCCTTCTGTCTCACTGCCTTCTCACCACAGCTCCCAAAAGCCAGAGTAGGTACACCCCCTCCTTACTCCTCTCACTTTCTGTGACTTGACTTTCCCATAGGGACAGTCCCTTTTCAGCAGTTTTAGTATCAGTAGAAAACTAGTTAACTTTGCCCAAATTTAGCACTGGAGACCTGTAGTACACCATTCTATGTGGTCTCTGTTCTCTTTCCCCTTACTGGAGTTGTCTGGGTTTCTTTTGTGTTTTCCCCTTGTTTTTTCTTTAATATTATATGTTATTTCGGTTTCTCCTGTTACCACCAGACAGTGTTGCCTGACCAAATGATACCTGAAATGGGGTAGAAACCACCATATGAAGTATACAGTATAAGTATACAGTCTGTAGTTTATAGCATATAAACTATGTTCTCTACTATACTACCAAAACTTGGATCCTTAATTAAAAATTTTTCAGATCTAAGTTAGCACATAGTTATCCATCATTTAAGTTACAAAGGTATTAAGCAGTTGTATTCAAAATGTACTAACATATCGATTTTATGTTTACACTTTGGGAAAATACACAATTAGAAATAGATATATCTCTATATTCATGATCTGTATTTATTCATTGCATATTAAAATTGATTTCCATGTCAAAAAATAAACTAATAAATAAATTAATTAAATAGGGCTGGAGAGAGGGCTTAGCAGTTAAGGCGTTTCCCTGCAAAGCCAAAGGACCCCGGTTTGATTCTCCAGGACCCACTTAAGCCAGATACACAAGGGGGCACATGCATCTGGAGTTCATTTGTAGTAGCTGGAGGCTAAGGTGAGCCCATTCTCTCCCTCTCTCTTTCTCTCTCTCTCTCTCTCTGCCTCTTTCTCTCAAATAAATAATATAAAATAAAATATATATATTAGAAAACAAAATTTAAACATAAATAAAAAATACCATTTCAGGAAGTTTAATTACTGAACTAGATCTTATTAGAGGGAAGGCATCAATCACTACTGGAAAGTTGATTTCATCTTTGTGAGAAACTATGGCAACACTCTTGATAATTTTTTGTCAGTCACAATAATCTCTTGGAGCAGCAGATAGATAGATAGTCAGTCTCATACTGCTCAGCATGGTGCTTGCTTCTCAGGCGGCCATTCACTTTTCAGGGAAAGTGAATCCTACCATCCTTAGTGATCCTTGTTTTCAGGGTCTCAGTGCCTGCATGGTAAAGTTGGTGCCAGTAGGTGGTACTGGTGCTTTTTAAGAGGGAGTACTTAAAGGACTGTATGTATTCCCTTTGAGGATTTTACACTAGGTTGTTCTTCACTGCTTGCAGTAGTAGTTAATATGTCTTTTCAGTCTGGTTGTTAAACACTTACCTTTATATGCTTACACTGACTGCAATAAAACTGAAAGGCCGAGGAGGAAAATATCATATTTCTAACCCATCTTATGGACAGGTCATTTTACCTCTGGTATCTAGAGCATGCTTTGCCCATTGAGTTTACTTGTCTTTCATGTTAATCTAGAAGGATGCTATTCTTGATTACATTGAAAGGAAAAAAAATCTCTTGGACTACTTGAATTTTTATAAACTTTTGTTTCATCATTTGTAGAGAGAGTATGGTAGTTGTAGAGGTTAGAAGTTATTTTGCTAAATTATTTATATTAGAATGGACTTATAAGCATTTAATGGCATTATTGTCAGGTTTTTTTTTTTCTATGTATATGTTCAAAATTGCAAGATGGAGTTTGGTGGCTAACTTCTGTTTGTTTTGCTAGTTGTGCAGGAAGGCCTTTCCCCCCTTCTACTTAGTGTTCCCTGTTCATTTCCTATGTCTTCCTGCAGTTCAGGAGCAGATGCATCATTTTTATCTGCAGTCATTAAAGTTCCTTCACTTTGGTCAGCTCCCCTAGAAGCACATTGTTCTCTCTCGGGTCTCTTTAACCTGTGATAGCTCAAGTCATGGTAGTAGAACTTCAGTAGCTATTGTATCACAGTTATTTTATATGCTGAGGTTTAATTATAACAAATCATTTCTCTCTGACCAGAGAGCTTTGTGTTGACCTATTGTTAATGGTTTATACATCCATCTGTCCACTCTCTTAATGTCATACTTTAAAATATTTTATTTATTTATTTATTTACTTATTTGAGAGAGAGGGAGGGAGAGAATGGGTGTGCCAGGACCTCTAACCACTGCAGACAAACTTCAGGCACATGTACTACCTTGTGCATCTGGCTTTACATGAATACTGGGGAATTTAACCCAAGTCCTTTGACTTTGCCAGCAAGTGCTTTAACCTCTATTTAACTTCACACTTTAAATTTAAAATGGCTGTATAAATGCCAAGCACATAGTGAGCACTTAATAAATATATATTATTCTGTGTCACAGTTTAGTGGTCAAACACTACTCCATAGACAGGAAGGACAATTAACAAATTATCGTGTGGTTTTGGTGTTACCTCTACTGTTAGAGCTTTCATCAGTTTGAGATGTTGTACCTTAATTAGAACTATAAGTATCTATGAATAAATTTAAATGACTGTAAATTTCAGAGCTAATGTTTCTAATCCCCATGCCTTAGTCTTCTTTTCTCAGTACCAGCCCTGTAATCAAGGTGCAGGGCCTTAGTTAAGCTAACAAATAATTATCCTTTATTACATAAGTAGCATGGAACTTGACCTTCAAAGCTTGCATCGCTTGACAGAATGGCAGTGAGTCCAGCCACCAGCTGTGCTTCCTTTCCACTGGGTTCTTGGTACCCGTGAATAGAAGCTGCCTGTGGAAAAGACTGGATGGAAATCAGTGATGCATACTTCCCTCTCCTATCCAGAATTACTGGTGGTTTTGAGCCATGCAAGTGCTGATGTTTTTTTTATTTTATTTTAGTTTAGTTTAGAGAGAAAGAGAATTGGCATGCCTGGGCCTCAACCACTATAATCAAACTACAGATGCTTGTGCCACCTAGTGGGCATGTGCAACCTTGCGCTTCCCTTACATTTGTGCATCTGGCTTATGTAGGACTTGGAGAGTCACACATGGGTCCTTAGGCTTCACAGACAAGCACCTTAACTGCTAAACCATCTCTCCAGCCCCAAAAGCTGATTTTCTAATGAATGAAGCTTCTTTGGGATTCAGACGTGTGCCTTCTGTTCACAGATCACAGGTTGTTTAAACTCATTTATGTTTCTGAGATTTATGCATCTAACGTACTTGGACATTTGTTTATCTCTTCTTGGGAGTACTAGTAAAAACTGGTTACTTGAACAATATGAGATGTGGAAATATGTGAAACTGTTGGAAAGTGAAAATAATTTAAATGTTAGATATTTCAAATGTGTTAAAAAGGTAAAAATTCAAATAAATAAAAATTCAATGAATTCTGTTATTAAGTGTACAAAATGAAGAAAGCATTGGACAGGTTGGATGGATGGCTTAGCGGTTAAGGCATTTGCTTGCAAAGCCAAAGGACCTAGGTTCGATTCCCCAGGACTCATGTTAACCAGGTGCACAAGGTGGTACATGCATCTGGAGTTCATTTGCAATGGCTGGAGCCCCTAGAGCACCCATTCATTCTCTCTCTCTCTCTCTCTCTCTTAAATAAATAAATAAATAAATAAATAAATAAATAAATAAATAAATAAATAAATAAAAGCATTGGAAACTGCAACAGTAGGCAATAGTGTTATATCTAAATTGTGCACAAATTAAAAAGCTGCCTTTTTTTGAATACCAAGCTGATTGAGTTCAAAAACATCTTAACAAAGGTATAATGCATTTAACATGAAAATCTTTCCTGAATTAATAATAAAGCATATAAAACAAAAGAAATGCTACAATTATTAGCAACATATTAGTTTAAAAAATATTTTTAGTTAGTTATTTGAAAGAAGAGATAGAGATAGAAAATATGGGCATACCAAGGCCTCCAGCCACTACAAATGAACTCCAGATGCATGCGCCACTTTGTGCATCTGGCTTTACATGGGTACTGGGAAATCAAACCTTGGTCATTACGCTTTTCTGTCAAGTGCCTTAACCGCTCACCTCTCTCTCCAGCCTCACAGAACATTAGTTTTTAAAATGCTATGTACCTTCTTGAAGGTTTAAAAAATATTTATTTATTTAAGAGAAAGAGAGAATGGGTATACCAGGGCCTCCAGCCTCTGCAAAGTCCAGACACAAGCAACTTTGCATTTGGTTTTATTTGGGGAATTGGGGAAATAAACCTGGGTCCTTAGGCTTTGCAGGCAAGTGCCTTAACCACTAATCCATCTCTCCAGCCCAAGGTTTTTTCACACATCTCTTTTAATCCTTGTTATACTTTAAAAAAAAAAAATTCCTGACACTTGGAACTGAACCCAGGCTTCCCGTGCTAGGCAAGTCCTCACCCACTGTTTTCCATCCCCAGTTCTCTTAATAGTTTTTCAAAGGAGATGTTGCTTTATTCATTTCAGATGGACAGCTATAGCTCAAGGACATTTATTAGCTGGTACTGGATAAATGCTGGTGCTGTCAGTAAGCACCTAGTGACCTAGGTGCTGCTTCTGACTATAGATGGCTTGGTGGTTCCACACATGTCAAATTTATGCTGGTAACTACCATCCTTCACTGCTTGAAATAACCAAAAGACAGGGAAGGAAGTGGTGTGTATGTGTGTGTGTGTGTTTGTCTGTCCATAGGCGCACATGTGTCATGGCACCATGTGGAGGTCAGAGGACAATCTGGGGGTATAGGTCCTCTCCTTCCACCTTGTGTGAGATGGTCTATTTGCCAGGCCAGCTTCTGTACTCTTCTGACTCTCCTTCCATTGCTGTGGGCACAACTGGTATTTCAGACACTTGTGCTACTTGAAGTCGACTTCTGCTTTTGGGTCTGAACTCCACTTACACAGCTAGTGTTTGAACCACTATGCCTTCTCTCCAGCCCAAGAAAGGATGTTTCAATAAAAAATAAATTAGTCAAAAGCATGAACAAAGCTGGGTGTGGTGGTGTATGTGTCTTTAATCCCAGAATTCAGGAGGCAGAGTAGGAGGATTGCCATGAGTCTGAGGCCACTCTGAGACTACATAGTGAATTCCAGGTCAGCCTGGGTAAGAGTGACACCCTACCTCAAACAACCAAAAAAAAAAAAAAAAGAACAATTTTAAGTTTCATTAATAGTAAGGTGAAATGACTTTTTCCCTGCTTACAGAATGATGAAAATAGTGAACGTTTCGAGAATACACATAGAAATCCATTTCTTCCAGCATGGGGTGGGAGCATGCTTTCTATTTGCCTCATGTGACCACTAAGATTTATTGGTAGAAGGCTTGGTTGATTGGGGATCAGGGCCACAGGCTGGACATTGTAGTGGCAGTAGGACTATGCCAATGTCTTTAGTCATTCCTCTGGGATCCTTGCCTTGGGGTCAAGGGTTTGAACTTCAAGTATATGGTTGGTTAATATCGTTCATGTCCTTTCTCACCAAGTAAAATCTGACAGTAACAACTGTGTGTTGTGAAAGCGTGGCTGAGAGTTGTGGTGGCTTTTGTGTAGGCAACCCTCATTTAGAGATTGCCTCTAGAGTCTCAGCTTTGCGAATACATCTTAGATCATAAGTCAGTTTTATTGTGGCTTCATGGAATTTGAGAGTAATTTCACGAAGCCCATCTCGGTTGCCTCAACTGTTGATAAGTGATTCTTAATGTTTAGTTCCGTGCAAGATGCTGGGAATATGGGTCTAATTCCTTTATTCAAACTCAGTAAATGGTTTGGGACAATTAATTTCCAATTGTCTCCCAATGGGGCAGATTGACTTGTATATTAATGAGGTGCAGGTGTTGGGCCCCTGGTGTCTGCATGCCTGGGAGGCATGTTTCAGTTGTTTATCTATTCAGCCATAGGTACTGACCTCAAAGTGCTCAAGCTTGCCTATAACAGTTTTTACAGTGAGGCCTTTTTGAATTTTTTGATGTTTTCTTCAAATTCGCTGCACCTGTTAGAATTTTAAAACTGATCATGTAGAAAGAAGTTACAAAGATTTCAATAGTAAATTGCATGAGCAGTTAAAGAAAGTAGTCTTATTATACTTAACTGCCTAACTTAACAGTAAAGAAAAATGTGTTTATTTGAACAGTTATTTTATGAGGGAAGCCAAATATAATCAGCAGGGTACTTTTCTGTTATATATATTTAAAGCAGGTATATCTTTTTTAATGGCTAAAGCAGTCATATATTTATTTTAATAATCATTTCTCCTATTTATTCATTAGACTACAGTAGCACCATTTTAGAGGAAATGGAATAGCCTCTATAGACATTATGAATTTCAGTAGCTGGCATAATTATAGCTATCTACATACTCATTAAATCTACAGCAGAGCTGTGTCCAAAAAGACAGTCATGCATTCAGAAACAGAACACAACTAAGTATATATGTTTCAAAAGTTCCATTTCTTAGACCATTTCAGATTAATTTCCTGTAGCACTGCTCCTCAAGCAGAAGAATTTTAACAAAAGGCTCTTGGCTCTGGCTCTTTCCTAGGCAAGAATGGGAAGAACTATTTGTAAAC